>JACGWO010000013.1:5365824-5788846 GCA_034509735.1 Sesamum alatum
GTAAATTACATTTTTTATCTCATAAGTGGATATGTTTTTTAATTTTGGTCCCATACTATAGATGATTTCGCACATTGCAATTCCATATGTGCATTTCTTTTTTCCAAATTTCAGAACACAAGAGGAAAAATCGTTAAATTGCTAATGGCTAATGTGTTTTCCGTTAGGTGGGTGCAAATTTGGACGAAAAAATTGGTGGAAAAGACTTACTTCTTCTTCTTCTTCCTCATAAAAATAATTTCTTCTTCTTCTTCTTTTTTTTTTTTTTTTCCTTTTTTGCCTCTTCCATTTAGTAGGAAAAAAGTGTAAACATAGCTGCAAATGGAGAAATTTTTTATCAACTTTGTACACGATCTTATGTTAATAATATCCAAATTTCTTCCATGAAAATTAGAAATATAAACGACAACAATTTGGTTCAAAATTTTGATCAACATGTAGTCATTTTGGTGCAAAATATTGATCAAAATATTTTAAACCGATTTTAAATTTTTCTGTAAAAATTTGGTCAAAACTGGGTATTGTTTTGAAATTTTGGATGCAATACATTTGGTTCCAGTATTTAGTAATTATTGATAAAATAATTATGGCAGTGTATGAAGGACAAGCGGATCCGCCCGGGAGCGCGAGCGGAAGCGAGGAAGCGAGAAAATAACGTAAATTAAATCAAATCTAATTTAAAATACGAATCCCAAGGTTGTGCCCTTGGGTGCTCAACCGGGCGTTCGATGTAGGATGTGTAAATATTGGAAATGAATATTAAACACATAGGGCATAGATAAATATATATATATAATCAAGCAAAGCGTAATAGACCGTTACGTTTGATTGTTTAGCGTATGCTCCCGGCTACTTGCGTTGTTCCTTCTCCGAAATGCTCACGAAATCCAAACGTATGGATTCTCCAAAGGTGATCCACACCACACCGGAAGAAACACACGTTCTTCTTGCTAGAAAAGAACGGGTTTAAGAAGGAATTTGTTTAAGAGAAGAACACTATGAATTAGTGCTCTTTTAAACTTACTTTGTTCTTCTTCTCGATTCAAAATCAAGTGAAGAACAGAAGTGTAAGAGAGGGAGAGAGGCCGAGAGTTTGAGAAAGAGGAGAGAATTTTTGTCTTCTCTTTTTTTTTTTCTAGAAAAAGATGAATAATGAATCACTTATACTTGGTGTTGTATATTCTAATATATATACATAATTAATGTGATTATTGAAATGTGTCTAGGTTCATCCAAGGATGTCTAGATTCATTCCAATCAATCACCATCAGTTCTTCAATCAAGACTACCAAAATTTATGGTATGATCAAATCATACCAAAATGGAAGAGCTTGATTGGAGTTGATTTGTCTCTTTTCCAAAAGAGATAAGTCAACATACCACCTAGCATGAAACATAGCTGATTTTGCTTTCTCCAAGGGAGCATGTCGGCCATGTTTAATTAAGGGAAGAAGTCCAACTTCTTCCTATTCCAAAATAGGAATTATTTCTCCTCTCGGGTATAATTTAACGGACCGGGTTTTATCGTAATCTAATTACGATGAATCCAACATTAAATCCAATTTAATGTCCATTTAAATTATTCCCGTTGATCTTTTAATCCAATTAAAAGATCCAACGTCTCAACGTCTCAACTTTCCATATTTAATCGAAAATCCAATTTACCGATTAAACGAAAGCCCGATACAATATCGGCCCATCCATCCAATGGACTTTCCCTTAAGTAATCCAATTACTTATTTTATCCTTCGAGATTGACTCCAAGTCGATCTCTCAACCTACTCGGTGATTTGTGTGTGACCCTTTAGGTTCACCCTCAGCTAGACTTGGGCCCGTGTCCCACAAGGGCCCGTTACCATGGGTGCCCGTCTAGCAACGGTCCATGGCACTAGAGACTAGGTGAATTGGCGTGAACATTTAGGCGCCGATTCCGTACGAGTATGATCCTTCCGTCTACCATCTCCCGGTCTTAGTCTAGGGTATGGAATTGGGCGTCGGTTCCCATCCTTGACTAGGCATCTATGCTTAATACTCGAGACCACGTATGCTTCATTGCGTCGACACAGGAAACCATTTCCTGTTCGACCAACCACTGTGGCCACAACTTTAAACAGCATGAACATGTCTCCGAGTGCATAGGAGATACCTCTGTCACATACTGACAGGGGACGGATCCTCTTCTTAGAATCCACCGTCCTCGCTACACATTCCGACTGCACTGGACAAGGCTTATGATAATCATCTTACAGAATGATTACCTCTCGCTAGATCCAAGATACAGCCGTCATGTGCACGCGACTGCCATGATCCCTCAAGTGTGAGGATTACTCCCGTACTATCGGAACCGGGGAAAACCAATCATACCGACCAAGCCTCCAAGACTTCCATATGATGATCCCCACGAGTCAGTCCAGTCGGCTCGACCCCAGTTGACCAACCCATCAAGATTGTGTAGGCGTCCCACGCCTGTCGCCGATGAAACACGGCACTCATCTAATGAACACGATTCTTGACGCAAGTCTTAATAGGACTCTCGATGTCCTGTCTCGAGGTCCTCGACTTGGAACGTTTCAGACCCAACTCTTAATCAGTTGATTTCATGACCACCATCCAATGCGTGACCTAACTGCACGAGTTGTTATCCATGGTCTGTAGGCTTTGTTGGCGATATAAGTTAAACACCGTTTTAACGAATGTAAGATGAGCGCAACAAAGAAAGTATCATTGGTGACGAACACTCATCTTATTCATCACATAATAATATTACATCTACATCAAGTTGTCGAATAGGTTACAAATTGCCAAACCTATTGGCTTTCTGGTCACCTATTCCAACAGTGTATATTTCTGATAATTCTGAATTTGATTCCAAATTATTGCAGTTTATATTTGTGATTTTCATGAAAGAAATTTAGGCATTATTAACATAAGATCGTGTATAAAATTGACAAAATATTTCTCCACTTTCAACCATGTTTACACTTTTTTCCTACTAGATGGAAGAGAAAAAAAAAAAAAAAAACTATTTATACGAGGAAGAAGAAGAAGTAAGCCTTTCCTACTAATTTTTCCTACCAAATTTGCACCCACTTAACGGAAGAAACATCAGTTATTAGTAATTTAACGATTTTCCCTCTTGTGTCCTGAAATTGAAAAAAAAAGCACATATGGGATGCAATGTGCGAATTATTTACAGTATGAAACCAAAATTAGAAACAGATCCACTTATCGGATCAAAAATGTAGTTTACCCTATTAGTGTGGTATATTGTGCTTGCATAATCAACATCATCATGGAAAATCTGGATTAAGACACGAGGATTATGGACATAGGAGATGTTGAAAGTGGGCAACACACTAGAGGAGATCGAATAACTTTAGATTCTAGAGGCACCTCTTATCCAACTACTCCCCTAACAAGAGAAAGCACTCCCTACTAGGGGTGGGCATCGGGTCAGGTTTCTCGTGTTCGGGTTAATCGGGTCGGGTACCCAATTAACGGGTATTGTAAAACACTACCCGATCCTGAACCTGAGTAAGGTTGGTACCCGTCTAGTTGGGTACCCGCCTGTCGGATTCGGGTACTGCACCATCCTTACAAGAAAAAAAAAAACTTATTTTCTAAAAAATTGGGCCAAACCATTTGAATACTAAAAAATATATCTACACGACCTTCAAACTTAATCTAAAATAAATTAACCTGCCAAATCCAAAATCATAAAACATAAAGAATTTAACTCACTGACTCACACCATAATTCACAATTTCACATGCATCAACCATCAAGTGCCCAACTTATAAACAAAGCATGTCTGAATTGAAAGCATTCTACATAAAGTAGCCACAACTATATGAGGGTGTAACACTTCACGAGCAGAACCACATTTCCAGCAAAAACGGTCCAAATTTGATCAGTATCACAATGGCCATCCATCCATCCATCATGATCAAGTAGGTAACAATAATGTATTCTTCAGATAATGAATTCAAGCTTATATAAATCTCTGTAAATTCATAACTTTGTTCTTACTGCACAATATGCAACAAAGGAAAATGCCACACAAACATCTTTTTTCCTAATAATGACTGAAGCCATTACATCAAATATGAAAAACAAATATAAAAAACATATGTACTGTTTGAATTAACATAAAAGAATCCATGAAGCCATTACATTCCATCATTAATTCACAATACATGTGAAACACTAGATCCAAAATAATCCAATGGTCCATTCAAATATCAATGACTATTGAATCAACTCCGAGTTTTGTCAACTCTACAAGAAAACAAAAAAGTATTAAGATTAATATAATGCATAAAAGTATATAGAATGTAATACAAAACAAAGCAAAAGGAAAAATAAAAAGTACCTTGCTCAAGCATTTCAACTTCACTTAAGTCTTCTTCTACACTTATTGGCTTGGAATATTTGCGAATCCAATATTGAGCACAAATAATGGTTTTGAACAATTTTAGAAGACAATGAGCTCTTAAATGCATCAAGAACACGACCACTAGTGCTAAATGCGGCCTCTGAAGCAACAGTCGAGACGGGAACTGCCAATATATCTCGAGCCATCTTTGAGAGAATTGGAAACCTCTGAGCGTTCACTTTCCCACCATTTCAATATGTCAAACTTTTTCCTATATTCTTCGACATCTTTAGTAAGATACTTCTCTAACTCTGACTTCACGTGATCTTTTCCCCCCCATCATGTACATCATGTACTCTCATTGTAAAGAGAATCTACGAGTCCTCTCGTTCTCTTGATCATATATAGACACTTTTTTTGATGAGGAAGAAGATGAAGAAACACGACTAGATGATTATCCCGCACTCTCTACAGTCCCTTGAAGAGTGTGTCCATATCTTGACTTGTAATCATTAAACAACTCATAAAGACCATCCCTTACTCTCTCTTTCATTGCATCAGTTTTTCCAATACCACCATATAATTTGTTAAAGGAAAATTCACAAATCCCAATTTGTGACGTGGATCAAGAATCACACCATAATACAAAACCATATTCATCTTTTCAATTAATCCCCAATACTTGTCATATTTTTCTTTCATTTTTCTTTCCATCTCACTTGACTCAATATCATCACTACTCAACCATCGTCTGAGAAGCAAATCAACTTCACATATTTCATGAAAGACAATATTGATGTGACATATGAAGAACCAAAAATGCACCAAGTGAGATGATAAAATTCTTCAAAAACTTCAATAGTAGCTTTGCCCTATCACAATCGTATTCAATGGGAACCCCATGAAATGGCTTCTTTGAAAGATCAGTCTTATAAGCAAGATCTATGTCTTCATAAGCATCAATGCTCTCTTAAGGCATGTCGCAGCTTCTAACATCAAGTAGGTGGAGTTCCATCTAGTAGGTACATCAAGAGACAACATCTTTTTGGTTTTCATAAATTCGACGCATTGTTGAAATTTCTTGTACCTATCCGGAGAGTTTGTCACATACCTAATGACCCTTCTAATACGAGATATGGCCTCATGCTCATCCTTGCCTTTTAAACCATCCTGAACCACAAGGTTAATTATATGTGCCATGCACCTCATGTGCACATATTTTCCACCTAAAATGTTGTGACCCCAACTTTCAATCTTTTTTTTTAAGTAAACCATGGCCCTGTCATTAGAAAATGCATTATCAATCGTAATAGTATAAGTCTTATCAATATCCCATCCAAGCAAACATTTCTCAACACATTTACTCACTTCTTCACTTTTGTGTCCAATAATTGGACAAAAGTTCAAAATTCTCTTATGTAAGTTCTAATCATCATCAATAAAATGAGCAGTGAGACACATATAATTGACTTTCTGAATAGATGTCCAAGTGTTTGTAATGATGCAAACCCTTTGAGCATGATTTTTAATAAATGACTTCAATTTTTCTCTTTCATTCACATACATATGAAAAATGTCTTTTCTTATTGTCATTCTTGATGGAATAGCAAACATTGGACAAGCAACAAACATGAAATATCTAAATCCGGGATTCTCAACCATTTTAAATGGGAGCTCATCTACAACCAACATGTAAGACAAAACCTCTCTAATTTTGTCTTGCTCAAATCTCCAATTAACAAGAGGGGCATATCTCTTGCCTAAACAAGTTGGTTGAAAAGACAATCTAGCTTCATTGGTGGAAACCTCGTGAGGTTTCTTCTTGCAGGACTCAAAGTGGTTCTTCAGATGCCTAGTTCCATGTACTTTCGGTTCGGCTTCAATTTTCCTACTGCGATATTTGCATCTAGACTTTTGAACATTATCTTTTTCACAATGAAATTTATGAAAATGATCCCACTAAGGTGATCTAGAAGTCACTACCCTCTTTTTTCTTTTCTTAAAATCCAGTGAAATGTCATACTCATCCTCTGACATACCCATATAATCATGCTCAAGATTATCAGCATGATCACCACTGACCTAATTTTGAGCCATATTTATGCCTTGACCTTGAGCATCTGCTAAGTCTACAATAGGTGAAGATTGAGATTGAGAATTTGACATCCGCAAGATTGAAATAATACCAGAAAAACAAACAAGTCTTAGTCAAAAGTTAACATAACAAAATAAACAACATAACAATTTAACATGCTCTTTAACTATCTTATCTTAATATTTTCATTAGGCATCGGTCTTAGCTCATATTTTAATCCTCAAAACTCTCACTGCCCCTTCTCCAACTCCTTTTTCTTTTCCTTTTATTCTACGACTATTACATATTTCATAATCTGCTCAATATATATACCAATTACTCTTTACTTTATATAACTCAAATTTGATACATTATGACTCACAAATAAAAATATGTAGCTACTTGAGCTTGGAATATATCGAATTCGATGAAAACCGTTCCATCAAACAGTTAAACTATATATACTCAGTCCGCAATTTTATTAATCCTATGTTAGTATTAAAATCAATCCAAACTTGAATAAATATGTATTAAAAAGAATTTTCTGACCTCATATCATATATCCCCCTTCTCCAAAACTTCCACATAATACATATTTTAGAAACAGAGTTGTATATTTCAAATTTACAACACTTGCACTGTATATTAGAAACAGAGTTGTATAAATACAATTTACAGCAGTTTGCAAAGTACTTTCAATTCCAACTTGAAGCTTCAACTAGAAAATTGAAATGCCACACATTCACACCACACGACCACACCGACACATAACATAAGAGTTAAGATGATCCATTAACATCTAATTCCATTTTCAAAAGCTTACATCTACTACAACAAAATTAGAATTTAAAGCTCAAAAGTAGAAGATTCCCCAGACTACTTCACCAATGTTCAGATTTTTTTTTTTCTTTTTTTTTGAAAATTCTACAATTAATGGCAATGGGAATGGTGACAATGGTCAGTAATCCTTGAAATTTCTTGAAGCTATCTCAAAAATATTTTTATATAAGAGTGAAAGCCGACTAACCTGAGGCAAAGGCGGGAGTACGTTGTCGACTTGCTCGATTAGTTGGGAACACTTTCAATATCTCACAAACTCACGGTGTTGAGTCGTCCCGTCTTCGTCAGTGGCGGATTTTGGCGTCGAGAAGGTGAATGGAAGGAGAACGAAAGAGGGTTATGAAGTTTGTGGGAATCTCTCAATTCAAAAGTCTGAAGTTATGGGTTTCTGACAACACCCCCTCCCCCCCTTTTTTTTTAAATTCAGGTACCCGATCGGGTTAATCGGGTTGAATTTTAAAAACCGAACCCAATTCGATATAGAATGGTTTGGTTTGGGGGGTAACCGAACCCGCCATAAAAACCTGAACCACCCGACCCAGACGCCCACCCCTACTCCCTACCATAGCTAAAGTGAATCCCTAATCTCATAATCTTCTAAAAGTGATTTAAGCATCCATAGATCAACTCCACAGGATAACTCCAGAGGTTGTCAATACGATAGTCCAACACATTTCACCAACTATACTACCAACGGCTTTAGCTTTGTTGCCTAATAAGGATGTCAGTGTCAATCCCAACATGAATTTGTAAAAAACACATGTTTGGCTAAAAGATCACTGTGAGTAGGCTAAATTCCCATCAACAACCAACTAGAATGGTCTAACACAATCTGGTAGAATTGATGGAAAAATGAACCGGTCAAAAGTGCGGGGCGCTCTACTCATTAGAAGACTCCACCACGAGAAGTACGATGAACTACGATCTTAAGAGCATTTATACCAACCTTTTTCGTGACAACCTAGCAATAGTTAACCAACTCCTGCCTAGATCCTTCAACTCTTCTAAGGAGTTCATGTTGTTATTTTTGTACCAATTTGCTAACAACAAATTGTGCCAACAGGAAATTTTGAGTCTCTTCGAGGTTTGTGAAAATAAGGGAGAATCTTCATAAGGATATATTCAGAGATTCAATGTTGTGGTACTGGATGTCCCTTGTCACCTCGAAAATCCTAGCTCGTGCTTTCGCTTAAGGACTTTTGATGGAGACTTCTTCCAGTTGTCAAAAAAATATTACTATTTTTAATAGATTACTAGATAGATAGGGCGGAGAAATGCATTAATATGTCATGCGTACCTGTGTTCAGAAATACTGAAAATTTCGAAGGATCTTTAGGCAAATCCTAAGATTTTGGGGGACTAATCTGGAAAGAAGCGTTAGCACCCAATGTTAAGTCAGTGAAGTATAAAATTAAAAAAAAGCCTTTGAAAAATGAGTGAGAATAATAGTGATTATAGGGGTGTGATATAATAATTTATGTGAGATATGAAAACAGGCTCAAAATAGTCTTAAAATTGAGAGTAGGACGAGTGTTGAAGTGTGATAGTTGCAAAAGTGAGTAGATATTACCAAATAACTGCATAAGACCTTTATTTATAGGCTTCTATAGAGCATGAATCGGAGGTTGGTTGAAGAGAATCCTATGCCATTTGTAAGCTCTTTGAGTAAGCTAACTCATCGAAAAAATCCGCATGCATTTTGGACTTGAAATAACTGAGATATGCCAGGTTGACTGATATTGCCAAATCTGTCTGAAAATCTGGAAATCTGGTACACTGAACTTCCTTGCTGATTTGCCCGTCAATCCACTAGTATCCAACTGGAGATATTTTAGGGTGACGTGTATTAACATATTAGCAAGCTCTATGGCACGCCCGCTTAGCTGTATGATGACGTGTTTGGTTGGAATGAACTTATTTCTTGGGCCTGCCAATTCAGTTAAGATAAAAGAAAGATTTTTGTGGGCCTTTTACTTTCATGCTGGTGGGCTAGTTGGACCGCCATTAGCTGGGCTGGTGGCCTGTGCTTTGGGCTAGCTGGATATGTTGAGGGGTCATCAATATGGAAGAGACCCGTAATCCAAGAAAAAACAAACCGGAGAAAAGAAAAAGAAAAAAATAGCATAAATGCAAAATGAGATGTAAAAAAGTTCAGATTGAGTTTGAGGAACAAATTCTCTCAATTTTTTGCGAAAATCATCTCATGTTTGAGGATGAAAGACAAGCATATGGTCCCACTTAATGATAAGAGTTCTGGCTTCAACACCTAAAGGCAAAGAGCCAACACTACCACCTAATTGTGAAAAAAGAGCCGCCCTTCATTGCTTGATGTGCATAAAAGCCAATATTTATACCACTACGAGAAGATCTTACCTAATGAATTTTACTATTTGATGCTGAAAACAACTATTTGGAGATAGGGTAGGTCTATAAGCATGATGGAATTCAAGAAAAGAAAAAACTTCCAAAAAGATGATGCATGATAACAAGGAATTATCCATATCTTCATAAGGAAAACCTACAAACATGACCAATGGTGCTAAAGGAACCCATCTTGGAGTGCTTGGTCGAATACATGAAGAGAGACATAGCTTAACTGTGAGTAAGGCCTCATGCTCGAGCTCGACGAGCTTGTCACCAAGGGGATTGAGCTTGTCTACCAAACAGTACCAAAACTCGATCTTGAAAATGTGATTTATCCTATAGGCCTATACTAAAATATAACCATTTTTCTGTTACATTTCGACGATATAAATACATTTAAACTACTCATAATCATCGTCAACACAAAACATAATTAGAGCATCCAAATTGTGATGAAAATAACTAACAACAATTTTATTTTTAATCCAACAAGCAAGAAAAGTGTTGTTGCTAGTGATCCGTGTTGGTCATCCGAACCTCAACTATTGCAGTTTCCCACCGTTTAGCAGGAAGATTCTATTAGCCATTAGAACAATTTTCAATCCATGGACAATCACCAATACCTACAAAAATAAAAAAATGGATCTAGGATGGTAATTTAAAGGTTTACAATACTCAGAATTAATTAAAGAGGCAAAAAAATAAATATTAAGTATCTCCATAGAGATGGCAATTTTAGCTCGGACCCAGGAAACCCGCCCCGTATGGGGCGGGTCTGGGACCCGATTTTTTGGGGCCGGGGCGGGTTTGGGAACAAAAAAAATTGCCCCGGCCGAGTCCGGGGCGGGGTATGGGTCCCGTTGACCCCGCCCTGGGCCCGCCCCGTTGACCCCGCCCTGGGCCCGCCCCAGCCCCAATTTTATTATATATTTCTAATATATATTATAAATAAAAAATTATAATATTATATATAAATTCAAATAAGTTTTGCATGTACCCAACTCTATATAAGAAATAAAAAAACTAAAAAAATTAGTTGATAAGAAATTTAATAATTATTTTAAATTTTAAATTGAAAATTATATAGTCTATATTAAGTTATTTAAATCTAAATTGATATTATTTATTAAAAAATAAAATATTAGTTTAATGTATTCTTTGTATAATATAATTCATTGTAAATTGTAAAATGATATTACTTGAAGAGAAAGATTAATAATTTAGATAAACATATTATTTGTTTTATATAATTCATTTTAGATATATATTATATTATATAATGACATCAAAAAGTTTAATTAACAATTACGATATCTTAAAATCCAACCATCCGATTCATACTAAACTTTAATATATAAGTATGTGTCCATTGGATCATATTAGACGGTACGATTTAAAATCACATGGTCTGATTCAACGATACACCGTTTTAAATGATTACTCTTTTGTTACGAGTACGATATCTCAACATCCGTATACCCAATAAGTCTAAAACTTTACCAAATGTATTTTTCTGTAAGTTTGATCATATCTAACGGTTTGATCTGAATTTTAACGGTCCGATTAACCCATGTTGTTCAACAATATAAGATGATAGTTACATCAATGTAATACTAACATTTATAAATGTACAAATTTATTGCATATTGTGATTTGTGAATATATATCAATCTCAACTATAAATATTTTTATGTATTTCAATTGCATTATTGCAGAAAATGGATATTTTCTACAATATTAAATTATTCAATATATATATATATTTAGTATATTTAACTAATTATATTACTACTAAATAATTATTAGTTTATACTTATAATATTAAAACTAAATTTACTTTAACTAATATATATATATACTTTATTAAAATTAATATTAAAGACGATCGTGATAACGAGTAAAGAAGCATAATCGATGCATCACGGAGCATCAATATGTATTTAATTATGTGGATTTCAGTTTTGTTATTTTTTATGTTAGCTATGTGGATTTCAAACTCCTTATTTTTTATGTTCTTGTGAATTTTAATGCTGATGGGTTACGTTTTATTATGATGGATTTTTATTTTTATTTTTCTGTAATAATTTAGGAATGTTATGCATGAAAATATGTTTTAATTTGTTGTGTTTAAGAAATAAAAAAATGAATACAAAAATATTGATAATTCGGGTCGGGGCCGGGTCAGGACGGGGCGGGGTGGCGGGGCGGGGACGGAGCGGGGGTGGCGGGGCGGGTTCGGGGTTTGAACATGGCGGGGCGGGGCGGGTTATGGGGCTAAAATTTTGTAAGCGGGGCGGCTCTCGGGTCCGGTCGGACCCGTACCAGACCCGCCCCGTTGCCATCACTACATCTCCCTATAATTATTGTCATGAAATAGAAATATGCCAAATCAACCAACTTTATGAGTTAGACATATAAGACTTTCAAAATTACGAATGATCATCATGAAGCTCTTGAAATAGAAATATACCAAATGATTAAGATTTAAATTCAGCCCAAAGTTTAAATAAATTGTAATTACATCCCCACCAAATTAAGAGTCAGAGTTTCAATACCCATTCCAGAAATTTATACACCTAAGTAGTAAACAGAGCAATAGATACGAAGTAATAATATCGCAAAACATAGAAATTGACATAATATATAGTTCTTACCAAAAAAATCATCTTTCGTGAGCATCGTCCACATTTGGGAGGATTATGTGTATCGCTTTCTTGTCATTTTAGTATAAAAACATCAATAGCAACGATATCACATGACAATTAGAAAAAAGACAAATACAGTGAAATATAATTTTTGACTCCTTTTCTTTTTCCCCTTTACCCCCAAAAGCACTTTCTCAACCAATCTCCTCCACAAATTAATACTTGAACCATGTCTAATGTCAATGAAGCACGATATTTGTCAACAACTCTACTTCCAACACTGAAAGTAGTTTCAGGAGCAAAATTAGTGATTGGTAAAGTAAAAATATCTCTTGACATGGTTGATAAGTTCATGTACTTTCTCCGTCATTCTAAGACATCAAAATCTTTTTCATTCATTGTTATCTTTCTCAAACAAGTAACAAGTTTTTTAAGATTCACATCGAGCTCTAACTTTTAAGGTTAAATAGATTCAAACAACTTAAAAACTAAGTATTCGGACTACTCATGTGATATTTGAACATTTCTAGTATCCTGCCTTTAAGAACTACCCCATTGTACTTCCTTACACGACTCACCTTCATCATTACGCATCAGCAAGTACTTAGAGTAGAGTTCATACATAGCCTTCCTAAAAAAAACTAATTTTCCTATCGACTTTCTTGGAAGAATAAAGCTTGGGGAAGCAAAACTCAGTTGCCTTCATCCTGCACCTAAGATCAAGGATGGTTGCTATTGACATCAACAGATTAGACTCATCCAAATATTTACCAAATTTGATTTTATTATCTTGACCATATCTCGAACAAAGACATCATTGTCCAACGACTTCATATCTAGTAGCACCTTCACTCAGCTGACTTCATTAAAAAATAAGTTTGAAGTCAGGTAGTCATTCCCGTAAATGGTTGATGGTGGACGCTTCCGCAAGCTTCACACTCTGTCCTTCGGTTGAACCTTGATGTGGGAAAAGGATAAAGGGTACCCCTTGAAGAAACCGAGTACGAGGAAACCCCCTCGTAAGCACTTAGCACGAGGCAGATCCATGAACAACAGTCAGGACGAGGAAAGGGGAGGATACGTACGAAATTCCTCTTCGAAGAGAGGTGGAGGTCAGGGAGGGTTCCTTTGCACGAAACGGAACAGACAAAGTTCGAGCACGAGAAAGATCCCTCATAATAATGGAAAGCTATACGAGGGGTTGCTCCGGGGAAAACCACAGAGCACGATTCAAAGATGAAAAATCGGGATCCGTTCAATTCCTAATCTCACAGGATCCCAGGAAATACCAAAGTATCAGGGAAAATCCAAGAAAGATACACTACGAGTCTAAAAAGGATTCGAAAGAAATACGAGCAAGAAGAATAAAGCGCCACAACATCCCTCCCTTATGATGGCTATAACCCACCCACCCCCCCCTCCCCAAAGAGGAGATGAAGGACACCTTCACATTCTTTCTGAGAGTATAAAGACTTCACAACATCAAACTGGCGCCATCTGTGGGTACTCTAGTAGAGAGATGGTGAGAAGGAAAATTGTTTTAGGATCGAGAGAAATCCCAGAAGGTAACTCAGGAGACATCACGCCCCAAACATAAGGAGAAGGAAGCTATGACCTTGAGGGCCTTTCTCGATCGACCGCACAATTGCCATACGTAAAGGTTGAGGATCTTGAACGATTATTGGAAGAAGCAGTTTGAAAGGGCACTGAAGCGGCCCTTCGAACAATCGAAGGGTGAAGATGGGGACCTAGGAACCAAGTTCATCGTAAAACTCCCGTAGGAGGAAGGATGGATCAAGAATTAGTGGGAAGCAGTCGAGCCCCGTCACCTGAGAAAGGGCACGATGGAACACGTGACCATCTCGAGTTAGAAGAACTACGCCGAGAGGTGGCGGAATTAAAGGCCGCGATGAATCCGAGAACGAGTATCGTATGAGGTAACCCATTGGCTAAGAACATAGTGGATGAACCGATACCCCAAGGAACGCGCCTCCCCCATATCGCATGTTACGCTGGAGACAAAAGAGACCCAAGGGACCATTTGGATCAGTTCCTAGCTGCCATGGACCTAGTCAATCCCAGCGATGCCTTGCTGTGTAAAATATTCAGGACTACCCTGATAGGGTGAACATAGACATGGTTCTCCCGTCTGACTCCGGGATTTATTGGAAACTTCAAACAGTTGGCTCAAAGCTTTATACATCATTTTGCAGGCAACAAGAGGCACCCCAAAACCCCTGGGTATCTCTTCACCATAATACAGGAAGAAGGGGAATCCCTAAGGAACTACATGCAGAGAATCACGTATGAGATCCTGGATGTACCTAATGTAAGCTCAGAGCTACTGTCGAGCATCATCACTCAAGGACTAAGAAAAGGAGGATTAGTCGATTCCCTCATTGGAGAACCCACCTCGAGCTGGGAGGAACTTTTAGCCAGGGTAGAAAAATTTATCCTCATCGAGGAATCACGAAAGTTACGGGGCTTGCACCAACAGGGGAGAGAAAGGAAAAGGGAAAATGGTATGAACCCTCCCCCAAACCCTGGGCATCAGCGACAAATATGCATGGCATCCGGAACATCCCAGGGACAAGCACTAAAAAACAGGAGAAAAGTGAACACCTTAGGTGGCCGACGAAAATGAAGAGGGACGAAGGTCGACAAAGGTCATCCAAATATTGTAATTTCCATGAAGATAGGGGGCATACCATGGAGGAATTGAAAGATTGTGGATCGTCCGGTATAAATTTAAATAACAAAATTTAAACATGCTTTATACGTAAAAATAAAGAACACGTTCAAGGGGTGTGCCCTTGAAGTTCCCGGGTGTTCGGTGTATCTCATGAATTAAAACACATGCAAGTAATCATGGAGGCCATAGGATTTGAAATGAGAAGAAGAGACGAAAACGTAAAAAGGGAATTACCGGTTCGTCGTTTTCCTCTTTTAACCGGTACTCGCGTTGTTCCCCGATTTGCACCAAATCTCGTATGTGAGATTCTCCAAATTGTGACACACAATCCGCCCACGTATCTTGCACGTCGTGCTAGCGAACGAACAAGTATTTATTTTGGAGAGGACGGATCAATAACACGTTATTACTTAACGGGATTAATACTCCTTTTTGTTTAATTGTTAACACAAAAGAACAAACTTGGAGAGAGAGAGAGAGAGGCGGACGAGAGAGGGAAATCGAGAGAGAGAGAGGCGGACGAGAGAGGGAAATCGAGAGAGAGAGAGAGAGAGTGTTGTGTGTGTGTTGGAGTTTCATCATCTCTCTAAAGGTGAAGGACTAGGAGTATTTATAGAGGAGGAGTTTAATCCTCTTCAAACTCCAACTCTAAAGAAGACTAATTTGACTAGGATTTTGACCTTGTCAAAGTCCTAGTCAAAGTAGTAATTTGACCTAGTTAAATTAATCCTAGCCATCCATCTCTCCTTTCAATCTCAACCATTAATTTAATTTAATGGAATATTTAAAACCTACAATAAATAAATAAATATAACAAGTATAAATATTTATTCTAGGCCCATTAAATTAATTTTCTAATAAATCTAATTTATTAGATTAATCCCTTTTATCTAATAAAAGGAATTAATTCTCTCCAAGAAAATTAAGGATCCGATTAAATCCAATTTAATCATTCCATTTCTCCAAATATTTAATGTGTGCGGATTGTGTGTGACTATTTAGTTTCACCTTTCAGCTAGACTTGGTCGGATTCCTAGAATCTGCCCGTTACCATGGGTGGCCATCTAGCAACGGTCCATGGCACTAGAGACAAGGTGAATATTCGGGGATGAACATTTAGGCTCTAACAACACACTTGTCCTTCCGTCTTCGATCTCACCACTTAGTGTCTAGGGCACGGAAAATGCAAGTACCCATTTTGGACCTAAGTGTCGGTCTGTCCTTTACCAAATGCCGCTAGGGAAACCTTCCCTTCTGTTCAGTTACTGTGGCCACAGATTTTAGGGACAAGACACAGAGCATATATGAGACTCAACTGTCAATGCCTTTTGACAGGAGACAGATCCTTTCTTGGAAACTACTGTCACTCTTGTACACCGGAGCTGCACTAGACATGGCTTATGACTACTCAAGTGTTTCTTGGCAATCTCTCACCATATCTAAGATACAACCCTGATGTACAGGTAAACGCAGCAGTTCCTCAAGTCAAAGGACTTGACCTATACCGTTGGAACCGGGAACACATGTCATACCTAGGCGACCCTACTCAAGGTCCTTCGTAAGACGGTTCCCGCGAGTCACCTCAGTTAGCTGCTCCCCAGCAGGCTAACCCACTAACACTACTTAGACGACCTTCATCACCCGTCGATGAAATACGACAACAGATGCTTAGTGCAAGTCTCAAGGGGAATCTCAGTACCCATTTTCGAGATTCCTTGACTTGGAGATTTCTGGACTGATTCGGCGGGACTGATTTCATGGACCTACCTCGAAGCGTAGTCCCAGTCCCCGAAATACATTTTCAGTCCGTGGGCTTTGTTTGCGTAGTGAACAGATATGTAATGCAGATAAAGTGAACACAAATAAAGTAATGCCAAATGAATTTCACTTCTTTATTCATTAATAATTTATCAAATCCCTGAAATTGTCTAGACATAGGTTACATATTGCCTGCCAAGATTGGCTACATGGTCACCTATTCTAACAATCTCCCACTTGACCTTAAAGCCAATCGCCCATATGTCTAATCCCCATCTTCTCAAGATGTTGCGTATGAGCACTCTGCGACATAGGCTTTGTCAGCGGATCTGCTGTGTTGTCTGCTGAGTTGACTCGGTCCATCCGAACGTCACCTCTTCCTACCATTTTTCTTAGAAGATGGTAGCATCTAAGAATGTGTTTGGAACGGTGATGAGATCTCGGTTCCTTTGCTTGCGCTATTGCTCTGTTGTTATCACAAAAGATGACAACGGGCTCGGCGATGCTAAGCACCACACCCAACTCTTGGATGTAGTTTCTCATCCAAACCGCTTCCTTGGCAGCTTCTGAAGCTGCTATGTATTCGGCCTCAGTGGTGGAATCAACAGTGGTTGCTTGTTTGGAACTTTTCCAAGCCACTACTCCTCCATTGAACCTGAATACATAACCCGATTGAGACTTGGCATCATCGTCATCAGACTGGAAGCTAGCGTCGCTAAAGCCTTCCATAGACTAAGAACATTTCCTTAGTCCTCCTCAGGTACTTAAGGATGCCCGTAATAGCATTCCAATATGCCTCTCCTGCACAAGACTGATATCTGCTTGTTACGCTCAAAGCGTAAGCAATGTCAGGCCTGGTGCAGTGGACCGCATATTGGATGCTGCCTACAACAGAAGCATAGGGGATGACTTTCATCCTTTCAAGTTCCTCATCAATCTGCGGGGACTGTTTCTTGGATAACTTGATCCCATGCCTCAGGGATCAAGTTCCTCGTTTGGAGTTGTCCATTCGAAACCTTTTTAGGACTTTCTCCATATACGAGTTTTGGGTGAGCCCTAACATCCTTTTAGATCTGTCCCTGATAATCTGGATGCCTAGGATGTAGGAGGCTTCACCCAAATTCTTCATGGAAAACTGTGTTGATAACCATGGCTTTGTGTCACCCAACATTCTAATATCATTACCTATGAGTAGAATGTCATCCACATAAAGCACTAGGAACACTATTGAGCTCCCACTGACCTTCTTGTATACACAAGGGTCGGATTCATTTTTTATGAAGTCATAGCCCCGTATCACTTCATCAAAGCCAATGTTCCAACTTCGGGATGCTTGTTTGAGGCCATAGATGGACTTCTGGAGACGACAGACCTTTTGTTCTTCTCCAGTGACTGTGAAACCCTCCGGCTGATCCATGTAGATCTCTTCCTCAATGAAACCATTGAGGAAGGCTGTTTTCATGTCCATCTGCCATATCTCATATTCATACCATGCTGCTATGGCGAGCAGGATCCGAATGGATTTAGCCATGGCTACCGACGAGTAGGTGTCCTCAAAATTGACCCCGGGTCGTTGAGTGTACCCTTTAGCTACTATCCTAGCCTTAAAAGTTGTGACTTCTCCATCAACGCTAAGTTTGCGCTTGTAGACCCACTTACAGCCAACTGGCTTAACACTTTTTGGTGGGTCTACAAGTCTCCAGACTTTGTTCTCGCTCATGGAGTCCATTTCGATTTTTATGGCCTCAAGCCATTTCCCGGAGTCAATGTCAAACATCGCTTCTCTGTATGTCTTAGGATCGTTATCCAGTAGACCGGTCGCATTTAGAAAGCCATATCTCACTGGAGGTCTGGACTCTCTAGTAGACCTACGAAGAATGGGAACGTCAGTGGTGACTGTGGGCGTTGACTGTATAGGAGCTGGCGGTTCAGGTATCGGGGCTGGCTGTTCCTGAGGCTGTCTTTCATGCCTAGCATGCAGGACTTCTCGAGGTCGGTCAGCCTTTCGGGTATCTATCCTGAATCCTAAGTAAGGAATCCACAGCTACCTCTGATGACTAGTTTCCATCACTTGATTCCTCAAGGATCAGTTCATCAGGTTGGATATCCTCTGGGAAGCCTTGTTCCAAGAATACTGCGTTCCTTGAAACAAATACCTTTTGTTCCAAGGGGTCATAAAAGTAATAACCTGCAGTTTCTTTAGGGTATCCAACGAACCTGCATAAGCTAGACCTGGATTCTAGCTTATCTCCCACTAACCTCTTGACGTATGCAGGGCTACTCCACACTTTCAAGTAGTTGTAGGATGCAGGCTTGCCGTGCCATATTTCATATGACGTTTGGGTCAATACACTGATTATACCATTTTCTTTTAGATAATTAAGGAACTCGGTACTAAGGTATTCTCCGCCTCGATCTGACTGTAGGACTTTAATTTTGCAGTTGGTTTGGTTCTCCACTTCAAGTCTGAATTCTTTAAACCTCTTAAGAGCTTCAGACTTGTACCTCATCAGGTAAACATAACCATACCGTGAATGATCATCGGTAAAGGTTATGAAGTAGGAGAATCCACCTCGGGCCTGCGTCCTTAGTGGTCCACATACGTCTGTATAGACCAAGTCCAACAGACCTGTGGCAAGCCTGCTTTGTCCTACAAAGGGCTTCTTGGTCATTTTTCCTCTTAGACAGGATTCACAAGTTGGTAGCTCACTTAAGTCCCCTACCTCTAAGTTCTTTGAGTCTACCAATCTTTTCATCCTGTCTTGGGATATGTGACCTAGCCTAGCGTGCCACAGTTGTGCGTTCCCGTTATTATCTATTTTACGTTTGTGTTGAGCGTTAAGAACAAAGTTCGTTTGTTGCAAGATATAGAGCCCATTATTAAGTGTACCAAGTAGATGAGCAATTCCACACCTCATCAAATAAAAGCAATTTTTATTGATCATAAACTCATAACCACTATTGTCTAACAATGGAATGGAAATGATGTTTTTAATCATACTAGGTACATAATAAACTTGCTCTAATTCTATGCTAATATTATCACTAACTACTAGAGTGGTGGATCCTACTGCTTCTGCCAAGATGGCCTTGCCATTTCCAAACTTCAGGATCATATCCCCGCTACCCAGTTTTCTGCTTCTTTTCAGCACCTGCAAATTATTGCAAATGTGAGCTCCACAGTCGGTATCTAATACCCAAGAGGCAGAATTAGTGACCATATTAACCTTAATCACAAATATACCTTGGTTCGAGAGGAGCTTGGGGCACTCCCTCTTCCAATGCCCTATCTCACGGAAATTGATACATATGTCATATGCCCTCGACTGTTGCTTGGAGACAACCTTTCCCTTTCCTTTGCCTTTTCCCTCTTTGGCAATGGGAACACTCTTACTGTTCGTAGCTGCTTTGACGGTTTTTCCCTTCCCTTTCTTCATTTTCCAACGTCCGGCACCTTTGCCTTTCGTTTTAGAAGTCGAAGCACCTCCAAACAATACCGAAGGCGTGGACTTTTTGGTCGTTGCCTCGTATTGCACCAACATATTAATCAACTCATGAATGCCCTTATCAAGTGCGTTCATGTTGTAGTTGACAATAAATTGGTCGAAGGAGGGTAGGAGTGACTAAAGGATCACATCTATGTACGTCTCATTATCGAGGCCCGCCTTTAGGTCCTCGAGCTTTTCCACCAGGGTAAGCATTTTAACCCAGTGCTCTTGTACAGAGGATCCACCTGTCATTTTAGTTCCAAAGAACGCCTTCGTCGTGACATACCTAGTATGCCGGTCCGCGACTGCATAGCAATCCTTAAGGCGACCCATAATGGAAGGGACATCGTCTAGCCTTTCATACTACTTCTGAATCTCATTCGTCATCGAAGCAAGTATGACGCTACGGACCTTCCGGTTATCCTTATGCCAAGTCTCGAACGTCTCACGTTCCTCTGGCGTGGATCCTTTCGGTAAGGTCCTAGGGAGAGGCTCGTCCATGACGTAGCCTTGGTTCTCGTAATCTAGGACTATCTTGAGATTGCGTAATCAGTCGTTGTAATTGGTTCCATTGAATTTGTATGTCTCAAGAATGGTTGAAAGTAGGTTCTTAGACATTTTAAATCTACATTTAAAAATAGAGTTCGCGATCAACAGAATATAAAAGACGGTGGTTTGATAAATAATTAAATGTTTGGTCTTTAGTCTTTTAATGCTCCCACTATTTATACGAAAACACGGTACTCTCAAACGTTGTTTTCGGAAAACCCTTTCCTAGTGGGCTTGGGATCCACAGCGAATTTTCCCATACCCCGCTTTTACGATTCGCATGGGAAAAATCCTGTGGGAGGTATACCATACCATTCTCGTTCCACGAGATTCCCAAGATTACTGCCCTACCCTTTCACATGATCCCAAGGACTCCAAGCGAATCATGCTAATCGGGCGTTAGACCCGACCCAATCAACCGAGCCATAGACCCACTGCTACCTCCACGACTCGTGAGACAGGTAACAGTGGTCTACTTTTCGTTCATGACATAGTGCAGCTTCTTTTAAGTACAATAGACGTGCCACGACTCGTGAGACCACGCTATCGACCTAAATTAGCTTCCTCACTATGCCATGGATTGGAAGACATGGACAAACTCCTAGAGTTCATGTCCATTTTGTCTAGGGTCTAATATTTGGACATTGGTCCAACCAATGCGAGAGTAGTAAATGACCAAGATCTCATAAAGTAAATATATCAACACATTCATCCATAATGCGTAATAAATAAATTGCATCCACAGCAGTTATATGATAAATAAAACGCCATTCATCCATCATAATAACCACATGCAAAGTTAAAGCCTAGCACGCCCCTGTTGGATGATCACGAGCACGAATCCTATGCGATCTATTGAGCCCGCAGTGGATCTATGGTCAATCTAGGGTTGGTCATACACTATAAATTAATAGTAACCCAATCATGATTCTGATGGGCCTTGGTCTCTTTTCCCTTTCTTCTCTTCATGGAAACGCCTTGGATCCTCCAGTCTGGGCTCTCCATGTGGACCTTCTGTCTTCTCCATCAATTACATAAAATTAAAACCTCACTCCTATTCTACTCTCATTACATATTAAAAAATAGAAACCCCAGCGAAAACCCGGGGGAGTACATAAGGAGGGAGATAGAATGCCTTATTATTCAAAGGCAACTAAAAAGCGAGAATAAGAAAGCAGTAAAACAGGCACACCGGCTCAACGTAAAATTAAACCATACATTCGGTCTAGGGCTTGTGATCATCCATTTCCATCCAACGCACATAATCATATGATCCAATCACAAAATGCATGCTAACAACACATGATTACCAATCACAATTATCCAAGATAAAAATAAATGCGTAACGTATGAAAATATGGTACAACCGTTGTTAATAATATTTTCTCGTTTTAGGAAGACCTTTCCTCATTATTTCTAGGTAAATTATCCCCGGGATTCCAAATCCAATATAATTTTATCTCCTAAAATAATGTCTTAGAAATAGGCAAAAATTAAACAAAAAATGAATTTTCAGAATAAATTAGAAAATTAAAACTGAAAAATAAGGAGAAACCTTAACAGCTGGCAGCAGGCCGCCGCCACCGGCAGCAGCCAGCCTGCGTGCGTAGGGCAGCAGGCCCAGCCTGCCGCCCCTGCCCGCACGCAGGCCCCTGCCTGCTTGCGCGCGCACCTGGTCGGCAACAAGCTGCACGGCCGCGTGCGCCTGGTCGGCAATAGCCTGCCGGCCGTCAATCGTGTGCCTGCCCTGCGTAGGCGTGCGCGCGTGCTCGTGCACTGGGCGCGCCCGCCGGGCGCGCGCGCAGACACCATCATCTGCGTGCGCGGCCCTTCAGCACGCAATCGCGTGCGCGCGTGCTCTTTGGGCGCGCCTGCCGGGCGCGCAGGGATCCCAGCATGTTGGCCTGGCGCGCGCGCGCGCGCCCGGCCAGCTGCCTGCCTGATGCCCGGCTACGCCACCCGACAGTCTGTCCGCGCGCAACCATGCGCGCTTGGCGCAGGCGGCCAGTTTTCGGCAGGCCGGCATGCTGTGGCGTTTCTCCATTTTTGCTCGATTTTCACACCCCGTTTCCCAAGAAAAACAGAAAATCCAAAAGCACCAAAAATCATACGAATTAAAAGCAAGAAAATGACATGCTTTAATAGTAATATAATCAAGAATTAATTAAAACATGCCAAAACACGTTTCATGCTTAAAACGCATGTAAAGTCCTAGGCCTATACATCGAACCGGGCTCTGATACCACTGAAAGATTGTGGATTGTCCCGGAAAATAGCGCGAATGCGGAAGCACGGTATAAAATTAAATAACAAAAATTTAAACATGCTTTACGTAAATTAAAGAACACGTTCAAGGGGTGTACATTTGAAATTCTCGGGTGTTCGGTGTATCTCATGAATTAGAAAGAATAGAAAGAATCATGGAGGCCATAGGATTAAAATAAAAAAGGGACGAAAAAATAAATCGGGACCTACCGATTGTCGTTTTCGTCTTCTAACCGGTACTTGCGTTGTTCCCCGATTTGCTAGCGAACGAACAAGTGTTTTGGAGAGGATGGATCAATCGCACGTTATTAGGTTAACGGGATTAATCCTCCTATGTTCAATTGTTCCAAGAACAAAATAACAAGAAAGTAATATTCTTGAGAGAGAGAGAGAGAGAGAGAGAGAGAGAGAGAGGGCGGACGAGAGGAGAGAGGACGAGAGAGAGAGAGAGAGAGTGTGTGTGTGTGTGTGTGTGTGTGTGTGTGTATGTGTGTGTGTGTGTGTTGGAGTTTCGTCATCTCTCTTATGTGGAGGGGCTAGGAGTATTTATAGAGGAGGAGTTTAATCCTCTTCAAACTCCAACTCTAGAAGACTAATTTGACTAGAATTTTGACCTAGTCAAATTTAATCCTAGCCATCCATCTCTCCTCTTAATCTCAACCATTAATTTAATTTAATGGAATATTTAAAACCTATTTAAATATTCCAAAGGGAAATAAATAAATATAATAAATATAAATATTTATTCTAGTCCCATTAAATTAATTTTATAATAAATCTAATTTATTAGATTAATCCCTTTTATCTAATAAAAGGAATTAATTCTCTCCAAGAAAATTAAGGACCCAATTAAATCCAATTTAATCATTCATTTTCTTCAATATTTAATTCTAAATTAAATACTTAATGTGTGTGGATTGTGTGTGACTCTTTAGGTTCACCTTTCAGCTATGGGTGGCCATCTAGCAACGGTCCATGGCACTAGAGACTAGGTGAATATTCGGGATGAACATTTTTAGGCTCTAACAGTACATTTGTCCTTCTGTCTACAGTCTCACCACTTAGGGTCTAGAGCACGAAAAATGCAGGTACCCATTTTGGACCTAAGTGTCGGTCTGTACTTACTAAACGCCGCAAGGGAAACCTTCCCTTCTGTTTAGTTACTGTGGCCACAGATTTTAGGGACAAGACACAGAGCATATGAGAGACTCAACTGGCAACGCCTTTTGACAGGAGACATATCCTTTCTTGGAAACTACTGTCACTCTGTACACCAGAGTTGCACTAGACATGGCTTATGACTACTCAAGTGATTCTTGGCAATTTCTCACCATATCTAAGATACAGACCTGATATACAGGTAAACTCAGCAGTTCCTCAAGTCAAAGGACTTGACATGTACCGTTGGAACCGGGAATACACGTCATACCTAGCCGACCATACTCAAGGTCCTCCGTAAGACAGTTCCCATGAGTCACCTCAGTCAGCTGCTCCCTAGCAGGCTAACCCACTAACACTGCTTAGACGACCTTCGTCACCCGTCGATGAAATACGACAGTAGATGCTTAGTGCAAGTCTCAAGGGGAATCTCGGTACCCATTTTCGAGATTCCTTGACTTGGAGATTTCCGAAGTGATTCGGCGAGACTGA
This sequence comes from Sesamum alatum, assembly GCA_034509735.1. Taxonomy (NCBI): domain Eukaryota; kingdom Viridiplantae; phylum Streptophyta; class Magnoliopsida; order Lamiales; family Pedaliaceae; genus Sesamum; species Sesamum alatum. The sequence continues at coordinate 5,390,525 of JACGWO010000013.1, forward strand.
TTTCATGGACCTACCTCCAAGCGTAGTCCCAGTCCCCGAAATACGTTTTCAGTCCATGGGCTTTGTTTGCGTAGTGAACAGATACGTAATGCAGATAAAGTGAACACAAACAAAGTAATGCCAAATGAATTTTACTTCTTTATTCATTAATGATTTATCAAATCCCTGAAATTGTCTAGACATAGGTTATATTTTGCCTGCCAAGATTGGCTACATGGTCACCTATTCTAACATTAATGTGTGCGGATTGTGTGTGACTCTTTAGGTTCACCTTTCAGCTAGACTTGGTCGGATTCCTGGAATCCGTCCATTACCATGGGTGGCCATCTAGCAACGGTCCGTGGCACTAGAGACTAGGTGAATATTCGGGGATGAACATTTAGGCTCTAACAGCACACTTGTCCTTCCGTCTTCGGTCTCACCACTTAGGGTCTAGGGCACGGAAAATGCAAGTACCCATTTTGGACCTAAGTGTCGGTCTGTCCTTTACCAAACGCCGCTAGGGAAACCTTCTCTTCTGTTCAGTTACTGTGGCCACAGATTTTAGGGACAAGACACAGAGCATATGTGAGACTCAACTGTCAATGCCTTTTGACAGGAGACAGATCCTTTCTTGGAAACTACTGTCATTCTTGTACACCGGAGCTGCACTAGACATGGCTTATGACTACTCAAGTATTTCTTGGCAATTTCTCACCATATCTAAGATACAGCCCTGATGTACAGGTAAACTCAGCAGTTCCTCAAGTCAAAGGACTTGACCTGTACTGTCGGAACCAGGAACACATGTCATACCTAGCCGACCCTACTCAAGGTCCTCCGTAAGACAGTTCCCGCGAGTCACCTCAGTCAGCTGCTCCCCAGTAGGCTAACCTACTAACACTGCTTAGACGACCTTCGTCACCCGTTGATGAAATACGACAGCAGATGGTTAGTGCAAGTCTCAAGGGGAATCTCAGTACCCATTTTCGAGATTCCTTGACTTGGAGATTTCCGGACTGATTCGGTGGGACTGATTTCATGGACCTACCTTGAAGCGTAGTCCCAGTCCCCGAAATACGTTTTCTGTCCGTGGGCTTTGTTTGCATAGTGAATAGATATGTAATGCAGATAAAGTGAACACAAACAAAGTAATGCCAAATGAATTTCACTTCTTTATTCTTTAATAATTTATCAAATCCCTGAAATTGTCTAGACATAGGTTACATATTGCCTGCCAAGATTGGCTACATGGTCACCTATTCTGACAGGAATGCCATCACATGCGAAATGAGATTGAGCGCTTCTTGCGATTGGGGTACTTGAAGGATGGTCATTTACTCTCTACGAACATCAAAGTAGGCGGGAAGAGGAGAATGGAAGAGCGTTTGAGCTGTCGAGGGCAGATAAGCGAGCCAGAGTCCTGGAGAAAAGTAGTAAATATCATCGAAGGAGGAGAATACGGAGGTCTCTCTCGATCGGCTTGGAAAAGGCACACCCGAGAGGTATCTTTTGGGCACGTCATGGAGATACGACCAGTAGATAGTCCTCGAGATCAGATGATGGCGCACACATTCACAGATGAGGACCGACGGGGAGTCAAATTTCCCCATGAGGATGCCATGGTGATAAGCGCCATCATTTCTAACATAGAAGTAAGGAGAATACTAGTGGACAACGGCAGCTCGGTGGATATCCTTTTCCTTGAAGCACTCAAAGAGATAGGGTTAGAGGCGGCGATAAAACCACAATCAGTAAGCACTATACGGACAGTTGGGGAAGTACTACTGCCCATAACCCTTGGAGAAGAGCCCATGACTTGAATACACATGACAAAATTCTTGGTAGTAGATTCTCCCCAATCTGGCTGTAACATGATCTTGGGGAGGCAAAACACTGAACGTTGTGCAAGCAGCCATCTCCACATCTTGTCTAAAAATGAAGTTCCCAACTCCATTGGGCATACGAGAAATTCGAGGAAGCCAGGCATGCGCCCGCGAATGTCGCAATGAAGCTTTAAAACAACTATCTAGTGTGGGAATACAAAAAGAGGAAGGGAAAAAGGTACAGCTAAACCAGAATACCCGAAAGGTACGCCTAAGCCCGAAATACGAGGATATAGTTATACAAGTAGGAGAATCGTTGCCCATTGGGGAGGAAACAACCCTGCTCCGCTTCCTATGGGAGAATAACGATGTGTTCGAGTTGGGGAAGGGACAATCTCCGGGAATCGACGTTGGAGTCATCGAGCACGAGTTGCACGTCATGAATGGGTATACACCGGTAAAACAAAAGAAAAGGAACTTTGGGAGGAAAAGGAATCAGATAATAAAAGAGGAAATAAGTCGTTTATTGAAAGCCGGGCACATACAGGAAGTGCGATTTCCAGAGTGGCTCGCCAATGTCGTGCTCGTACCAAAAAAAAGAGGGAAAATGGAGAATGTGCGTGGATTTCACCGACTTAAACAAAGCTTGCCCGAAGGACTCATACCCACTCCCTCGTATTGATCAGCTCGTCGATTCGACCTCAGGGTGCGAGAGGCTCAACATGCTAGATGCATATCAAGGTTACAATCAGATCAAGCTAGCATCGAAAGACCAAGAGAAAACTAGTTTTATCACAGAGCAAGGGCTATTTTGTTACAATGTCATGCCGTCGGGTTGAAAAACGCCGGAGTGACTTATCAAAGGTTGGTCAACAAAATATTTTCCAAACAAATCGGAAGAAACATGGAGGTGTACGTAGACGATATGTTGGTAAAAAGCCGTCTTACGGAACATCACCTATTAGATCTACAAGAGTGTTTTGCTAGCCTAAGAATGTACGGTATGTTAGAATAGGTGACCAGAAAGTCAATGATATTGGCTGTTCTGAGAACCATTCGTCAATCTGTGAACAAGTAATATTATGTTAATGAATGTAGTAAGGATTCATAGGCATGAGTTTGTTGTACTTACTGCTTGTCACAACAAACGCCCACAAACTGAAATAACATTTCGGGAAATTGGAACTACGCTTGGAGGTAGGTTCATGAAATCAGTTTCGCCGAATCAGTTTGAAATATTCCAAGTCAAAGGAATCTCGAGACAGGGCATCGAGAATCCATTTGAGACTTGCACTAAGCATCTGCAATCGCATTTCATCGACAAGTGATGAGGCTCGTCCATGCAATGTTAATGGGTCAGCCAGCTAGGTGGTTGTTGACTGAGGTGACTCGCAGGAATCGTCATATGGAAGCCACTCGGGCTTGGTCGGTATGACTGGTATTCCCGGTTTCGATAGTACAGGATTAGTCATCGGACTTGAGGATCACGGCAGTCCCTTACATACTAAGGCTGTATCTTAGATCTGGTGAAAATTTGACCGGTTGTCACATGATCATCATAAGCCTTGTCCAGTGCGGTCGGAGTATGTAAGAACGGCGTATTCCAAGATAGGATTTGTCCCCTGTCAAAGGATATGACAGCAAGATCTCCTATGCGTTCTGAGATGGTTTAGACTCACAAAGTCTATGGCCATAGCACTTGATTGAGTAGGAAAGGATTTCCTACGTCGAGTCAAACCTATCTCAAGCATTAAGCATAGATGCCTAAGTCAAGGATGGGAACCGGCATCCTAATTTCATGCCCTAGACTAAAGGCCGGGAGACAGGTGACAGTAGGACCGTACCCGTATGTATCAAGCGACAGTAGGACCGTACCTGCATATAACTCGGAGCCTAAATGTTCACACTAGATATTCACCTAGTCTCTAGTGACATGGACCGTTGCTAGATGGCCACCCATGGTAATGCACTACTTTGGTTATGAACTAACAAGAAGTAGGTCCAAGTCTAGCTGAAAGGTGAACCTAAAGAGTCACACCCGCTACACCATATGAAAGGGAATTAATATGGAATTAATTCCGGGAGAAGGTTTAATTTAATGGAATTAAATTATACTTCTTGGAGATTCAAGCCTCGATGAATTATTTGGAATAATTGGGCTTGAGTTCATAAATTAGATTTATGAATTTTGTAAAGCATGGCTTCCCTTTTAATTAGATTAAAAGGATGAATTAATTAATGGGCTTGGTACATTAAATAGGATTTATTATAAAGTTCATGGGACTATTTAATTGGGAATTAAATGAAGTCCATTCCATTAATTAATTAATGGGCTTAGTATATTAAATAGGATTTAATATAAAGTCCATGGGATTATTTAATTTAGAATTAAATAAAGCCCATTCCATAAAGCCCATCAAAATGGATGGACAAGATTTAATCAAAGGGATTGATGAGATGAAGGGCCATGATTAATTTGACTTAATCAAAGCCTAATTTAACTAGGATTTGACTAGGTCAAAATCCTAGTCAAAGTGTGTCTCTTTAGAAGAGTTTGAGAAGGAATAAGAAATTCCATCTTCTATAAATACTCAAAAACACACACACACACGCACCTACTAATCTCTAAAACTCTCATCTCATAATTCTCTCTCAAGTTTTCGTCCATCCCCTTCTTTAATCTCCAAGATTTCTACTTTGTTCTTCTTGATTTTATTCAAGCTAGAACATAATTGCGTTAATTGATAGCGTGTATCGATGTCTCTTCTCCCCAAATAATTTCTTGCTAGCACAAGGATTCTTTGCTTTCCGGTGTAGCGAGTGTCATGATTTAGAGGGTCTCTTTCTTGAGATCTTGGTGCAAAACGGGGAACAATGCATGTTGCCGAACGAAGACAAAACTACAACCGGGTAGGTTCTTTAATTATGTTTTTCGGTTTCAATTCTATGGCCTCCCTGTTGTGTTTCATTGAACATGAGATACACCGAAGGCCCGGGAGAATCAAGGGCACACCCCTTGATTCGTTTATGTATGTTATGCATGATTTAAATTCCGTTTAATTATGCTTTGCAATTTTATTATGCAATCTTTCGCGCTTCCGTTATTCGCGTTCATCTCCCAGGATGATCCACATAACCTTTCATTGCATGCGACCAAACCCCGAAAAATGCGTGTTTAGAGTAGAAGGGGGAAAATTTCTAGGATACTTAGTAACCCAGAGAGAAATTGAAGCCAATCCAGATAAAATTCGGGCGGTCCTAGACATGAGGGAACCCCGCACAGTCAAAGAAGTGCAAAGATTAACCAGATGAATTACGGCGCTGAATCGGTTCATATCACGGTCTGCGGATAAAGGATTATCCTTCTTCAAAATATTGCGGAACCCAAGGAATTTTCAATGGGATTAGGAATTCAAGGAGGCATTCGAGGGGCTGAAAACATACTTGGTAAACCCCCCTTTGTTAGCTAAGCCTCAGGAAGGGGAGAGACGATATGTTTATTTGGCTCTGTTAGGCTCTGTCGCCAGTTGAGTTCGCATAAGAGATCGCCAAGGAATTCATTGGCCTGTATATTATGCCAGTCATATGCTGCAAGGAGCCGAGATATGATACGAGTACCTAAAGAAACTTGTGCTTGGCCTCGTATACACTGCTCGAAAATTATGACCCTACTTCCTATCCCACCCGATCATTGTTCTCACCAACCACCCGCTCAGTCAAACCCTCAAACGGGAAACCGGGGGGGATGGTAAAGTGGGCCTACGAGCTCCATGAATATGATTTGGAATATAAGGCCCATACAGCCTCAAAAGCACAAGTCCTGGAGGATTATTTTAGTAGAAACCACCGGGGAAGATGAGCCCCCAGAAAGGCTTTGGGCATTATACGTTGATGGTTCCTCCTCCGAAAAAGGGGCAGGGGGCAGGGTGGTATTAGTTAGCCTGGAAGGTGTTGAAGCATGTTTTGCCTTAACTTTTGAAGACATGATGTCCAACAATGAAGCCGAGTATGAGGCTCTCCTCACTGGCCTACGAATGGCAGAAGAGTTAGGTGCTCGCAGAGTCAAAGCACACAGCGGCTCGAAACTAGTGGTAGAACAAGTGAATGGCGGATACAAGGCCAAAAATGAAAAGATGATCCGACTATTGCATACAATAAAAGAAAGGATGGATCTGTTCGAATCCTGCGAGCTTGTTCAGATATCACGGGAACAGAACACCAAAGCCGATTCCTTGGCTAAGATGGGAGGAGGGATACAGGACATAAGTACCTCCAAGATCACACTGCTAAAAATACAATCGGAGGGAAGGAATGAAAATACGAAAGAGGTTTATCAAGTAAGCCTCACCTCGAGGATGGATTACATCAGATGATATCTAAAAACCGGATAATTACCTACCAACGCAACGGAGGCTCAGCGGATAAAAAGGATGGCGTGTAGGTTCTTTCTAGAAAAAGGACGTCTTTGTAAGAGGTCATTCACATTGCCAGCATTATGGTGCTTGGAACCCGAAGCTGCATTGTGCGTCATGAGGGAAATACACGAGAAAAGCACACGATATCTGGAAACCGAATAATTACCTACCAACACAACGGAGGCTCAGCGGATAAAAAGGATGGCGTGTAGGTTCTTTCTAGAAAAAAGGATGTCTTTGTAAGAGGTCATTCACATTGCCAGCATTATGGTGCTTGGACCCCGAAGCTGCATTATGCGTCATGAGGGAAATACACGAGGGAAGTTCCGGAAATAACGCAACCTCGCCATGAAAATCATGAGAAAATAGGTATTTCTGGCCCACCATGCGAAGAGACGCTAAACAAATGGTCAAAAAATGTGAGAACTACCAAATACACGGAAACATCAACCATAGGCCGGGAGTGAAAGTTAAGCTCGGCACTGTTGCCTGTCCATTCGACCATTGAGGCATAGATTTAGTAGGACCCTTTCCTCTAGCACGAGGGAAAAAGAATTTCTTAATAGTCGCTGTTGATCATTTCACAAAGTGGGTAAAGGTGGAACCGATGTCTCCAATCTCTGAAACAGAGGTAATCAAGTTCGTTGGAGGAACTTCGTGTCCCAATTTGGAATACCTCGAAAAATCACTACGGAGGAAAGGTGGAACCGATGTCTCCAATCTCTGAAACAGAGGTAATCAAGTTCGTTGGAGGAACTTCGTGTCCCAATTTGGAATACCTCGAAAAATCACTACGGATAACGACACGCAGTTCCAAGGCAAAAAAAATCCGGCAATGGTGTCTAGACAAGAAGATCCAACAGATTTTTACGTCAGTAGGAAATCCCAAGGAAAATGGGCAAACCGAGGTGATTTATCAAATTCTGCTTCAGACCCTGAAAGCCAAGCTCGGAAAGGCAAAGACGGGATGGATCGATGAAATTCCTGGAGTGTTATGGTCGTATCAAACCACCCCTCGATCCAGCATGGGAGAAACACCTTTCCTATTAACGTACGGGTCTGAAGCGGTGATCCCAGCGGAAGTAATAGTGCCCACAACTCGGATATTGCAATACGAAGAGCAGGCAAATCAAGAAAACAGGCAGTACGAGCTAGATGTAGTGGAAGAAGTTCGAAAGGCTGCTCGTGTCAAGATGGAAAACTACAAGCGAAAAATAGTACGCTTCTATAATGAGAAGGTAAAGGAAAGGGTATTGGAAGTGGGAGACCTGGTGCTTCGGAAGGTTGAAGTCCAAAGAATGGTAGGAAAACTGGATCTGAAATGGGAAGGCCTTACCAGATCAAGAAAATACTAAGGGAAGGAACTTACGAGCTCGTGAGTATGGAGGGGGAAGCCATCTCGCGCACCTAGAGCATTGGAAATCTAAAAAAGTTCTACAGTTAAAGTCAGGGATCAGAAATAAAATATAAGCATGACTTAGCTTATAAGGTACCGCAGATCGGACACACATCTGTTTTAGCTTAAAAGGCTTCCCCACCTCGTAAAAATTCGACTTAAACGAAGTCTTTTCGGCTTAAGAGGCTACCTAGCCTCGCAAAAAGTTCGACTTAAACAAAGTTTTTCGGCTTGAGAGGCTACCATGCCTCGTAAAAATTCAACTTAAACAAAATTTTTCGACTTGAGAGGCTACCTCACCTCGTAAAAATTTGACTTAAATGAAGTCTTTTTCGGCTTAAGAGGCTACCTCGCCTCGCAAAAAGTTCGACTTAAACAAAGTTTTTTCAGCTTAAGAGACTACCTCGCCTCGTAAAAATTCGACTTAAACGAATTTTTTTTAGCTTGAGAGGCTACCTCGCCTCGTAAAAATCCGACTTAAACGAAGTCTTTTCGGCTTAAGAGGCTACCCCGCCTCACAAAATTTTTTACTTAAACGAAGTCTTTTCAACTTGAGAGGCTACTTTGCCTCGTAAAACTTCGACTTAAACGAAGTCTTTTCGGCTTAAGAGGCTACCTCGCCTTGCAAAAAGGTTCGACTTAAACAAAGTTTTTCGGCTTGAGAGGCTACCTCGCCTTATAAAAATGCAACTCAAACGGAATTTTTTAGCTTGAGAGGCTACCTCGCCTCAAAATCGATTTGACAGAATCCGCAGCTGCCTCGCCTCGTGAAAATCTCTACTTACAGGAAATTTTGGTCCGTGAGACTTTTTTACCTCAGAGAGGCTGGACTTAAAAAATGCTCCCTCCACTTCACTTAAAGAAATTTCGGTTTTAATCCTTAGGCCAAATTGGCCTAAAAGAGATTTGAACTAAGATAAGAAATTACGTGGTGCTGGTAAAAACAACCGCGAGAATGGAGACCAATAAAAAAAACTCTGATTAACAAAAGAGATTCATAGCGTTTGAAACATCGATAAGAAGTACTATTACAAAACAGACGATCAACAAAAATAGCAAAAGGAACAACCATTACTCCAATGGACCCGCCCTGCCAATCCTCCCAAAGCCATCCGTGTGCATTTTCAGAAAGTTGAAATCAAAATTCGGTGGGAGATTACCTAAGTTCTTGAACTGCTCAGCACAGACTATGAAGCCATCAACATAAAAGGAGGAACCTTGCCTAAATATCTCTTCAGCATACTCAGGCTAAGCCTTGAAGGCAGCAACAACCGCCGACTGACCAGCCAGCAAGCCCTCTTCTCGACCCCTCGTACACGACCGGAGGGATGTAGTACGGAGGGACTCCATTTCAATCGCCTGCATGGACAACCTCCGATCCTTCTCCTCTAAATGGCCCTCAAAGCAGTCACCTCCTTTTGAAACATGGACTCCTCATCTGCGACCCGCTTCTTCAACTCTTCCATCTGTGCTCGAGCCCCCTTGAGTTGAGACAAGGCAGCCCCAAGATCTACCCTCATCTTGTCGTGCCTTTCAATTATGGCCACTATGATGGCAAGAGTCTGAAACAAGCAAACTCAGGTTAGAGGAGCTCCCACACCCAAAAGTGAGAGAATATATGTATGACGTATGGAATCTAAGGTACGAAGGTGGCTACCATGGCAGCCTGAGATAACAACAAATGACCCAAGCCCTCCATGGAGCGACCAGACAACGACTCAACGTCCCCCTTGTTTACCACCTTACACATATTCGACACCCCAGCCTTGGGACTGAATTGCGGTGTCATCACGGGCAAAGGAAAGGAGGGAGGAGCAGCTTGGGCAGGACCAGCTGGAGAAGCTTCCTTCCCTTGTGGAACGTCTTCTATACGAGGCCTCTTTTGAGAACTAGACCCTACCTCGGAAAGGAGTACGAACAGGGGGGAGGAAGGGGTGGGGGTCGTATCGGCCTTCGGAGAAGTCTCCACCTCTATGACGGGCGTGTCAAAAGGAGCGTCGGCGTGTTGCGAAGGAACCGAGCTGGGAGAAGTTGAGCTTGGGCTAACCACAAAAGGAGTAAGGGAAGGGGATTGACCTCGGCCGCTCGACTGAATCTCAGAGGGGGTGGCCGAACCGGACCTCGTACTCGAAGAAGAGAGAGGATTGACAAGGAGATTCTCAGGAAGAATTTGCGGACGACAGCTCGATTCATCATGGTATCTGCAAGAAAATGTTAAAATACCTAATAAAAAAATAGAGAAATATAAAAGCGACATGAATATACTTACGGAGGCGAAAATAACGGCTTTCTAGGCCAGTATAAGTATCCGGTTCAGGGTGGATCCCTGCTACGATCAAAAGGTCCTTCTCCACCAAGGCCTTGGCCTTAAAACCATGGTCAAGCAGGCCAACAACCTTCACCCTCTCCTTTACTGATTCAAAATTTATGGTAGGTAGTTCATTTAGAGAAAGAGTGCCATGCTAGAGGGACCTCCCACTCGGCCTTCCGAACGAAGAAGAATCTGGATTTCCAAGCGCCGTAAGAGGAAGGTTTCTCATGGATGAAAACTAAGCTTGGGCGGGGGGAGAAGTGGAAAAAGCATTCCCCTGGAGTAAGCCTTGGAGATAATACACCTAGGAAGTTTTCTAAAGAAGGTTCTATGTGATAGAGTTGACAACACAATACTAACCCCACCACCAACCTATAAGAGATAGGGTTTAACTGACTAGGTGGAATCCCCAAGGCGCCCAGAAGTTCTACTAGAAAGGGATGAAGGGAAAACCTCAGCCCAGACATACATTGGGCCGCATACATAGCCAAACATCCTGGCGATAGATTATTGGCCCTTTGATACTCTATGGGGGTCACCACCTCATACCCTTCATGAAGACCCAAGAGATTGATCGTTCTCACTATAGATTTGGCAGACATCTTTGGGGAAATAGAGGAGATGACAACAAAACAGTCGGGGGAGATTTCATTAGCAACATAAGGAGAGGGTTCCTTAGAGGAAGAGGCCCTAGTACGATGGGTCATTTTTACCTTGACCTTTTGAGGTAAAGAACGAGAGGTTGGGGGAGGAGAAGAAGAAGATGAATAATCAGAAGAAGTCTAGTCAGAAGTGGTATAGTCACTTTCCATGAACCACCTAGGCTAAACCACCCGTTACAGACACATCTAGAAAATACTAAATCGTAAAAGGAAGAAGAATAAATACCTTGGGCGAGTAGGGAAGAGTGAGAATGCCGGATGTTAGGTTGAAAGAAGAGGTAATCTGAGAGTGAAGGGATAGAGAGGAAAGATAAAAGGGGAAGTAACCTCTCTATATATAGGGTGAAAACGAGAAGGTCAAGAGCCGTAGTAAAAAGACATGCGTCTGGAAGAGTGAAGGTGCGAAGACGAAACGAGCAGTCACCAAGAAGACGTGTGTAGAAATCTATAGTGAAAGTGGGCGGTGAACCTACTGAACGTAATCATGACCGAGGATAAGGGTGAAAATAAAGAGACACGCGCAAACCCCCAGAACCACCGAAAGTTATAATTCAAAATTTGGAAAAGTTCCCTCCCGCCTAGTCATGACTACGCGCCATGGAACTTGGGGGACTGGTGATGTGGGAAAAGGATAAGGGGTACCCCTCGAAGAAACCCAGTACGAGGAAACCCCCTCGTAAGCACTTAGCACGAGGCAGATCCCGTGAACAACAGTCAGGACGAGGAAAGGGGAGCATACGTATGAAATTCCCCTTCGAAAAAAGGTCGAGGTCAGGGGGGTTCCTTCGCACGAAACGAAATGGAAAAAGTTCGAGTACGAGAAAGATCCCTCATAATAATGGAAAGCCATACGAGGGGTTGCTCCGGGAAAAACCACAGAGCACAATCCGAAGACAAAAACTCGGGATCCATTTGATTTCTAATCTCACAGGATCCCAAGAAATCCAGGAGTATCAAGGAAAAATATAACAAAGATATACTACCAGTCTAAAAAGATTCGAAAGGAATACAAACAAGAAGAATAAAGCACCATAGGATCCCTCCCTTATGATGGCTAGAACCCCAAAGTCTCATCCTCTTTGAATAAGCTCCACGTGTTCAATTTCGGTTTCCACCCCTTGGTTTGAAGCAACAACATGAAGTCCGCAATTGTGCTAAGAATGCTAACTCTGTTCTTCTACCTTGGATGAGCTTTGTATTGTGTTTTGTATTTTTTTTTTTTTTTTTTTGAAGTATTCAAAGAAAAAGGGTGTTCTTCACACGCATTTTTGGCTGAAAGACTAATTTTTTCAATTATATTTAAATTTCTTTTATTAAAAAGCATAATGAAAAAATTACCCTTGCATAATAGGCCATGTGCCAGTTACATGACCACTTTCCAGCCAGATTTTTGTCAAAAAATGATTAGAGGGATCGATTTGAAACAAACACTAAAGTTTAGGTTCTGAACACAAATTTTAGGACCAACTATAATATTTATCATTTCTTTTATAATTCAATTATTAAATGGTAAAATGTACCATAATATTCTTCAATTGACTAAAATAATCGTTAAAAAAAATGCTAAAAGGAGACATTTAAACTAATTAAAATAGATAGAGATAATTTTACAATTAAAATCAAAAGTCAAATACTTGAAAAATCCAAACCATTAATTTCGGCACTTCAAATAACTACAAATATTACAAATCCACAAACCACCAAAGACTTTCTTTTAGAACTCTCAAAGGTAATAATAAAATGCTAATATTATTCACTAAGTGGTAAAGTGTCTCAATTATGCCTGTCAATTGATGTGTATTGTTCAAATCTATATTTATTATGATAGCTAATACCCAAACTCATTATGCTAGTTAATGCCAAAACTGAATGGTTTTGCATTGGACAGGATTCGGATCCATTAAAATAAGTATTTTGATTATGAATATGACCTACACCCTAAAATACCCCCCTGGTAATATATGTAAAATTTAATATGCAAAATGCATATTTATCTATTAACTTAAAATTATTTAATTTGTAAACTTTTGATAATTCAATTGATGACTAGATTTACTTGACATTAAATTTTGTACATATTTTATTAATAATTTTTTTTCTACGTATTGATACTTTGACAAAAAATTTCAAAGTTTTTAATCTTTGTTTTTATAGTGACAATTCTAAATTAAGTTTATGATAAATTAATTTGAACGTCACGAGATAGCTTAAAAAATAAAGAAACAAATAAGATATTTAAGGTAGTTAAGCTCGATCAATATAGAATAGATCAAATTTATTTGAATTTGAATAATACAAACAAAAATCAAATAAAAATTGAACACAAATTCAAACGGATAAAAATTTATGCCAAAGTTGAATTATATTTATCATGTTTAACTTAATTTTTTCTTATTGATTCTTAAATTATAATTTCTATCTCGAATCTATCCCGACTACATAAATGATTAATAACGGCCTGTGATTTTGGACAAAGTCAAAAATATTATTTAAGTTTTTTAAAAAAAAATATTATTTAAATTTCAATGATAGTCAATTTGCACCTATTAAAAATTTGAACAACTTTTATTTTATTGATCGAAAGCTTATGAAATATTTTTAATAAATTAATTTAGTAACATGTTCTCGTGATAACATTATGCAAAACTGTAGATTTGCTTTAATCTTTTTAACAAAATGTATTTTGATTTTGATATAAATTTGATACTTGAGAAATTTAATGAGTAAGACCCGAAGTGAACTCAATTATTTTGAGTATTCTATGGACACCATCCAAATAAAATACATAAATAAATATTATAAATATTTATTGAGTATAAATCAAAATACCCACCAATTTACAAGTCTAATATTCTTGATGGGCCATTTTCACCAATCAAAAATGACTTTTCTTTCTCTATTTTGTTTTGTAGGTTACAATACCAATAATGATTCTTTTGGCATTTCAATAACACACCAACTGATACTGTCCCCACTCTATTGATCCTATTCTTCTCTCAAAGGGCAGTTAGGGTGATAATTTTATAATGCCCCAAATGCAGTTATATGCCACTGACATCTAAGTATGGACACACATATATATAATGGTATATATTTGTCTCTTGTTTTTTTCTCTTTTTCGTGTTTCTTTTTCATTTTTGTCAAAACTTATTGGCCCTATTTATTAATTGAGGGGGTGTCCCATTGAATATAAAGGTTTAGTAGATCGAGGTAAAAGGGTTGCCCCAATAAAGAGGGGTCTGATGGCCTCAACATGTTTCATGTGCAATCATATATATAATCTTGCAAATAGAAACCCCCAAGAAAAATAGTTAGTATTCATATATATATATATATATAATTCTATATATGGCCCACCACATATCATTCACTTCAATCATTGGTCTTTTGTTGTGTACTTTTGTTACCAAAAAGTTTTTAATTTAATTAACTTAAAATTGAAGTTAATTATACGATTAGTATATTATATTGAGGGTAAATTACATCTATCTTCCCTGAGATTTGATATAATTATAAATACTCCCTCGTTGTTTGAAAAATTACAAATACTCCCTGAGGTTTGTAATTTTCAACCAAAAGCCTGAAATTGATCATTTTGCTCTTGATTTTTTTAGTGAAATTGCAGAAAAATCAGCCAAGTCAAATAGCATTATTAATTCAAAGAACTTTAAAAATTAAATAAAATGCATAAGGGCATTTTGGTCAGTTCGCCTGTAAAATAGATGAAAATGGGTTATTTGTTAGACGGTTACAAACTTCATGGGAGTTTTGTAATTTTTCAAACAATGAGGAGGTATTTATAATTATGTCAAATCTCAGAGGAGGTAGCTGTAATTTACCCTTATATTTATTGAGGGAAATATTATAATTTTAGTTCTGTAAGTTAGGGATGGCAACTTAGGTCCTATTGAAATTGATTGACAAATTGATTCCATAATTAAAGAAATTGGCTATCTAAGGATAATTCTGATTGAAAATTCGTAGATTGGCTGAAGATGTGCATGTGTTGTGCACGTGATATACTAATTTGGATATTTCAGGCTAATTTTTGAATTTTTTGTCAGAATTGTCCTCAAATTGTCAATTTTTATTAATTGCAGGGTCAAATTGCTAAATTTAATTTAAACAAGATCAAAATTGCCACACTCTATACATACAAGACTACAATTAGAATTTTTAATTAGTTATCTGAACTAATGTATATGATAGTAATAAACATTTAATTCTAAGGGTATAAGAGTAATTTTTTTATGTAAGCTACATAATAAATATTTACACCCTATCACACCATAAAATAACTAACATCACTATAAATACCCCCTATATTATTTTTTAAGGGGGGACTATTCATTGATTTGACTAGACATATACAAAAATTCTCTCACTAGACTTGGGGTGCAATTGTGTCGAGGGTGATTTTCCCGATTATTCCTTCACTAAAAATCACTACCACATCATTGGCACCGTCTGTGGGAAACCATCACCTCGACATTGAGAATACAAACCAGGTCGCGTGCTTGCAGTGTTCAAGGGGTGGACAGTGCCCAAGAAACGCATGAAAACGGAGCAGAACAAAACCCACCCCGTGAACAGTCACCACAACATGGGATGAACCTTCCACCCCATGAACAACCCCAGCCAAACGGGAGGGCCCTTCCATCCCATGAACAAGTGCCTTAGGAGGAAGCACCTTCTCCCCGTGAACAATCTCCACCCACTGGCAAAGAACCACCCGGTGAACCAACACCACCCCCTTGGGGGAATCACCCCTTCCAGGAGTTCCACCCGAAGGTCCAATGATCCAGTTGACGCAAGAGGCCTTACTAGCACTGATCCATGACGCATCCAACCGAGCAACTGCTGAAGTGATAACTCAATTTGCGACTAATTACCCCATGAACCCGCTCTTTCCTTGTCCTCATCGAAGTCGAGAAGAGTCCTTGGCTCCCGAGGAGAAGGTGCAGAGGCGGGAGGAGGTGAATATCGGAGTATCTAAACCGGAGGTTTCCCAGGAACAAGATCAATTCCCCCCGCAACCAAGGCAACTCATAGCACCCATACTCTCGAGGGGAGTAGAGGACCCTTATCTCCCCTTGGCCGTGACTCCTCCAAGATGTAGCCCTTTCGGCATGGCAATCCTCGCCGAGGCACTTCCGACGGGCGTGAAAGTGTCAAACCTCCC
The DNA here is from genome assembly GCA_034509735.1 of Sesamum alatum. Classification (NCBI taxonomy): domain Eukaryota; kingdom Viridiplantae; phylum Streptophyta; class Magnoliopsida; order Lamiales; family Pedaliaceae; genus Sesamum; species Sesamum alatum. The sequence goes on from JACGWO010000013.1 coordinate 5,406,296, forward strand.
AGAGTACGATGGAATGGGAGATCCGCAAGAACACTTAGACAAATTTTATGCTAAAATTGATTGGTACAACTTAAGTGATGCTGCCTACTGCAAGGTCTTCCGAACTACGCTTACAAAGTGTGTTCTAGCTTGGTTCAACCAACTACCAGCTGGAACTATCTCCAACCTCGAGCAGCTAACTCAACGTTTTTTACATTACTTCTCTATGAACAAGAAAGTCCCAAAAACGGCCACATACCTTTTCACCATCCGCCAGAAGGAGGCAAAGTCGTTGAGGGATTACGTCTAGAGATTCATGGAGGCCGTGCATGAGGTGCCCTATGTTAACCACGAATAGTTGGCTAGCATTATGCAACAAAACTTCCTTCCGGGAAGGTTCAAAGAGTCTATAGCCGGAAAACCCCCTGGCACTTTGGAAGACTTACTCCTACGATCGCAAAAGTATATTAGAATCGAGGAATCCCAAGTTGCAGATCCTACCCTCAGTGTCAAGAGGAAAGGTAGGGAGGAAGAAAATGAGCCACGGAAGGAGAAATGCAAGCATGTGCCCCCCGCCGGATTTACGCACTACACACCTTTGAACGCCCCTAGAGGAGAAATATTAGTCGTGGCTGAGCAACAAGGGCTGAGTGACCAATGGCCGAGAAAAATGAATGACAATCCCAAGAGGCTAAAGTCCGACAAATATTGCCGCTTCCACCGTGACATTAGGCATAAGACTGAGGAGTGTCATCACCTCCAAAATGAGATAGAGAAATTGATCCAATGGGGACACTTGAAGGAGTATGTCAACCAATATTCACGAGGATGCCAATTTGGCCAGGAGGATGCAGTCGTGCACCCCATGATGAGCTTGAGCCACGCATCGAGCTTGTAGCGAGGGGAGGCAAGACCGTGCACCCCATGCAGAAGTCATCTCATGATCTTATAAGGACCGGCGAGAAAAGACTTCCTCGCTACGAAGTAGTAACCTTAAGTTCGCATAACAGGTAAAATTATCTTCTGGCTATTCACTTATAATAGGAGAAAGCTCGAATAGGAGCTCAACAAATCCTTCTCCCCTTTTGATTTCACCTAAGACGTTGTAATGTGAACATTGAGTAATGAAGTTAATTTTCTTGTCGTAGTCTAAAAAAAAACTCGCGGGAACTTTGCCTCCCCTTGAAGTTGGTAAAAGACCAGCTCCAGGACATGAGCAAGTATCCTTTGAGGCAATGTCTTCTTAGATGAAACTTGTGATCGTCGTAAGAAACATTGCCCCGGAAACTTTGCATCCCCTTGAGGTTGGTGAAAGACCAATTTTGGAACATGAGCAAGTATCCCTCGAGGCAAACACCCCCATGGATGAAGCTTGATATCCTAATTAAGAATACGACCATGGAAACTTTGCCCTCCTAGAAGTTGGTAAAAGATCAACTCCGGACATGAGCAAAAAGCATCCCTTGAAAACAACTTCGGTAAAGATATTGAGAACGCAATAATGGAACACGTACAACTACGTTCATGAGTGATAAATAGTGTCGAATTATATGCCAAAACATCCGACTATAAGAGTCGGAAGAAAGTCATCCCAAGTACTAAGTCTTGCCGAATTACACGCCAAAATATCCGACCATGCAAGTCGGAGATAGCTATCCAAAATACTACTAAACAAATAATAACTACGCTCCCCCCTCTTCCACAAGGTCTTGGGGGGCTCTATCACGAGAAGGATCCGCCTCCACCTCATCCTCCAAGAGGAGTGTCATCTCGAGAAAGAGACCTCCCTCTCCTGAAATGTGTCGTCTCAAGGAGAAAGCCCTCAAGAGAAAGGGGAGGTCGAATCCCTCCACATTTTCCTAGAACACTGTCATCTCGAGGAGGAGAGCCTTAACGGGAAAGCGGAGGCCAAATACGCCCTCCTCTTGGAGGCGGAGGTTAAGCACCCGCTCCTCCTGCAGGAGTGTTGTGTCGAGGAGGAGACCTCCTCCTCCTAGAGGAGTGTCACCTCGATACTAAGCGCCCTACGGGAAGAGTGTAGGTCAAACACCTCCTCGTTTAGGGCGGAGAAGAGGTGAAATAAAAAAATAAATGAATAAAAAATTTTAAAAAAAAATACATCTCAAATAGGGATAGAAATAAAAATTAAAAAAAAAACCCTATACCGTTGGTAGAGTAAGACAACTCAGCCACTCATCACATGTTCCATGATGCATGAAAATCCTCTAGTGTGATGGGGAGTCACTCCTCTCGAAGACGACGTTGAAATTTCTCAAAATACATGAAAGAGATTAACCTCTACTAGTAGAAAGTAAGAGTAAAAAAGAACAAAAAACATGGGATGGTGGAGTGGTTGAGGCGTATATCCATCCTTTTGACCTAGGTTCAAATCCCAGCAGATGCAATATCCTCCCCGTAGCTGCGCCTCGACTTGGTCTCGTGACCTCGGACCCGGGAGCACCTCCGGGTGCACCTGGGCGAACCTAGGCTCACCAGCTCGAGTCACACTGCCTCGAGCTGGGCTTCGCCCAGGTCCCCGCCCAGCTTGAGGCTGCCTCGAGCTGGGGCACAGGGCTTCGCCCAGGTCCCCAACTCGTGCGCACCTGGGCGGCTCACCAGCTCGAGTGCCCTCGAGTTGGGCTTTACGCGCCCAAGTCAAGCCCCAAGTCTCTCGACCTGGGCTTTGCACCATGTATCTTGGGTCGAAAACCTTGTCAATATTAATTTAAATAATTGTTCTACTTGAGGGGCACTAAATGATTCCCATGTTTTTTCATTTTCGGACGAGTCACACGTCCTCTAGTAACTCATTTGAGAAAAATTAATGGATTCCCACCCACCCTTCCCATGTATTAAACACTTCATTTTTTTTCTTGCAAAGAATTCTTACTCTCATCCAGATTATTGTTTCTTGCAAAGTATTCCATTTGAGAGTGGGGGGTTGTATGATGTATATGATAGTAATAAACATTTTTATAAGGTTAGAAGAGTAATTTTCTTATGTAAGCTACATAATAAATATTCACACCCTATCACACCATAATATAACTAATATCACTATAAATACCCCCTATATTATTTTTTAAGGGGGGATTATTCATTGATTTGACTAGACATATACAAAAATTCTCTCACCAGACTTGGGGTGCAATTTGTGTCGAGGGTGATTTTTTCCGATTATTCCTTCACTAAAAACCACTACCACATCATGAACGATGGGTTCATTTTATTTTACATGGTTGTACGATTTCTTTGAACAAAAAATGAGCAACTGTCGTCCACGCTAAAGTGTCAGTTGGTCCTTTCATTAAAGATTCGGGTGGTCATCTTATCCCTTCGTTTTTCACTACAAAAGAGTGGTAAAAAATCAGTAACAAAAAGAAGTAATAATTTTAATATTGTCATTAATTATATATGTTTAGTAACAAATTTTTTTATTTTGTTATGATAATAAATTTTATAGTTTTAATAGTGATTATTGTATTAGTAGGAATTAGTGACAAAAAGTTATATATAAAGTTGTTATCAAAGGTAATTAGTGATAACAAATAATTATTGTCACTAAACTGTCATTATAGATGTGCCATTCATTATCGTTAGTGATGAAATTTTTTAAATGACAATTTAAATTTGTCACTTGATATTTGTCACAAATATTATATTTTGTTATTGAGTTGATAGTTCAAGAAATCGTGTTATCCTTTTTTCTGGGTCAAGATTTTTTTCGCCTATTGGATCCTCATATGGGCACCTGAGCATTTAATCTTATGATTGGTGTACAGTTCAATATGAATGACGAAACACATATGTAATTAATTTGATGTGGCTAAATTCAACCCAAATCCTTGTAGTAAATTTTTTTTTTTTTTATCTTCCAATGTCTATTAGAAATAATAGCACAACAAGGCAATGTTTTGAAAAAACACGAATCATGAATTTAAAGATATTCAATTTACAGTTTCTTGATAAGCAGTTCTAAATTAACCAGTCTGCAAACAAACAAATCGGAACACAAACTGATAGTGCTAGGAAATTAGAATTACCAAAATACCCCCAAATGTACAACTATTTACGAAAATGCCATGTAGTGGGAGTTATTAGGAGAAGTTATAGGTAGGGTAGTAGGGTGATACCAAATTACCAAGACACCCTTAGCAGTTAAATCTCGATCGTTGGATTGAAGGCGATTGAGGGACGATATTGTACTTTCACCCCATGAAATTTACTATAAACAAGGGGGTGAAATCCTTTGTAAAGGGGGCTCATTCATTTGATATACAAGTTACTTTTCTTACTTTTGGAAGATTTTATATGAGTTATCTGCCTCGCGACGACGTTTCGAGTCACTGTGCTTAGATCAACAACCTCCCGAATCTTACACCATCAGCTTGGCACCGTCTGTGGGAAACCTGGTCTAGGCATTGAAAATGAATACTCGTCCGAGGGCGAAGAGCGCGAACGTGGGACAAGAAGAACCCGAGAGAAGAAGGGAAGCGTGCAGCCAGTGGAATGAGAGGCAAGGCCAAGGCCACGCCTTGGAGAGTCCACCAGCACACCCAGGAGGAGGAGAGGCAGGAAGAGGTCGAGGCTCCATCTTAACAGGAGCAAGGCCGCTCCTTGGAGAATCCACCAACGCACCCAGGAGGAGGAGAGGCAGGAAGAGGTCGAGGCTCCACCTCAGCAGGAGCAAGGCCGCGCCTTGGAGAGTCCACCAACGCACCCAAGAGGAGGAGAGGCAGGAAGAGGTCGAGGCTCCACCTCCACCCCCAGTTATTCAGATAACTCCCGAGGCTCTTCGCCAGTTGGTGGAGGATACATCCGCCCAAGCCTCCGTGAGGGCCACAGAGGAAGAGAAAGGGGTCCCCCCTTAGGACAGAAGGAAGTAAGCGTGTACATAGACATGTGTCCCTCAGGAGATTTGGCTCAATACACCCCCCGGACCTCGCAAACTCAAACGCTCGATGCAACCAAGCAACGAGGATTAGGATCGAGACCATAGCTCGGAGGAATGCGACCACTTGAAGAATGAGGTTGAGGAGTTAATCCGAAGAGATTACTTACAAGAATTTGTGGGACAAAGGAAACAGGAGCTCCAGGGAACCGCTTTTGGAGACAGGCACGTGGCATGTGAGAGTAAAGTAAAGAAGCAGAACGAGCTAGCAAGGACAACCTCCCAACTGCTGGAGTTAGGAGAATTACCTCGGGAGGCCCAATAGGAAGAGATACGAAGCAAGTTGAGAGAGTCGCTCAGAGAGCAAGGCAAGCTGAAGGAGTTGCGGTGAGAGCAATAGGGCGCGATGCCAACCGTATCATCTTTAGCGAGAAGGCAGCAGTGTCGCCAGCGGATCCAAGAACGAGTCAGAGTGTGATGCGCTGAGCAAGGGGAGAAAAGCTGACTTGCATCGCAGGAGCAACATATGCAAGGTGAGAAAGCTGACTTGCAACACAGGTGCGACGTATGCAAAGGGAGAATGCTGACTTGTGTCGCAGGAGCGACATATGCAAGGGAGAAAGCTGACTTGGGTCGCAGGAGCGACATATGCAAGGGGAGAAAGCTGACTTGCGTCGCATGAGCGACATATGTAAGGGGAGAAAGCTGACTTGCGCCATGGGAGAGACATATGCAGGGGTGAAGACAGGAGTGACATATGCGAGAGCGGATAGCGACTTCCAACTTGTGGTCAAGCAGTTGAATGGAGGCCACGAAGCTGGGGGAGCAAATGACCAAGTACTTAGCAAATATCCAAGCATTAAGAAGGAAGCTCGATGAGTTCACCCTAGAACAAATCCCGCGGTTGTACAAGGAAGAGACGAACTGACTCATTAAGTCAGCCAGCTCATTGGCTCATTCGGAGAGCGAGTAAATAACCCTACTAAGTCAAGAGCGACACGAGGTGGATGTGGTGTGGGAAGAAGCCTTGACGGTGAAAACCGTTCCATCAAGCTGGAAAGAAGGTTTGGAAGAAGATTGAGAATTTGGGATTTTGTCTCAAGACCCGAAGGAACCCCAAGGAAGTAAGGGTAATTCGAGCTAGGACATCAAAGCTCATGATAATTGGAAGTAAGCTGCATAGGAGGGGTTTTTCTTACAAACCACATCTTGGACACGTCGGCGGGGACTAAGCAGAGCATGATGAGGGAGGTTGTGTGATCACTCCAGAGGTAGAGTGTTAGCAGGCCAGGCCCCTCAGCTAGGACACCTCTGACCTACAGAGCGTAAGTATGCATAGAGCTTGGTGAAGAACTCCGAGGATGACAGGAACATGCCGACGTCATTCACGCCCCAGCGGAGAGTATGAACCTTCGCGACACCGCGTTCTGACGGGCAGGCGGAAGTAACCAGCAGGGTAGTCTTCCAAAATTCGAGGACGAGGCTGGAGGTAGCTAAAGGAAGTTGGCTGGAAGGACACCCGGGAGTCCTAGGGGAGTATCGAGCAACCCCGCGACGAGGCACGGGAGAGCACCCATTCAATCTAGTCAATGAGACAGAGAGCATGGCCAAAGTGGACGCCAAATAAGCATGACTGTATCAAGTCGTAGAAAATGAACGAGAAGAAAATGTCCACATATGTGGAACGTTGTTAACAAACATTTTTACTTAATGCTTTATATCCCTTTCCAAATACTTTGTAACCCAGAAAAATGGTAATGAAATGTACACTTTTTCTTATCTACTTGTTGTAGATTCATTACTTGCATTTTATTTAGTGAGAAGAGGGGAATGACCCCTCACATTTAACACTTTATTTGGTAAGAGATGGGAATGACCCCTCACATTTAACACTTTATTTAGTAAAAGAGGGGGATGGCCCCTCACACTGACACTCTTGGATGGGGATGGCCCCTCACATCGATATCTTGTATAAAAAGAGGGGGATTGCCCCTCACATTGACATATTTCATCTAAAAGAGGGGGAATGACCCCTCACGTTAATATTTTACCTAAAAGAGGGGGATGACCCCACGCATTAATAATCTATCTAGAAGAGGGGGATTGCCCCTCACATTGAAAAGTTGGAGGGGGATGGCCCCTCACATTGAAAAGAGGGGGATTGCCCCTCATATTAATATTTTATCTAAAAGAGGGGGATTGCCCCTCACATTGACACTTTATTTAAAAGAGGAGGATGACCCCTCACGTTAATATTTCACCTAAAAGAGGGGGATGGCCCCTCACCTTAATATCTTGTTTATAAAAGGGGGACTGCCCCTCACAGTAATATTTCATCTAAAGGAGGGGATGGCCCCTCATGTTAATATTTTACCTAAAAGGGGGATGGCCCCTCACTTTAATATCTTGTTTGAAAGAGGGGGATTGCCCCTCACGCTGACATTTGATCCAAAAAAATGAGGGTTGCCCTTCACCTTTATAATTTGCTCGACACTTGGCTTATAAGATATTTAGTTTAATATTTTGCTTATAAGAGGGGGATTGCCCCTTACATATGAAATTTAGTTCGAGAAAAAACAACTTAGTATAATGAGCAATGGAGGAACCAAGTTTGATAACATATAAAAATGAACCCTTAAGAAGTTCCCCAAAAATGACAAAGACCTCCCGCAAAGGTCCAAGAGTGTTCCAACCAAGGGAACTTCTACAGAGCTTCCGAAAAGCCCAACGGGACGCGCCGCGGCGCAATTTGACGCAACACGATATATGGTGCGACACAAATTCAACATGACGCGTCGCGACGCGAGGTGATACAAATGTGACGCAACGCAACGCAATCACAAATAGTCATCAAAAGGGTAAGGTCCCCCTTGCCTCCATGGCGGCATACGAGGTTGCAGAGGATGAGGGAGCGAGCAACCTCATCTCCCTTTCTTGACGAAAGGTGAGAACGGACTCGCGAATTGCGTTTGCAAACACACTAAGCCTCTAGAAAATTTTTACAACTGTGGAGATGAAGAATTAGAAGAACGAGTCCTTAACAACTCTCCCAAAGATAAACACAATATTGAAAAGCCTCAAGAGAGGAAGTGGCACCAAGATCCCGCAACGCCGGAAGAAACTCTTCGAAGTACGTGAAAGAATTATGAGCGAAGTGGCTGACGCATGACATCGAGGTCTCAAACGGGGGCTTGCGCTATCGAAGGAAATCGAGGAGTTTTTAAATTTTTCCTAGCTTTAATTTTTGAAAAAATCTAGCAAATCAGATGAACGTTCCTGGTGCCCTAAACCAAAATCACTTCGTGATGAAAATCGACCACTTCAGCAAGCAATAGAGGAAGAAGGAGGGGCAACAAGACACCCTCGGCCGAAATCCGACCGAGGCGGCGGGCCACAGCCAGGCTCTGGCTGAGGCGCGCGCCTCGGCCATGCCACGATCCACCAGCAACGGACCCCCCGACGACGCTTCGTTGGACATTTCTTAAAATGCGTGACATCCTAAAAATCTTTCGGACTGGCGAATTGTTTCTATTTTTTCAGATTAACGAAGGATGACTTTTGAAAGTCTAAAAACAAAAACTATTGCAAGGAAAGAGATGAAGAGCCATATACTCAAACCAACTCGTTTCGACATTTTTTCTGGAATGTGGCTGAGACCAAGAAGACAGACCGAACAAAGCAAGAGGAAGAAAGTCAAAAAATCCCACTGAGTTTACACATAGAAGACAAGGAATCCTAGCAAGGGAAGGAGTTGAACCAGGAATAGTCTCAAAGGATAAAGAGCATGTATGAAGAAGGGACCCAAGAAGGAAGAAACCCGTGGCAGAAGTAGAAGAAGGGACAAGAAGAAAAAAGAGCCCCAGTAGAGGAGCGATTCATGCCAAGAGGAATTCCAGAAGAGAAAGACCCTACATCAGAAAGAAGCATCATCAAGAAAGAGGAAGATGAATCAGAATCAAATTATCTGTTAGAACTTCCAAATTTTCCAGAAGCATTTGGAAGTTGGGGGGCTACTGATAGTGCTAGGAAATTAGAATTACCAAAATACTCCCAAATGTACAATTATTTACGAAAATGCCATGTAGTGGAAGTTATTAGGAGAAGTTATAGGTAAGTTAGTGGGGTGATACCAAATTACCAAGACACCCGTAGCAGTTAAATCTCGATCGTTGGATTGAAGGCGGTTGAGGGACGATATTGTACTTTCACCCCATGAAATTTACTATAAATAGGGGGTGGAATCCTTTGTAAAGGGGGCTCATTCATTTGATATACAAGTTATTTTTCTTACTTTTGGAAGAGTTTATAAGAGTTATTTGCCTCGCGACGACGTTTCGAGTCACCGTGCTTAGATCAACAACTTCCCGAATCTTACACCATCACAAACAAAATACAGTTTAGATATGTTATTAATGACAAATCGAAACAAAAAACTTATTTGATTGAAAGTCGTACCGTAACTACTCTCGTTCAACTACCGGATCGCAGAAAATTCTTGAACAGATTAGACGCCGCGTTCTAACCGTGCACCAGGTACAACATACTTGTCCCAGGATAAGACGACATCACAAGTTGCACCATGTTGAGATTCACCTCGAACAACACTAAGTCGTTGGAAACTTAAGCAAAATCGAGAGCGCATGGAAAGTGAGAGGGGAGAAAACTGAGAAAATTTGTTCGTCGTGTTGTTGGTGTGTCTTGAAGTGTAATCAGAGACTTTTTATATAGAGCACCAAACAACAGCAACCATAAACGGCATTAAAGTCGTGAGCTGTAAGTGCCAAAAACATCTGACCATCTCAGTAGTTACAAAATCGTAACAGCCAGCATTAAACATGAATTAATGACCAAAGTAGTAACTGCCAATAATGATCGGTTGTTAAGAAACTGCCGACTGTTACAAAATTTAAAACCGTTGACATTAATTTAGGTAAGTACAAATGTTTAGGCTGCAAAAACATATATACTAAGATTGAGACAATCGCCCTAACGTCCGCACTCAGGACCAAGCCAAGCAGGTGGCAGCGTACATGTAGAATATAAGGATACACTTCAAACTCATGTTAAACTTTGAACTCTATATAAGGAGATTCTTTGTCCAAAAAAAATTTCAATGTGGGACAGTTAAGAGTTGTTTTAACTCTTACTACCCTAACATATATATAGGGTTAATTACACTTAGACCCCCTCTGAAAATGCATAATTACACTTTCCCTCAAAAGAGTTTTGAAATTACACTTACACCTCCTCCAAAAATTCTCCGTTTACACCTAACCTCCATTTGTTAAAGTATGGACGAAAAAATGTTCACGTCAACTAGATAATTTCATAAATTTTTAATTTTACTTTTCATTTAACATTTTTGTGTAATAATTTTGTACTTATAAGGAAAAAATGTAATAATCTTGGCATCACTCTATATATACATTACATTTATCCTCTTATAAGTACAAAAATATACATGAGAATGTTAAATGATGAAAAAATTGAAAATTTATGTAATTATTTTTGTTAACGTGAACATTTTTCGTTCAAACTCTAACCGATGGGGGTCAGGTATAAACAAAGAATTTTCGGACGGGGTGTAAGTATATAATTTTAAAACTTATTTGGGGAAGTGTAATTATGAATTTTTAAAGGTGATCTAAGTGTAATTAACTCTATATATATATATATACTTATCAAAGCTCAACTACATCCCCTATTCTTATAATGTGTGACAAATGCACAATAATTTTCATTTTCAATCTGATCTATGCATTAACCTTTAAATTTACATCCAACTTATTAAATATATTTGTTGTTACAAATGAGCATTCCATAATGTCAATTATAACAATGTCTTATTAACTCACTAATCAATCTTAAATTCATTATCCCAATTAAATTTACTATAAATTCAACTAGCTTTATGATACTATATTCTTCTCAGATTAAATCAGCCTAACTTAATTTATTTTGCTCACAAAAAGTTGTTATTTACACCGCAATATTAATTTTTGTTATACCAATAATACCTCTAAGTTAATTTCTTTTTCTATTTCTTTCTTTCTTTCTTTCTTTCTTTTTTTCTTTTTAAACGTGTGTGTTGATATATATATATATATAATTCTTATTTATAATATATTTTAAAACATGAAACATTATTTATTCTATATATGCAGACAACATGGCACATGGACTAGTATTATAAAAAAAAGTCACTTTCCACTCACAACTAGCGGTTTGTAACTCCACAACACCAACTTTGAAAATACCAATTATAACCTTAAGTATTTGTAGCAATATATTATTTATTTATTTCAAATGGTCTACGTCATCTTTTAACCATCAATATACTATCATATATCATATACTTTCGCTCATGTTAATTACTTGACCCTCTTTTAATCATATATTAAAATTTTATTTTAAAAATGTGTGTCATACTTATTTGTATATGATTATATGCGTGCAAGTATTGCATGCCACGGTGGCTAGTATAATACAATATTTTTGCGTTTCAACTCTAATTTTGTTCAAATTAATTAACCAAAGGATAATTGTTCTTATTTTATTATGATAGTCGGCGTGGCACACCATTCTTACGTGCATCATAAATAATCTTTCATGCATTAAAATAAATTATAAATAAGAGTAAAAATATACAAACCAAAACATCACATTAATAAAAAAGAAAGAAAGAAAAGATAACTAATTTAATAGTTAATGAAAATTTTGAAAAGTTGAATAAAGTAGTTATCTTATTAGTTAAAGGGCATTTTTGGTATCAGAAAAAGTTGGTGTTGTGGTGTCATTAACCACTACTTACCAATAAAAATGACGGTTTTTTTTTTATATTAGTATAAATGTTGAAATTATTAGTTTATTACTCTTACTTCAATTATAATACGATTATATAAAAAGTGTTAATTCATTTAATTAACTTAAATATAATAATTCTTTTTATTCAGATTAAAATTTTGCAGTGGTTTCCACGAATTAATACTCCCAATGAGAATATTGTAACCTCCTTTTGACAAACACACACACATAGAGGAAGTGGAACATCTTGACATTTTACAAACAAAGTGGTTATGGAAAGCAACAAGTCAAAAGGTTAAGGACAGAATTAAAGATCTTGAAATTATCTATCTATACCCTCTTTCTTTGCCAAATGATTAAGCTTAATTGGATCCTATGACTATATATATATATATATATATATATATATTAATATATATAAATCAAATTATGGGTTCAAAATCCCAATTTAATGTAAATTTATTATATGATACTTATTATTAATTAATATGTTCATCTTAACATATTGTAATGTAATTATGATGTGGGGACCACTCTCTTTTTTTAATTTTTTTTTAAAATTAATAATTATATTATTACATCAATGTCCAGATAAATTGAACAATGCATCAATTCAATCGGTAATTCAATATGTGGGTACCACTCTCAATCTCTGTAAATGACCAAAATGATTCAGGACATGGTGAAAGTTTTTCCAATGATTCACACATTTTTCTCTGCGGTCAAAATTTGACACACTAACATCAGCAACGTTGACTACCATCTGATCATTCTGGGACCAAAGAATTACATTGGTTTCTTACACTTCGGACTTAGAGGGTGTTTCGTTAAGCTTATAAGCTTATAAAAATATTTTATAAAATGTTTAAGAGCTTATAAGTTCTCTACACATAGACACACTCGCTATCTCTCCATCTCTCTCCCACACACTCACTCGCTCTCCCTCTCTCTCACACACACACACTTACACACACACTCTCTCTCCCTCTCTCTCAAGGATTTTAGGGTTCCTTTGGCTCAAATGAAATGAAAGGGGGAGGGAGATGGAAAGAATAATAGTTTTCCTTCAAGTTGTTTGATATGATTGGAAGTGATGTAAATCTCAAATACTTCCCCTTGTTCGGTACGAGAAAATTAGTTTGAGAAGAAAAGACTAATTTTTATAATTTTACTGTTTAACCATTTCTCTTCATTTTGTATTAGAAAATAAACAAGTTAATGTTATACTAATATAATTTTAGTATAACAAAGGTTTAAAAACCTTATTAATAAAAATATATATAAAACAAGAACAATAATATTTTTTATTAATATAAATATTCATCAAAACAAATATTGTTCATTTATTCTAAACTATCCAGTGTAAATAAAATAAAAATTACTACCAACGCCCTAAAAAAAAAGAGTAAATAAAAATAAAATATGTATTTTATTGTCTTTTGGGCCTTATACTTCCACTTTTCCGCTCAATTTTGGACGAAAAACAAAATTGGACTCCGGAGGGGTTTCATATACATTCAATTTTACTTCCCCTTCATCTCTTCTCCAAACCAAACACTAAATTTTTTCTTATACATCCTGTTTACTTACACTTTTCTTATACTTCCACTTTTTCCCCCCAACCAAACATACCCTTAAAGAATTTTGTTGCTACTTAATTTTTCTTGCATTTGAAAAAGAGAAAACACTTTATTATTTAATATAAATTATTGTATTTAAATAAAAATAAGATTCCTATTGACACTATATTTACTAAAATATAGATCTAAGACATTATAAATTATGCGACTAGAATTAGTCATTGTATCAACAAAGCAAATATTAATTATATGTCATTTGCATGAATATACATATATATTAGTTTTATTCAAAAGTTTAGGCAATAACTCGTCAGTTTTTTATTTTTGAAAAAAAAATAATCTATTAAATTTTATTTGGAGTTAAACTAATGTGTACTATTCATGAAGTATTTTGAAAATATTCAAATATAAAATATGTCAAGAAATAGAAATTTATTTGACTCTAATGTATCATTTGTTTTTTTGGTCATCTATACTGATGCGTACCGAAATTCAGCAGCACCACATAAGTCAAGGGACCTTCACGAAAATCCCAAGATTGGGGGACTAACCTGCAAGGAAGCGTTAGCACTCTAATGTTTAAGTCAGTAAAGTATACCAATGAAAGAAAATTTGAGAAAACGAGTGAGAATAATGGTAAGATTCAAGTGTGTAATGTAGTGATTTGTGTGATATGTGAAAAGTAGACACACAATAGCCTTAGAACTGAGAGTGAATGAGAGCAAAAGCGTAAAGGTTGCAAAAGTGAGTAGATGTTACCAAATGATTGCATAAAGCCTCTAGTTATAGCCTTGTACAGTGCAGAAATCGGAAGTTTGTTGAAGAGATTCCTATACCATTCAAAAGCTCTTTGAGTCATCTAATTCCTTGAAAAATCCGCGTGTAATTTGAACTTGATATGACTGAGATACACCAGGTGGACCAGGTCTTGCCAGGTCTGCCTGAAAATCCAGGAATCTAGTACACTCAACTTCCCAGCTGATTTGTCGTCAATCCACTAGGATCCAGTTGGAGATATTTTAGGATGACATGTATTAATGTGTTGGCAAGTTATAGGATAAATCTGTCCAGCTGTATGATGATGTGTCCCGCTGTAACGAGCTCGTTTGTTGGGCTTCCCAGTTCAGTGAAATCAACAGGTAAGGTTATGGGCTTTTACCATCCCGCTGGTGGACTGTCCTCCTAATGGCCCATTGGGTTGCTCCTCTTGTTGGCTTGCTGGACTTGGGTCCAAGGAGGATTCAGGGGGCATCATCACTCCCCCGCCCCCCAGTCCAGTGGTTGGGGCAGGAAGGCTGAAGTGCTGGAGTGAGTAAAGCAACTTGCTGAAAAAGAAGTGGAATCCTCCTTGTCTATATGTCAGCGGAGCGAAATCTACTACCCCATCTATTTGCTTCTGTAAGCAGAATTCATACTGTTGAAGAAACCTACACACCTTTTAAGAAATTCCAAAAAAGCATTTAAGGAAAACCGTGCCCGCGTAATGATAGGAGATAGAAGAGTCCTGGTGTGAGTCATCCTCTTACGCGCCGTGCCATTAGCGGACTCTGCCACCTAGGCATCCGAGATTGAAGCGGATTGGGCTCTTTGGTCGGTCAGATATATAAGGTATCTTCCTTCAGTGGATCATCACCTCATCCAAGCCTCAAGGTACATTTTCCCTCTTTTCCTCCTTTCTTTGTCTGAGGCGATTTCTAGGATTTTTTGCTAAATTTTTGAAAAATCTCTGTAGGAATTCTTACTCGAGCTTTCTTCGCATCACCAAACCTTCGTTGTTACCTCCTAGGTGAGTGTTCCTCTTCCTTCCCTTGGTTTATTTATTATGTTTTTAACCATGTCTGAGGGGGGTATAGATGAGAAGATGCTAGATGATTTTGTAATCGATTTGATGGGAATATCTGGTGATGAAGATAAGGGAGACTCTTCTCATTCTGGGCCTTGAGAGGGTAAAGGTGATGAGGAGGTTAGTAGTAGTAGGAAGAAACCCTCCAAGGATGACCTAGAGCATAGAAAAATTGAAAGTAGGTTGATAGCATCTGGGACCGATCCCTTTCGCGTCTTTCGTTCCGGCATAGAGGAGGAGGACATAGAGGAGATATGATCTAGGTTTGGGATACCTGATAGCTGGGAGATTCGGGCTCCTTCTCTCTCTAATCGTCCTCATTCCCCTCCTAAGGGGTTTGTGTGCTTTTATGTGACCCAAATAGAGTCAGGCATGCGATTTACCATTCATCCCTTTTTTGTCAAGATAGCTTCTTTGTTCCACGTCCCTCTGAATCAGTTAGTACCCAAATCTTTCAACCTCCTGGCTGGTTTTTTCATCCTAGCCTCCAACTTAGGGGAGACCCCTTCTACCGCTCAGCTCTATTCCTTTTTTATGCTGAAGAAAGCTAGTACGAGCTTGTTCTATTTCACTTCTAGGGGGGATGCCCAATTTCTCCTATATGACTCCAAAATCAAGGAGCGAAAACGCCATTACTTCTTTGTTTCCTCTCCTATGTCTTGGCCTTTTCCCACTAACTAGATTTCTGTCACCCCTAAACTCCTGAGGTACTTTGTTCGCACCTGCCCTACTCCTTTTCAGTTTTTGTTGGAGCGCTTGAATGCGTTTCAGTATGATCCCTACGAGTTAGTCTATTCAGGCCTTCTCTCTCATTTCAGGCTTAGCACACAACTGGTGACTTGGGATGAAGTTGTGGGTATATTCCCTGTTATGCTTACCTGCTTTATTGTTTTTTATTCATGAAAATGTTATTATATGTAACTTGGTTACTTATCTTGTGCAGAGGAGATGTTTAGCAAGTTGCTGCAGGACAAGGTTTCCGGAGCGGGAAGGCCTCAAGGGACTGGCTCCTCTACCAAGTAACCTGCTGGAAAGAGTCCTCTCTCTACTCCCGCTACCTCCGCTTCCACTGGGGATTCGAAAGGCAAACTCTAGGCGGGTGTTTTTCCCTGCCGCCTAAGCGGGCAAAGGTGGCAGCTACGACTCAGATACCACCTAAGCGGGCAAAGGACCCGCCCCGTTTAGATATATATTTTTTCTTTTACTTTTATCATAATAACAAATAATTAATAAAAAATATATTATTTAATTTATTTGTTGTTAGGTACTTGTTCAACAATTGATGAATTAAAAAATTGTCCAACAATACTTAACGATGAGAAAGACGAGGAAGTAGTTACTAACGTATAATCGATATCAATTGTTTGGATTGTTTTATTATGAATAATTTTATTTGTACTTGAAAATCTTTTTGACTTGAATTTGAGTTACCTCATGAATAATTTTATTTGTAATTGATATATTATATATTTTTTTAAATTTATAGAACAAATGCAAAAAATAGAATAACTGGGTCTATCAGGTTAGACCCGCCTCGATGGGTTTGTGCCGGGGTGGGGCGGGACGGGTCCCGAGTCCACCCCGACCCGCCCCGTTTGCCACCCCGAGGTACTGACCCATTGTTTTAATTTGTTTAGCCCACCCTGCTAGCGGGAGGTGTGTTGGATTGGTTGGAGAAGGGGGGTCCAGTAGCAGAGGAGGCCAAGAAGCAACTGGCAGAGTTGGAGAAGGCGAGCCAGGAGAGGGAACACAAGTAGGAAGCCAGCTGGCCCACTTGTGTAAAGAGATCAACGGCCTTTATTCCCGATTGGAGCAGGCCTCCCTAAAGCTGCAGGAGTATCCTTCTACTGAAGAGGGCAAGAAGGTGCTGGAGGAGATGTGTGCCCGCCGACTGGAGGAGTTCAAGAAGTCTCCCGAGTTCAACAGCCTCTTGGCGGACAAAGCTTTGAAGTACTACTATCATGGTTTCTGCACCTGGCCCTACCAATTCGTAGAAGCGGGCTATTTTCCTGAACATGTTGCCTCTTCCTTCCTAGACATTCATGTTGGTCCTGCGGATGCACCTGAGCCTAACGAAGAGGTCCCCCAAGAGCTCCCAGAGGCATTGACCCAGGCTGACCCGAAGGAGGATGTTCCTGAGGGACCGAGTGACCCGATGGTGGAAGATGTCCTTCCCCTTAAAAGTGTGGCTCCTAGCGAGGCTGTTGCTGCTCCTGCTGACAAATGAAAAAAGAACAATCCCGCGTGAGGTTTTAAGAATGCCCGTGTGTGGACTTTTTAGATACTTTTTTAATTGGCCATGAATGCCTTGGATTCTAACTTTCCCTCTCCTTTCTTCATATCTGCTTTATAATATCTGATCTTCGCATCCTTTGAAGCATTACTTGTTGTTTCTATGCCTCTTGTTTTTCCCTGCAAGTTAGTTCCGCTGGAAATGTCCCAGTAAAAAAGTATATCCTATTCTGGTAGGTGCATAGTAGGGGGAGGCGACCTCTTAAGTCGAAGTAAATATAGGTACAGAGCGGTTCATCATCCCATACTACCTGCTAAACAATATTTAATACTAGGCCTATTCTGACAGAGGGTGGCTCCAGCCAATGGAGCACTTGTTCTTACCTAGGTGGAGAACAACCCCTTGCAAGTTTTTCTAGGGAAAACCATTGACTGTTAGCTCCCAGCAGGGGGGGTAGTTTTTAGGTGACCCTTCCACCATCAGTAGGGACAACTGCTTCGAAAGCTTCCCTACAATGAGAAATTAGAGCTTATTCAGATATAATGAGTGCGGATGAAAACCTATAGGAGAAGAAGCATAATTGAGCCTATCCCAGACGAGCTTGTCCAGAGACGCATCCCCAGGGGGAGGCTTGAACTCTAGCGGGGGCTAAGTACGTGTGCCTAGCGGACAATGTAAGAGCGTGTGCCCAGTGGGTGGTCTATGAGCGTGCACCCAATGGGAGGCTTATGAGCGTGCGCCCAGCGGGCGACTAAAGAATGATGACGCCTGTTCACACAGAAAGAAGAAGTGAAAGAAACTACATTTATTGATACGTAGCGTATGTTTTACAAGGGGTAAATGAGGGAGAGAGCACCTAGAGGTAAAATCTCCTGAGGTTGTATACATTTCATGGGCGAGAGATCCTTCTTTCATCTATGTCTTCTAGCTCGTATGCGCCAAACTTGATGACTTTGGTGACTTTATAAGGCCCCTTCCAGTTGGGGGCTAGCTTCCCTACTAGTTTAAGGGCACTGGCCCGCCTGAGCACGAGGTCTCCCACCTAGAATTCTCTTCTCTTTATCTCCTATTGTAGGCATTGACCACCTTTTATTTGTACTGGTCCATTCGAGTCCGAGCGTTGTCTCGGATTTCATCTAGTAGATCTAGGTTGATGTGAAGCATGACATCATTGTTTTCTTGCTCATAATGTTGTATGCGAAATGTTGGCAGCCCCGCTTCAGCAGGCACAATTGCTTTCGAGCCATACACCAGGTGGAAGAGGCTTTTCCCTGTGGTAGACCCGGGCGTGGTCCTGTATGACCAGAGAACGTCGGGTAGGGCATCCACCCACTGTCCTCCTGCCTGCTGCAACTAGGATTTGATGCCTTGGACAAGGATGCGGGTGGTAACTTCCACTTGTCCATTGGCTTGCGGGTAGGCTATGGAGGTAAAATGTTGTTGGATACCTCGTTTGGCACACAAATCTTGGATTCTCCAACCCTGAAATTGACGACCATTGTCAGAGATAATAATGCAAGGCAAACCATACCTACAAATTAGGTTTCTCCAGAGGAATTTGAGGAATTCATTCTCGGAGATTCTGGCGAGGGGCTCTGCTTCCACCCACTTGCTGAAGTAGCCTACTGCCACCAGCAGGAACTTTCGTTGTCCTTGTGTTGGGGGGAACAGACCCACTATGTCTATCCCCCATTGAGTGAATGGGCATAGTACTAAGAGAGCTTTGAAAGGTTTCGCTGGCATGTGGATAAGCGGGGCGTGCTTCTGTCATTGTTCACGTTGGTGTACCCATTCTATGGCATCCTTCTTAAGAACGGACCAGAAATATCTGGCTCTTAGAGTTTTTCTTGCCAGCACTAAACCGCGTGCATGGGCTCCACAGGATCCTTCATGTATTTCTCGTAGTACTACCCGACCATCCTTGCGAGATAGGTATCGAAGGTAGGGATGTGATGGACTTCGTTTATAGAGTATTCCTCCTAGCAAAGCGAACCTGACTAACTTGTTTCTCAGGCGGGCAGCCTCCTGCTTGTCAGCCAAGAGGATGTCCTCCTTTATGTAATCTAGGAGGGGTTCCCTCTATCTGTCTCAACCTGCAAGATATTAATGTTAACACTAGAGGTATCCTTAGTGAGAGTTCTTACAGTGATAGTACGAGTGTTGCAATCAGCTAGCAAGCTAGCCAGCCAGGCAAGGTAGTCAGCCTTGGTATTTTCAGCACACGGAATTTGGTAGAGCTGAAAGTCTCGCAACCTGTGTTCTAGCTTAGTCACCTCCTGCAGATATCCTTTCATCCTATCTTTCTTAACTTCATACATGCCTCCTACTTGGTTGGTTACCAATTGGGAGTCGGTGTAGGCTGTTAAGTTACTAGCTCCTGCGTTAATCGCCATTTCATGTCTGCTATCAAAGCTTCGTACACTGCTTCGTTATTAGAGGCTTTGAAGTCAAACCTCAGGGCGTATTCTAGTTCGACCCCTTCTGGGCTAGTGAGGACAATCCCGACCCCACTGTTGGTCAGTGTAGATGAGCCATCCAAGTGCAGGAGCCATCTTCCTTGGGTCACCTCAGGGGGTGTGACCTCGGTCATGAATTCTGCTAGAGCTTGCGCTTTAATGGCCATTCGAGGTTTATAGGTGATGTCATACTCACTGAGTTCCACCGCCCTTGGCCATCCTACCTGAAGTTTCAGCTTTCCCCAACGTAGCTCGCAGGGGTTGTCAGTACGCACAATAATAGGATAAGATAAGAAGTAGGGACATAGCTTACGTGACATGACTATTAAAGCAAAGACTAATTTTTCTACCTCTGGGTAACGTTGCTCTACTCCGTGCAACACCTTACTTACATAGTATATTCTTTGATGAGTACGAAACTGTGTGTTGTCCCACCGCTAGGTATAGATATAGCTGCTCACCGAGTGATGGTTTTTGGTGAGCAATGTAGTTTTGCTAGATAGGCCTTTAGGTTCTAGAAAAGCTTGTTGGCATTCTTTGTCCCATACAAAGTTCTTGCCTTTTCTGAGGGCCTTGAAAAACGGCAGGTTGCGCTCTGCTGAGCAGGAGATGAATCTGCTGAGGGTGGCTATAGAACCTGGTAGCTTCTGACTTAATTGAGGTTGGTGGAAGGTTTCATCTCTTAGATAGCCCGAATCTTAGTGGGATTGACCTCGATCCCTCTCTCGGTCACCATGTAACCGAAGAACTTACCACTGCGAACCCCGAATGCACACTTGGACGGGTTTAGCTTCATGTGATATTTCCTCAATACTGTGAATGTCTCTAATAGGTCCTTGATGTGTTGGTCTGCTTGCCGGCTCTTCACCAGCATGTCATCAAACCACACCTCCATGTTGCGTCCAAGTTGTACTTGGAACATACGATCGATGAGTCGCTAGTACGTGGCACCTGTATTTTCAGCCCAAAAAGCATAACGATATAACAATAGGTTCCTCCTGATGTTATGCAGCTAAGCCTTTTTTGATCGTCCGGGTTAAGCATGATTTGGTGGTAACCCTACGATGCATACATTAAACTTAACAATTTATGACCAAAGGTGGAATCCACCAGCTAGTCGATACGGGTAAGGGGTAGAAGTCCTTCGGGCATGCTTTGTTGACATCCCGAAAATCAATGCACATACGCCACTTACTTTATGGCTTGGGTACCAATACCATGTTGGACAACCACTCGGGAAATTAGATTTCCCAAGTGTGTCCTGCGGACAATAGCTTACTTACCTCATCCTGGATGATTTTATCCTTCTTTAGCCCGAAGTGCCTCTTTTTCTGCTTGATCGGGGGGTAGATTGGGTCTCCTGCAAGAATGTGGTTAAATTCTCTGTTAGCTCTGGTCCTAGTTGAGATCTTATCTTTGTGACCTTGTCAGGCTCCCCGAGTATCAGTTGGATACTTAGTAGCTCCTCCGCGGGCTGTACACGAGTGGGAAGAGGGTTCCCCTGATCGCCCTAGTGCACGGGTCTCTAGCCCTTCTCTCTATAAGGAGGGTTGATCTCCATATCATGTCGTCCTCTGCCTTTAATCGACTCTACATAGCATTTTTGAGCTACATACTGATCACCCCTGACTTCTCCCACTCCTTCTCCAGCGGGAAATTTCAGTTTCATGTGGTAAGTAGATACCACGCCTGAAATATGTTGAAGACCGGTCATCCTAGGATAACATTGTCGGTTGGAGGCATGTCCACAACCAGGAAGGGGACCATCTTGGTCCTCCTTAGGGGTTTTGTCCCTAGGGAGAGAAGAAGTGGGACCTAGCCAAACGGATGTACTACTTCCCCAGCGAAATCGTACAGCAACATGTCCCTGAGTTACATCTGCTGATAGACTTTGAAAAAGAGGATATCTGCAGAACTGCCAGAATCCTCGAAAATACGTTGTACAGTGTAATTGGCCAAAGTGGCAGAAACAATAAGAGCATCATTATGAGGTAAGTGTACTCCTTGGGAATCAGCGGGTCCGAAGTAGATTAGATGATCCTCTAAGGAGATATTACAATTGATTTCCAGAATTCTGCAAAAGATCTTACTAATCCAGCAGAAGTTGGTCAAACCACTGTTGGACAGAATTTGTTAGCGTAGTAAGGAAAACACGATATTTGATACCATCAGTATACCTATGCAGCAGGGCTACGTTTTCAAACCTGCGGACGTGTTCAACCGGGTCAGAAGTACCGTCGTAGGCAGGAAGGTGGGCAAGGGCAAATGAGTGGGGAGTTCTTCAGCCATAATCCTTTCACTAAATGGGATGTCGCGATCTGCAGGTAGGATGTCCTTGGTTACCTACTGACAGAGCTCAATCACCTCTTTCCTGAGGGCCTGCCACATTTCAAAAGGTTGAAAATGTTAGAATAGGTGACCAGAAAGCCAATAGGTTTGGCGATTTGTAACCTATCTGACAACTTGATGTAAATGTAATATTATTATGTGATGAATAAAATGAGTATTTGTCACTTCTGGTGCTTACTTTGTTGCGCTCATTTCACATTTGTTAAAACGGTGTTTAACTTATATCGCAACAAAGCCCACAGACCATGGATAACAACTCATGCAGTTGGGCCACGCATTGGATGGTGGTCATGAAACCAACTGATTAAGAGTTGGGTCTGAAACGTTCCAAGTCGAGGACCTCGAGATAGGGCATCGAGAGTCCTATTGAGACTTGCGTCAAGAGTCGTGTTCATTGGATAAGTGTCGTGTTTCATCGGCGACAGGCGTGGGACGCCTATACGATCTTGATGGGTTGGTCGACTGGGGTCGAGCCGACTGGACTGACTCGCGGGGATCATCATATGGAAGCCTTGGAGGCTTGGTCGGTATGATTGATTTTCCCCGGTTCCGATAGTACGTGAGTAATCCTTAGACTTGAGGGATCATGGCAGTCGCGTGCACATGACGGTTGTATCTTGGATCTGGCAAGAGGTGATCATTCTGTAAGATGATCATCATAAGCCTTGTCCAGTACAGTTGGAATGTGTAGCGAGGACGGTGGATTCCAAAAAGAGGATCCGCCCCCTGTTAGTATATGACAGAGGTATCTCCTATGCACTCGGAGACACGTTCATGCTGTTTGAAGCTGTGGCCACAGTGGTTGGTCGAACAGGGAATGGTTTCCTGTGTCGACGCAATGAAGCATACGTGGTCTCGAATTTTAAGCATAGATGCCTAGTCAATTATGGGAACCGACGCCCAATTCCATACTCTAGACTAAGGCCGGGAGACGGTAGACGGAAGGATCGCACCCGTAAGGAATCGGCGCCTAAATGTTCACGCCAATTCACCTAGTCTCTAGTGCCATGGACCGTTGCTAGACGGCCACCCATGGTAACGGGCCCAAGTCTAGCTGAGGGTGAACCTAAAGGGTCACACACAAATCACCGAGGAGGTTGAGAGATCGACTTGGAGTCAATCTCGAAGGATAAATGAGTAATTGGATTACTTAAGGGAAAGTCCATTGGATGGACGGGTCGATATTGTATCGGGCTTCCGTTTAATCGGTAAATTGGATTTTCAATTAAATATGGAAAGTTGAGACGTTGAGACGTTGGATCTTTTAATTGGATTAAAAGATCAACGAGAATAATTTAAATGGACATTAAATTGGATTCAATGTTGAGTTCATCATAATTGGATTACGATAAAACTCGGTCCGTTAAATTTACTCGAGAAGAGAAATAATTCCTATTTTGGAATAGGAAGAAGTTGGACTTCTTCCCTTAATTAAACATGACCGACATGCTCCCTTGGAGGAAGCAAAATCAGTCATGTTTCATGCTAGGTGGTATGTTAACTTGTCTCTTTTGGAAAGAATCAAGCTCTTCCCTTTTGGTATGATTTGATCATACCATAAATTTTGGTAGGCTTGATTGAAGAATTGATGGTGATTGATTGGAATGAATCTAGACATCCTTGGATGAACCTAGACACATTTTAATAATCACATTAATTATGTATAAATATGAGAATATACAACACCAAGCATAAGTGATTCATTATTCATCTTTTTCTAGGAAAAAGAGAAGACAAAAATCCTTCTCCTCTCTCTCAACTCTCGGCCTCTCTCCCTCTCTCACACTTGTGTTCTTCACTTGATTTTGAATCAAGAAGAAGAACAAAGTAAGTTTAAGAGAGCACTAATTCATAGTGTTCTTCTCTTAAACTGATTCCTTCTTAAACCCGTTCTTTTCTAGCAAGAAGAACGTGTGTTTCTTCCGGTGTAGTGTGGATCACCTTTGGAGAATCCATACGTTTGGATTTCATGAGCATTCCGGAGAAGGAACAATGCAAGTAGCCGGGAGCATACGCTAAACAATCGAAGGTAAAAGTCTCCTTACGCTTTGATTGATTTATTGTATATATCTATGCCCTATGTGTTTAAATATATGTTTCCAACATTTACACATTCTACATCGAACGCCAAGTTGAGCACCCAAGGGTACACCCCTTGGGATTTGTTTATTTAAATTTGATTTAAATTTACGCACTTTTCTCGCTTTCTCGCTTCCACTCGTGCTCCCGGGCGGATCCGCTTGTCCTTCAGAAAAGGGGTTGCCACCTTATTGGTAGAGCCCTTAGGGAGGGTCTTGTCCTGCTGCCCAGCGGGGGCCTACTCATTCATGGATTGGTTTCCTGGGGTTCCTCTGCGTTCCCTCGGGGCAGAGGGCCTTCCCCCGCTGGCTTGGGAGCCACGAAATGTGGAATGGATAGTCTCCACGATAAATTGTCGAAGATGTTCGTAAAGGAGCAAGTCTAGAGTGATGGGAGCTGCGGTGGGACGAACGACCAAGGCTTCAGCGTCACCAACAAGGGTCGGGGCCACACCAGCTAGAACAGAGATAGCAAGCACTAGGCTGCAATAGAGATGGCGCCAGCAGACGCAGGGAAAGACTAGCTGGAGTGAGACAGTCAATGACCACGTTCGGGAGATCTCCGGTTGGAGCGGGATCGCCGGCCAAGGTGATAGAGATGTTAATGGTCTGAGGCGGAATGTCCAATCCTACTGTAGCAGGGACGGAAGCGTCTCCAGTGAAAGATCCGCTTTCATTAGAATCAGCCAGTTCTCACGTCTTCAACTCAAGTTTCCACAGACAACACCAATGATACATACCGAAATTCAGCAGGACCACAAAAGTTGAGGGATCTTCACAAAAATCCTAAGATTGGGGGGACTATTGCAAGGAAGCATTAGCATTCCAATGCTTAAGTCAGTAAAGTATAAAAATGAAAGAAAACTTGAAAAAACGAGTGAGAATAATGGTAAGATTCAAGTTTGGGATGTAGTTGTGATATGTGAAAAGTATACACAAAATAGCCTTGGAAACGAGAGTGAATAAGAGCAATAGCGTAAGGGTTGCAAAAGTGAGTAGATATTACCAAAGGATTGCACAATGCCTCTATTTATAGGCTTGTACAGAGCAATAATCGAAAGTTTGTTGAAGAGAGTCCTATGCCATTCAAAGGCTCTTTGAGTTAGCTAATTCCTCGAAAAATCCGTGTGTAATTTAGACTAAATTTCACCTGGCAACACCAGGTGGACCAGGTCTTGCCAGGTCTGCCTGAAAATTTGGGAATCTGGTATACTCGACTTCCCAGGTGATTTTGCCATCAATCCACGAAAATCCAGTTGGAGATATTTTAGGGTGACATGTACTAATATATTGGCAAGTTATAGGATGTGTTCCTCCAGTTGTATGATGACGTGTCCCGCAATAACAAGCTCGTTTCTTGGGCCTGTCAATTCAGTGAAGTCAACAGGTAAGGTTATAGACTTTTACCTTCCTGCTGGTGGGTTGTCCAGCTAACAACCCATTGGGTTGCTCCTCCTGTGAGCTTGTTGGGCTTGGATCCAAGGAGGACTCAGGGGGGCATCATATATTAATATAAAAATGAAAATCCATTTTTACTCAAAAATAGTGGTTAATGATATAGTCGCACCATTTTTTTTGTGATACAAAAAATGCCCTTCAACTAATAAGATAGCTACTTTATTCAACTTTCCAAGTATTTCATTAATTGTTAAATTAGTTTTTTTTTCCTTTCTTTCTTTTTTTTTTTTTTAATGAAATGTGTTGGTTTATATATTTTACTCTTATTTATAATATATTTTAATGCATGAAAGATTATTTATGATGTGCAAGCAAGAACGGCACACGACGGGTGGTACTAATATATAAAAAAAAAAAAAGGAAAAAGGAAAGGCCACCCTACACTTGCAATGGCGGTTAGTGACACCGCCACACTAATTTTCAAATATAGTAATTATACCCCTAATTGGATAATCTATATCTATATCTATACTAATATAAAAAGAAAACTCGTTTTTACTCACAAAGAGCGGTTACTTACACCTTGACATCAACTTTTGGTTATACCAATAATACCCCTAAGTTGGTTTCTTTTCTTTTCTTTCTTTATTTATTTCTTCTTCGTTTTTTTTGAAATGTGATGTGTTGTTTTATATATATATTTTCTTATTTATAATATATTTTAAAACACGAAATATTTGTAATATGTATCTATACTAATATAAAAAGGAAGGGTCATTCACACTCACAAACGACGGTTAATGACATCACTGTACCAGTTTTTGTGAAGCCAAAAATACCCTTCAACCGATAAGATAACTAGCTTATTTAACTTTCAAATTTTACATACTGATAAATTAGTTTCTTTTTTTATTGTAATGTATTGATTTATATATTTTACTTTTATTTATAATAATAAATTTTAAAACGCAAAAGAATATTTATTATATGTACGCAGGAACAGCGTGGTACAACAACTAGTTAGTATAAAAAAGAAAGGTCCTCCACACTCACAAATGGTGGTTAATGACACCGTCGCACCAATTTTTATGAAGTCCAAAATGCCCTTCAACTAATAAGATAACTAACTTATTCAACTTTCAATATTTTGCATAAATTAGTTTTCTTTTCTTTTCTTTTCTTTTCTTGCTTTCTTTTGTATAAATATATTGTATTGTTTATATATTTTTATTTTATTTATAATATATTTTAAAGCGTGAAAGATTATTTATTATACGCACGTGGGATCAGCGTGCCACAACGACTTGTATTAAAAAAAGACCATCTCCACTCACAAACGGCGGTCAATGACACCGCTGCACCTTTTTTTTTTAATATAATAATCATATCCCTAATTAGATAATTTTAAAAATTAAGTTTTTAAAATATAAAAAATTATTTATTATGTGCATGCGGAAACGGCGTGCCAGGACGGGTTTTATCAATTAAAAAAAAATATTATGCCAAACACCCTAATAGGTTATAAGATGTGAAAATATCTTATAAATTTTAACATCTTATTTTATTTAAATATTTTAAAAACTTATTTTTAAAATAAGATCCAACATCTTATAAACTTTTAAAATATCTTATAAGATGTCTAAGCTAATAAGATATTTAAAAAAAATTAGCCAAATACCCTCTTAGCTATAGATATATAACGCTCAAATGTCAAGTATATTCACTTATTACATTTATTACTCAGGCCATTATCGAAATTGAAGGGCCCAAATATAAAATGGGTTAAATGCAATTTGTCCCCATGTGCTAATCAAAAAGAGCAATTACCTTTCTTGAAAAAATAACTAGTAATTTATCCCTCTGTGTTATTCAAAATGCAGCAAACAACCCCTCATAGGGGGTTTTTTGCTCCATTTTTAGGGAATTTTTTGCTCCATTTTTTAAAATACAGAGAGTAAATTACTATTTATTTTTTCACAGAGGATTTTTTTGTACATTTCGCATATCACAAGGGGTAATTGCATTTTTCCAATATAAAATTAAAGGACCTAAATTTCAACCTCGGATCAAATCATATAATTATATTTGTGCTAGAAATGAATATCAATAAAATAATAAATAGTGGGAGTAATGATTCGTACTATGCAGAATTTTGAATTAGTTATGTCAAATTAAAATACCTCGTTGACAAACCTTTTCGTTTTTATATGGTGACTCTAGAGAGGTAATTAAGTCATACATTTTTCTTAAGAAGTATAAGTCACAATAATTATTTATTCGTGATTTCACCTTTACTACATTTCAAAAATAAAAGCACACCAAAGAAAGAAAGAGTAGTGATAAAAAAAAAAATTAGTATCTGTACCAATTAGATATATAATTCCCATTAGAACATTGCTGCAAACCGTTTCAAGCTTTGCAACGGCTGATATCAATCGCAATGGCAATAAACTTTTGCGACGATTTACATGTTTCTTGAAATCATTATGATATTGAAACCAAATTTGCAACAGTCCTTTTGACACAAATTACATCGCAATGTTCAATCATTTTCATCTTGTTTTTTGAATCGCAAAATTCATTAAAAATTTTACATATTCAAAAATTGATGCCTTATAAAAAAGAGTTTTGGATCAGTGACAATATATCATGATGGACTTGTCTTTCCGTCTCAAATATTATGCTACGGATTTTCTTGGAAATCTATCGCAATTAATTTATTTTTTTGTAGTATATGACTAATGACATGAAGTTTGATTTGTCATAGTAATGGGTCTCATAATTTTAATAATGATAATTATTTTGTGAAAATCGACAGTAATTCTTATCGTGACCAAAAAATTGAGTATAAAGTTGTCACTAAAGATAACTAATGACAAAAAATAATTATTATCATTATATTTGTATTGTCACTAAATTATTATATAGATATGTCATTAAATGTCTGTAATGAAAACTTTATACATAATTCTTGTCGTTTAATATATATCTTAATTAATAACTTTATAATTATCGCTTGATACTTTATTACTAATATTATCTTTTAATGTAACCTAAAACCATTTCAATTAGTTCATCAAAAAGTATTTGGATCTTGATCTTGAGCTTTTTGAATTAATATCTTGGATTACATAAAATAATTTTAATTTTGAAAATGTTTAGATTATGTTTGACTCCCATCATCCAAATTCAAAGCCATGTAAAAATATAAGGGTAAATTACATCTATCTCCCCTAAGGTTTGGTATAATTACAAATACCCTCGTTGTTTGTAAAATTACAAATACCATCTTAAGGTTTGTAATTTTCAAACAAAAGCCTGAAATTGACCATTTTGCCCTTGATTTTTTAGTTAAATTGCAGAAAAACCAGCCGAGACAAATTGCATTATTAATTTCTCTATGTCAAAAACTTTAAGAACCTCTCCCTGCGCATTGTAGTACAAAAAAATTCAAAAAATTTTGAAAATGAAATAAAATGTATAAGGGTATTTTGGTCAGTTCACCCATAAAAATGGATGAAAATTGGTTATTTGTTATACATTTGCAAACCTCATGAAAATATTTATAATTTTTCAAATAATGAAAAAATATTTATAATTATGTCAAATCTCAAGGAAGATGGATGTAATTTACCCAAAACATCAATAAATATACAAAATTAAAAGGTAGAACAACTTTAGTGCACTCATAGTAATGGGCCTGGGCTTTGGGCCCACAAAAACCCAACTAAAAAAAAGTAATTTAATTTCATTAATACCCCTACCTACTCACATGAGGCCAATAACCTAAATACCAGGAATACCCCTTGCAGTTGACAAGACAGGACATCACAAGGAGGGGCTAAATAGTAAACAAATGTGGGTGGTGTTAGATTTCCAACGGGAGGGGGCAGATGCGGTGGAGCAGTTGGTCACATCAGTAGGGGACCGCTTTGGTTTTGATTGGTTAGTGGGAATGATGATGGCCAATGCATTTAAGCCTCACTCGCCGTATCGGTGGTCGGCTACTCACCCAACCAAATGCCAAGGTGTGAAGGTGTGTTTGGCATGGAATGACATATGTCGTACTTTTTCACAAGTGTTTTAGGTGATTTGTGAATTATTAGGGTTGGCGGGCACACTCGGTGTGTTTTAAAATTTTGAAATATATTATTAAAAATAGTTATTGAATTTTGCGTATGAAATTAAGTATCTTATAATGTTAGGTTATAATAAGTGAGAAGAGAAATGATCTAATTTAAAAAATAAATAGAAGAGATAAAGATTTCAAATAATGAGTGACGCGAGAGAAAAGAAAAAAATATGAAATGAAATTAAAGTGGAAAGAATAAATAAGAATTAAAAAATTGTATTTATCTTATTCTTTTAAATATGGGTAATTTGATCAGTTCACTTGAAAATGTTAGAGGTGGTTATTTAATGTGTCGGTATTTATAGATTATATGATAATAAAATAACACTACAAGAAGTTTGATATTTAATCATGACTAATTGTCATGGTTAATACTAAATAGCCGTAACAAATTGTCATTGACAACGGTCACGTAACAATTGTCGGTCGTGATTTTCGCGAGGGTGGCTAAAATATTTGTTATGGCTAAAAGCAATGAGGAATGTTTTTACCACGACTCTTAGCTGTGTCAAATAAGTTTTTCGTGGTGAAAAAAATATTTTTTGCATTAATTTATTTGAACGTAGTTAATAATAGCTATTTACCACGATTTTTTGCCATAGTCATTAAGAATTTAGGTAATAGTCATTTTTTTTAGTGTAATATTATTTGATGCCATTATTTTGTATGGTCAATAAGGCCTAAATGAAAGTGCGTATTGCAATTGGCAAATCTTAGAGGAAAGTCTATAGCATACTAGAGAGGGTTCAATTCCAGATTAATTTGTATTGAAATCTTAAAAGAGTCACTTTGTCATCTAATTAAATTGAGAGCCTTTTCGACAAAGTTTGATAAAACAAAAATTGAACAAATAGAACAAACATCAAATTAGACGACCATCTTTTCGTAGAGTCTTCTTACCCACAATTTACATAAAAATATAATAGATAAGTAGTAATTCGATCCACAAATTCACAATATTCTATTTTTATAGGAACGGTAAGCTCAAGTCATGGCTCTTTTAGCCTATAGCTCCTTCACTATTTAGATATACAAGTAATTAATATGTATAAAATTCATATCGTTTGCATATTTAAGCAAAAATATATTTTATACATATAATATATATATATATATATTCAAAAAGAAAAGCATAATCAAACTGTGTTTGATATACACGCGCCATAAAGCGCAACGCCGAATATTTCACTCCTCTCCTACTCCCATTCCGCTAACCAACAATGTGAAAAAAGGAAAATTGGTAGTAGTATATATTAGACGCGGGGTTTCCATCAAGTGCGGTAGGGTCCAACAGACCTATCATATGTGGCGTCCACTCATTGCATTAAATGCTTCATTGGGTCCATCCTTGTTGGAGCAGAACTTCACAAGTTTCGAGGCCTAAAACCTTAATTATTTTCACCCAATTTTTATCTTTTTCAATCTTATTTAAATATTGGAGATGCCATCAATTTCATATTTTCACACCTGCAGAAATACATTTCAAAAGTAAATATGTCGGACAAACATAATTAATATTCGATGGGCGAATGCGTACAAAAGTGTAAAATAGAATGTAAACCACAAGAAAATTTATTATTGGCTATAAATTTATTGGTTATGAATTAAAATCATGATAAATATTTATTACTAAATATGGTTAAATAAAAATCGTCGTAAAAGTCTAAATTGTCCACCATAAAAACCTTTTTTACCATGGTTATGAGTCATAATAAATATGATTTGCCATGACTTTTAGCCATGAGAAATATTTTAGTTATACTCGCAAATACCACGGCCAATAACCGTTGTACGACAGTGAATGATTATTCACTACGGCTATTTATTTTTAATCATGACAATTAGCCATGATTAAATATTAAATTTTTTCTAGTGGTAATTGCAAGACATATAATTTATGTGATTTGGATAATTCTTCTACATTTATAGTTGTATAAAATCAATTTTTACTAGTACAATTTCAAGTGAATTATAATAAAAGGTCACTCATCAACTATTTATACCTGGGCGTCCTTAAAGTACTGTTGAGCTATTATTTTACAAGTTGGACTTGCAATCGCCGAATCTAGTGTGATGTTGGGTCAGATTTTATATTTCAATAATATAGTAATGATTAACTTTAAAATAATTTTTCACTAACCAATTAAATACTATTTCGTCCTTTTGTAACATGCTTCATAATTAATGAAATAATATATTGTACAATTTAAGATAATTCGGCTCCTGAGATATCAAGAAAATAACAAGGTCTATCGTTCTTTTTTCTCACTTACACGGTCATATCATTTTCAACTCTTATAAAGTCAATATATAAAAAATGTATCTTAATTTTTACAAAAAAAGTAATATAAAGAATAAAAATACATTTAAAAAAATATTAATAAGCTATTGGTCCCATGTACAATAGCATATAGTTGTGCATGAGATTGACATTTGATCTGCATCCTCCTTTGGCGGCTTGTTTTCTGGGTCCTCACCTTACTCCAAAAGAAAAAAACTTTTTTCACCATTCGACTTTGGAACGTTTGATTCTGTCGAATGTGACTGCAATCACTTTTATTTTTATAATGAAGATAAATTATAAAAAAATAAGTTTAAATATAATAAAAATTGAACGTATTTAAAAATAAAAGTGAAAAATAGATAGAATTTTATGTTTGAGTATTGGGGGTGGGGGGGAAGCTTAATTATCGATAATTAAGTTGCAAAAGTTACTGGGGAGAAGTTTATAGCTTTTGACTTAAATAAGCTTAATTTGAATAATCTCAAAAAAGCATATGTTGTGACTTAAAAGTACTACTTTTAGTTTATTTCAACAAAACCGTGATTAGATATTGAATGCGAAAAATCAATATTATTGTGTTAAGAGTTTTGGGATTAATTAGAGTTGAAAAACAGATTAAATTATTCAAAACCAATCCGAGATCAACCAACGAAATTTTTTTATTCGAGTTTGATTCATTAAATTAAAAATTCAAACTCGAACACCAATTTTGTACGTTAACTTTTTCACACTCAATTAAAGTTCGGTCCAATTACTGAAATTTTTTGATGAAATATATAAAAAAAAAAATGTCAAACAAGACTTGCATTCGATCCAATTAAAAATAAAAAAACTCACTGAAATTAAACTTTTGCAAATTTGATAATAATTAAAGTAAATTAAAATAATAGCAAATATGTTGTACTCCACTCAATTTGTAGCTTGTGGAGGAAGCTGATATAGGGGTGAAAGTAGAATATTGGAAAAATGATGAGGTCTTGGAGGGTAGGTGGGACTTTAGCTTTAATGGTTTTAACTAAAGTGTAGTTTAAATTAATTAATAGTTGTTAATTATGAGATGATGAGGAGTGAATCTTAAACCTTAATCAGTACTTTACTTATAATTAGTTGACTTGAATTAAGACAAGCAAAGCATGATTATGATTGGGTGGTATGCTATTCACCTGTTGACAACAAAACATGGCCATTGATATCTTCAAGCAAAGGACAAATTTTCATTACTCTCACAGTCTCACTCTCTATCAATTTTAATGTTAAGGTTAAATTCCAAATTACAACATGTGTTTTCGTGAAATCGTTGAAAATCCCCCTGTGTTTTGAAAATAGGTAAAAAAACCCTCCGTATTTTAATAAATTTAGCATAAAACCCTCCTTCTGTTAGAAATTAACGGAAGGGGTGGTGCACGCGCCTTAAGTGTATCTGGGCTTGATTTTTGAAGTGTTTTGACCTTTTCTGATCATAAATTGACTAAAATACCCCTATATTATATTTAAATTACCATGGTCAACTTGATATTTTTTAAGGATTCTTTTTGCAATTTCATCTCTCATAAAAATATAAATAAATTTATTCTTAAATATATTTAATTATCTACAACTAATCTTAATTAATTAAAATATATATTTAATAAAAATAATTAAAAAATTTTAAAAAAAATTATAAAAAATTGGGGGCGACGGCGACGGCAACGTCGCCGCCCCCCACGCCTATCCGTCTGGGCCACGTCGCTGTAGCCAGATTTAGGGGCGCGGCGTCGTCGCTGCCCCCACGCTTGTCTGCGCGGGCGGCGTCGCCCCTATCTGCAGGGGCGACGGTCGCTGCTCCCGAACAGAAGGGCAACGGCGACGCCGTCGCCGTCACCTGCTTTTGTCTGGGCGACATCGCCAGAGTTTGGGGCGACGGCTTATCTACAAGGAATGGGATGGCGGGGATGGGGAGGGGGGTAGACAACAGGGGTGGGGTAGGGGGTAGCAGGGGGGTGGGTTGCGTAGGGAGCAGGGTTTTTTTTTATATTTTTTTATATAAAATATAATTTATCTTTTATAATTTTCAATTATTTATATATAAGATAAATTAAATAATTTGTTGAATCTAGACCTTTGATTTTTTTAAGATCCAACGATTGTGATTAATTGATTCGGTCTCACGGTCATTATATAATTAAAAAAGATCCAATTGTCATTAAATTAAGAAAATAATATATAATGAAAAGGGTATAACGGTGATATGAAGAAAATGTTAACGCCGTTAAGCCCATTTAACGGAGAAGGGCAAGTAAGCTGCATTTAATAAAACAGAGGGAGTTTTTCTGCCTATTTTTAAAACACAAGAGAATTTTTAGCTGAATTTTTAAAACACAGGGGGCTTTTATACAATTAAGCCTAATGTTAAAGGGTGGATGAATTGCACTTTGCCCCCTTGAGATATGGAAAGTATACAAATTGCCCCTTCCAATGCAACTCATAGATAGATATGGGGTTAAATACACTTTGAGCCCCGAACTATTTTTAAGATAGCAATTACATTCGTAAACTAACAAATATAACACTTATCCTCCACAACTAAATATTTCAACAATACTGCCCTTACATTATATTATATATATATATATATATATTTGTAGTTCAAATAATTTCTTTTTTTAACACTAGGCATTTCAAATTCAATTAATTGGAAAAATATATTTTAATTACAATAAATTAAAATATAATAAGTAAGTCAAATAGTTCAATTTTTATATATTACATTTTATATACTCAAAGTTAAGTAATGAATGAGTATAATAAATTCACAAAAAAGCTTTTCATATTAAAGGTTTTATTAATTGGGTAATTAGATTAAGTTATTTACTATTTATTCTTCTAGATAAAAAGAGTAATTAAATATCCATTTTTAAATATATTTTCTTTGAAAATTATGAAAAAAATATATTTATTCACTTTTTTCCTAAAAGTGCTTAATTTTTGGTAAAGCATATATATTTTTTATTTCTTTTCAAAAGTATATAAGAGTAGTCGGGATATTATATTTGTTGCATATCGATAATATATATATATATATAAATAAACTTATTACTTTGCCTTTCAAGAGTGGTTTTACATTAAAGTTTTTTTTGTATTTATTATACCCATTTATTACTTAACTTTGAGTATGTAAAATGTAATAAAATTTGAATTATTTAACTTACTAATTATATTTTAATTTATTATAATTAAAATATATTTTTCCAATTACAAAATTTTTAATTGAATTTAAAATTCAAAATATTAGAAAAAGAAATTATTTGAACTACAAATATATATAATATAAGGGCAATATTGTTCAAATATTTAGTTGCTCAGGGATAAATATTATATTTGTTAGTTTAGGTAGGTAAATACTATCTTAAAAATAGCTTGGGGGGGGGGGGGGGTTGGGGGTTTGGGGAATTGTACTTAACCCACAACTATAATATGTGTCCTAATTTTTACCTTTTTTTTGGTCAAAATAAATATTTTTTTTAAAAGCTTGGTTTAAATTTTAAATTTTGTACCAAGTTTATTTTGAGTTAAAATAATTTTTCTGTGAAAATATATAGAACGATTGTGAGAGAGATGAATTTGGAAACCACTGAATTTTGTGCCGATAAAAGCATCGTAGGAAAGTATTGGATGGGAGATTGGTGTACATATGAAAAGGTTGTGGATTTGAATTTCATGAATATACGGGTGTGTATATGTTTATTTTATAATAGTTTTTTGTTGCTTTGTTTTGTATATATATTATTTGATTTGGAATTGTCAATGTATTTGTTGAGTTTTTAATTTAAATGTACTGAATAATGTTTTCCATCGTATTCTATCGAAAAAGGGAACATACATGTTTTATCTGGATGTTCCTTTTATCTCGATTCGAGTACTCTTTTATCAATTTTTCCATAGATGGCATCAATTGATTCGAGATAGGAGTGGGAGGTCGAGGTCGCTTGATTGCAAAAATATGTACTAGCAAGTGCACTAGCCATCAAGTAGTATAAAAGATATTGAACTCATGAGGATTTAATGAAATAATTACCGCAACTATAACTAATCCCTAACTATTTGGACGATCGAAAGTTTGAATGATTTATGAAACTACTAAAAAGTAATAGAATCAACTATAGCAAGTAATTATGTTTGAGACAAAAATGCAGATGTGCTACGGTTATAGGTCCACCTAATCGATACAACGAGTTCAATATTAACGAATCAATCAAACAAGCAAGTATTTTCACATACTGAGGTTTTTCCTAATTTAATCCAATACACTCTCTCGAGCTATACCAAACCTATTACTATCATGGAATTAGGGGATCTCTCATCTTCAAAACTCGTGACAATAATACATTAAGATTTATGAAAAACCTATGAAATCAGATAGATCATGTCTGTGTATGTTTACACATCATTCAACCCACACCATGAATTACTCTATCCACTATGCTAAATGCCCTCTCGATTCATCAACATAATTAAGAAAATCTAAGAGGTGATCAAACTCTCAAATAATAGCAACAAACACAATAATTCATGGATATGCAAAAATAACAACTAGATTAATCCGAAAAATATTTAACACATTGTATCAATTAAGCTTTCCATAAGCCTTAGCACAAAAGGAGATTGGTTCATCCTAATTCTAAGTAAAACTAAAGAGAAAAATTGAGAAAAACTCATGGAGTAGTGGATTGGCTTGATGGTCATCACTCCAACGCCGAATCTTCTTCTTCACGTGTTCCTTGCCTTTTTCCTTGCTCACAACATGTCTACGGCTTTGCGAAAATTGCTAAAAAATTGCTCCCCCTTCTTCTCATTCCTTCTTCCTTATATAATGAGTCCTATCTGAGGTAGGAAAGGAGTAGGATTCTACCTACCATAAAACTCTTCCCCTTTCCTAATCCTATTCTTATCAAAACTCTAAGGTAGATTACAAAGGAAATAAAATCTCTTTTTAAATGACCTAAAATCAGAATTTTAGGTTTACATGTCAGCGCGTTTGTGAATTCCATCCAGTGACTGTCTGACAACCCGTGGGTCACGGGTTATGTGACTTGCATTTCTGAAATCGAATCTTTGATAACCCGTGGGTCATGGGCTAACTTGTGATTCGACTCTTTCCTTGATGTTTGAGCTCTTTACTTGCATTCGTCTTTTATTCCACGAAAGCTCCTGAATGTCACAAATTTACCTAGAACAAGCATCATATCGAGAGAAATAAGGATAGAAACACAAGAATATATCGTATAATTTCCCCTAATCAAATACCCCCCACACTTAGGCCATGCTTGTCCTCAAGCATATAACAATACAATCAATTCTCAAAAGAACACCCCCCATATACATCTCACCCCATTTTGATTCATGCTAATATTTGAAAATGAATTTACCATCAAGGTGCAAGCAACAATTAGACGACACAGTATCAATTCACACAAGCCACACCATATGACAATTATCCAACAATCAATTCGGAATCAAAATGCAAAGTGAGTGAACACCCTCGCTTGGGATACACTCATTACGCTCGAAGTATTTAAGGGTGAACAAGAACTCTCAAGTCATGCTTTAACAGGATTTTGCCATAGGCTTGCTCTTATATCACATCTACACCGCTTCAAGTGAGTTCGGAGCGAGAATCAAACGGTCTTTTTCGGATTGTAATGCGGCTTTAGGTGAAGGTAGGAAACAAACAAGA
Organism: Sesamum alatum; assembly: GCA_034509735.1. Lineage (NCBI taxonomy): Eukaryota > Viridiplantae > Streptophyta > Magnoliopsida > Lamiales > Pedaliaceae > Sesamum > Sesamum alatum. Next base: position 5,444,036 of record JACGWO010000013.1, read on the forward strand.
GTGTAAGGAGGGTTCTTTGGGGTGAAAGGAATTAGGTAACTTACTCGGATAGTCTTTCCCTATACGGATTTTCTAGTTCAAGTGCAACCTACTCCTTCTTTTTCCTTCATCCTTTTCTTCTTTTCGTTGCTTCTTTTTCTGCACTTTTCATCATTGCATCTTTCTTGTTGTATGACCTCAATAACTTTCTCGATTTTTTTTTTCTTTCGGGATTCTTTGTTTTTTCTTTTCTCCCCTTTTTTTCACAATTATTTTTCTTCGGACATAACTTCAAGGAGTACTTAAGATGTGCACTTGAATCATACACTACTTGGGGAATCACCTTACTAGCATTCATCCCAATCCTCCAACAATGGGGTTCAAAGGTCTAGGACAAAGAGAAAGTTGTGCACAACTTGTATTGTGTTTAATATGACAACGAAAATCAGGCTCAGGCTCAGGCTCGAGTGGGCTCCTAGGGGTGGATATTTATGCAGGTTTAGCAACAGAAAAATTTTGGATCGATCCTAATGCCCTTATCACTTTCAACACACCAGCTCAACATTGCAGTCTCGACATGATAACCGAGCAAGTTCTAGAAAATCAAGCTAAAGATGACAATCACACAGTCAAACAAAATAATGGAGCACTAAAAGATGACAATCACACAGCCAACGGTGCCAGCGCTCACAGGTAGGCAGGGGGCCTGCGCGCGCGTGCCCGGCCAGCATGCTCAGAGCGCGTAGGCGGCAGGCTGGGCCTACCAACCTATGTTCAGCCAGGGCGCCGCGGGCAGCGGCGGCCCTCAGTCGTCTCCTGTTGATTTTTCTTATTTTATTTTCAGAATTAATTTTCTGAAAATATTTTATTACTTTGCATGTTTTTCTTAAAAGATATTATTTAGAAATATTTTATTTTGCTTGGTTTGGAAGAACCAAAATTTAATATTGTTTGAATAATGAGGAAAGATTTTCCAAACAAGAAAAGGATTGCCATTGTTACACCAATTTTGAATGTAGAAATTATTTTTATGCTTTTTATGGATTGATGATGTTGGATATCATGAATTATGTGCAATATTATTTTGGTTGAATGAGAATGGATGATCACAAGCCTTAGACCGAATGTACGGTTTTAATTTTATGTTGGCCTGTGTGCCTCGTTTATTTTCCTCTCTCCCTCTCTCTTCTTGTTGCATTGGAATAATAAGGCTTTCTATCTTCCTCCAAATGTACTTCGCCCGGGTGTTCGCCGGGGTTTCCTTTTAAATTGTAATGAGAGTAGTATAGTTGTGAGGTTGTATTTTATTTTTGATGAAGAAGATGAAGGATGGCCTAGAAAGGAGGATCCAAAGATTTCCACGGAGACCCAGTGGAAAAGAGGCAAGGCCCATCAGTGTATTGATGGGTTTCTATTATTGAATGTAATAGTGTAGGACCAACCTTAGATTGACCATAGATCCATTGCGGGCTTAGTGGTCTCATAGGATTTGGGCTTGTGATCATCCAACAGGGGCGGGCTAGGCTTTTATTTTGCATGTGGCATATATGATGGATGAATGGTTTATTTATCGTATTACTTCTATGTCATGCAAATCTTTTTATACATAATGTATATATGTGCTGTGATGAGATATCGGCCATTAAACTCTCACTTGGTTAGACCAAGTTAAATATTAGACCCTTAATAAATAGACTAGAACTCTAGTAGTTCGTCCAAGCCTTCCATCCATGACAAAGTGACGAAGCTGGTTTCAGTCAATTGCGTCGTCTCACGAGTCGGGGCACGTCTCTTGTCTTGAAAATAAGTTGCATTTTATTGTAAACGAAGTGAATACACTCCTGTTACCTGTCTCACGAGTTGTGGGGGTAGCAGTGAATGCTATGATTCGGTTGATTGGGTCGGGTCTAACGCCTGAATAATGTGATTCGCTTGGATTCCTCGGCATCATGTAAAGGGTGAGGCAAGATATATTGGGAATCTCGTTAGTTGAGAATGGTATGGAATACTTCCCACAAGTTATTTTTCATGCGAATCGTAAAAGTGGGGTATGGAAAACATCGTTGTGGATCCCAAGCCCACTATAAAAAGGTTTCCCGAAAACAACGTTTGAGAGTGCTGTGTTTTCATATAAATAGTGGGAGCATTAAATGACTGAAGTCCTAAAAACAAATAGCGTGTGGATCATCCTGGGAGAAGCGCGAATGCGAAAGCGCGATATAAAATAAAAACATGAAATTAAGCATGCTTGTGCAGAAACGTAAATAACACGTTCAAGGAGTGTTCCCTTGAATCTCCCGAGTGTTCGGTGTATCTCATGATTAAACAAAGCATACATACCATAGTGGCCATAGGGTTGATTCGAAAAACACAATTAAAGAACCTACCCAGTAATAATTTTGTCTTCGTACCGCTACACGCGTTGTTTCACATTTTGCCACCAAGATCCCAATAATAGGAATCCTCTAAATCGTCCACGCAACCCGACCAGTTCTTGATCCCCGTGCTAGCGAAAGACCAAGTGTATATTTAAGGAGGACGAATCGACCAAGCGTTATTAATTAACGTGATCAATCCGTCTAAAGTTCACTTGTATGAAACAAGGAACTAGGATTTTTCTTGGAGGGAAAGGGGAAGGGGACGAGTAAGAGAGAGAGCCGGCCGATGGTGGTGTGTGTGTGTGTGTGTGCTCAAAGTTGATCATCCTTCTAAAGTGTGCTTCTAGGAGTATTTATAGAAGTGGAATTCTAATTCTCTTCAAACTCCAACTTTAAGAAGCATAGTTTGACTAGGATTTGATTAGGTCAAAATCCTAGTCAAACTAGACTTTAGATTTAGTCAAACTAATCTAGGCCTTTGATCTTTCTACTTTGATCTCGTCCGTCCATCACCTTGATGGATTATTTATGGAATATTTAAATCCTATTTAAAAAAACCATAGGGCTTTAAATAATTAATATTTATTTATTTTAAGCCTATTTTCTTATTTTCAATAAATCTAATTTATTAATCTTATTCCATTTAATCTAATTAAAGGAATCAACAATCCAAGAAAAAGGGAACCAATTTAATCCAATTAAATTTTTCAACCTCCCGAGATTAATTCTAAATTAAATACTTTGTCACCGGCAGATTGTGTGTGACTCTTTAGGTTCACCCTCAGCTAGACTTTGCCGAATCTCCAATCATCTTATGAAGGGAATTCGTCCGTCACCATGGGTGGCCGTCTAGCAACAGTCCATGGCACTAGAGACTAGGTGAATATTTGTGGCGTGAATATTTTAGGCTCTCCAATACATTTATCCTTTCATGTACTATCTCACAGCTTATAGTCTGGGGTATAGATCTTTAGGAATTTTGGTACCCATTCTTGACTTAAGCCTTGGCTCGTCCACACTAAACGTCATAGGGATCCTATCCCATTGTTCAATCACTGTGGCCACATATTTATTGGGGACGAGTCTAAGAGTAAAGTGAGACATTACTGTTAACCATGTTGACAGGAGATGGATCCTCTCTTAGGACCTAATGTCCACACTACACATCTTGACTGAATTAGATAGAGCTTATGACAACCGAGTCACTTGACTTGGTTGCATCTTGCCAGATCTAAGATACAGGCACGGTGTGTATGTGATCTCAGTAGTCCCTCAAGTCTGAGGATCAAATCCGTACTGTTGGAACTGAGAATACAAGTCATACTGACCGACCCTACTCTAGGTCTTCCATCTGATAGTTCCCACGAGTCACCCCAGTCAGCTGGCACCTAGCCGGTTGACCCACTAACATTGCATGGATGAGCCTCATCACCTATCGATGAAATGCGACTTAAATTGCTTAGTGCAAGTCTCACACGGATTCTCGATACTCTATCTTGAGATTCCTTGACTTGGAGAGTTTCAGATCGATCCACAAAAACGGATTTCATGAACTGCCATCTAATGCGCGGTTCCAGTTTCTCGGAATGTCGTTTTGGTCTGTGGGCAGTAAGTGAACACAAACAAAGTATTAAACCAAATGAATATCACTTTCTTATCATGATAATTATTAAAACACCGAAACAATTTAGGCATAGGTTACACAAGCCCAATCAGATTGGCTTTACGGTCACCTATTCTAACAATCTCCCACTTGACCTAAAGCCAATCGCCCATGTGCCTAATCCCCATCTTCTCAAGATGCTGCTTATGAGCAATTTGTGACATAGGCTTTGTCAACAAATCTGCTGTGTTGTCTGTTGAGCTGACTCGTTCCATCCGAACGTCACCTCTTCCTACCATTTCCCTCAAAAGGTGGTAGCATCTAAGAATGTGCTTGGATCAGTGTTGGGATCTCGGCTCCTTTGCTTGCGATATTGCTCCGTTGTTATCCAGAAGATAACTACGGGCTCGATAATGCTAGGCACCACACCTAACTCTTTGATGTAGTTTTTCATCTAAACCACTCCTTTGGTAGCTTTTGAAGCTGCTATGTATTCGGCCTCAGTGGTGGAATCAGTTGTGGTTTCTTGCTTGGAACTTTTCCATGCTACCACACCACTATTGAGTTTGAACACATAGCCCGATTGAGACTTGGCATCGTCGTCGTCCGTCTCGAAGCTAGCGTCGCTAAAACCTTCCAGAATTAATTTTCCATTGCCATAGACCAAGAACATATCCTTAGTACTTCTTAGGTACCTAAGGATGCTCTTGACTGCCCTCCAATGCGTCTCGCCTGCACCGGACTGATATGTACTAGTTACACTCAAGGCACAAGCGATGTCAGGCCTTGTGCAGTGGACGTCGTATTGGATGTTGTCCACAACCAAAGCATAGGGGATGCCCTTCATCCTCTCAAGCTTCTCATCAGTCTTGGGAGACTGTTTCTTGGATAACTTGATCCCATGCCTCATGGGAAGGAAACCTCGTTTGGAGTTATCCATGTTAAATCTTTTCAGGATTTTCTCCACATACGAGTTTTGGGTTAGACCTAACATTCTCTTAGATCTGTCCCTGATGATCTGGATGCCTAGAATGTAGGAAGCTTCACCCAAATTCTTCATGAAAAATTATGTGGATAACCATGATTTTGTGTGACTTAACATTCTAACATCATTCCCAATGAGCAGAATGTCGTCCACATAAAGCACTGGGAACACTGTAGAGCTCCAACTGACCTTCTTGTATACACAAGGGTCATATTCGTTTTTGATAAAATCATATCCTTGTATGACTTCATCAAAGCGAATGTTCCAACTATGCGATGCTTGTTTGAGGCCATAGATGGACTTTTGGAGACGGAAGACTTTCTGCTCTTCTCCAACAATAGTGAATCCTTGCGGCTAATCCATATAGATCTCTTCCTCAACGAAACCATTGAGAAATGCCATTTTCACATCCATCTGCCATATTTCATCATCATACCATGCAACTATGCCAAGCAGGATCCGAACGGACTTATCCATGGCTACTGGCGAGTAGGTGTCCTCAAAGTCGACCTGGGTTGTTGAGTGTATCCTTTCCTCACTAGCCTAGCCTTGAAGGTGGTAACTTCTCCATCAACGCCAAGTTTACGCTTATAGACCCATTTACACCTAACTGGTTTAACGCCTTTGGGTGGGTTTACAAGTGTCCATACTTGGTTTGTGCTCATGGAGTCTATTTCAGCTTTAATGGCCTCAAGCTACTTTTTCGAGTCGATGTCAGACATCGCCTCCCTGTATATCTTAGGATCCTTATCCAATTGATAGATTATGCCTAGAAAGCCATACCTCAAGGGAGGGCGAGGCACTCTAGCTGACCTACAGAGGACTTGAACGTTAGTGGTGACTGTGGGTGCAGACATGATAGGGGTTGGCGGTTCAGGTACCATGGTTGGCTCCTCGTGAGGTTGTTCGACATGCCTGGCATGTTGATCCTCCCGAGGTGGCTCGACCCGTTGGGTATTTATCCTAAAGCCTCTAAGCGAGGTATCCGCAGCTTCTGGTGCAGATGACTGATTTGTCTCACTTGATTCATCAATGAGCAGTTCATCACGTTGGACACCCATTGGAAAGCATTTTTCCAAGAATACTGCATTCCTTGAAACAAAGACCTTTTGTTCCGAGGGGTCATAGAAATAATAACTTGCAGTTTCTTTAAGGTATCTTATGAACCTGCACAAGCTAGACATTGATTCTAACTTGTCTCCCACTAACCTCTTGATGTATGCAGGGCTACCCTACACTCTCAAGTATTTGTAGGAAGCAGGCCTGCCGTGCCATATCTCATATGGTGTTTAGGTCACGGCACTGGTTGGCGCTAAGTTTAGCAACTTGGCTGTTGTTTCCAGTGCGTAGCCCCAAAAAGACAAGGGTAGTTCAGTAAAACTCATCATGGATCGGACCATGTCTAACAGGATTCGATTCCTCCTTTTAGAGACGCCGTTTAACTTCGGTGTCCCGGGAGGTGTCCATTCAGAGATTATATCATTTTCTTTTAGATAATCGAGGAATTCATTACTAAGGTACTCGCCGCCTCGGTCTGAGCGTAGGACTTTAATTTTGCACTCGGTTCGATTCTCAACTTCAAGTCTAAAGTCTTTAAACCTCTCAAGAGCTTCAGACTTGTACCTCATTAGGTAAACATAACCGTACTGTGAACGATCATCGGTGAAGGTTATGAAGTTGGAGAACCCACCTCTGGCTTGTGTCCTTAGTGGTCCACACACGTCTGTATGGACCAAGTCCAATAGACCTGTGGTAAGCCTGCTTTGTCCTACAAAGGGCCTCTTGGTCATTTTCCCTTTAAGGAAGGATTCACAAGTTGGTAGATCGCTCAAGTCCCCAACCTCTAGGTTCTTTGAGTCAACCAACTTCTTCATCCTTTCTTGAGAGATGTGACCTAGCCTTGCATGCCACAGTTGTCGTCCTCGTGATTATCTATTTTGCGTTTGTGTTGAGCATTCATAAAGAAATTTGATTGTTGCAGGATATAGAGTCCGTTATTAAGTGTACCAAGTAGATGAGAAAACCCACCCTTTATCAAATAAAAACAATTTTTATTGATTGGAAACTCATAACCACTATTGTCTAACAATGAAATGGAAATGATATCCAAAATTGGAACCACCAAAAATTTATGATCCAAAATTGGAACAACCAAAATTTAATATTGTTTGAATAATGAGGAAAGGTTTCCCGAACAAGAAAAGGATTGCCATTGTTACACCAATTTTGAATGTAGAAATTGTTTTATTCTTTTTATGAATTGATGATGTTGGATACCATGAATTATGTGCAATATTATTTGCGTTGAATGAGAATGGATGATCACAAGCCTAGACCGAATGTATGGTTTTAATTTTATGTTGGGCCTGTGTGCCTTGTTTATTTCTCTCTCTCTCTCTCTCTCTCTCTCTCTCTCTCTCTCTCTCTCTCTCTCTTCTGGTTGCCTTGGAATAACAAGGCTTGCTATCTCCCTCCAAATGTACTCCCCCTGGGTGTTCACTGGGGTTTCCTTTGAAATTGTAATGAGAGTAGTATAGTTGTGAGGTTGTATCTTATTTTTGATGAAGAAGATGAAGAAGGGCCCAGAAAGGAGGATCCAAGGAGTTCTATTGAGACCCGCTGGAAAAGAGGCAAGGCCTATCAGTGTGTTGATGGATCTCTATTATTGAATGTAATAGTGTAGGACCAACCTTAAATTGACCATAAATTCACTGTGGGCTTAGTGGGTCGCATAGGATTCGGGCTTGTCATCATCTAACAGGGGCGTGCTAGGCTTTTATTTTGCATGTGGCTCATATGATGGATGAATGGTTTATTTATCGTATTACTTCTATGTCATGCAAATCATTTTATACATAATGTATGTATGTGTTGTAATGAGATCTCGGTCATTAAACTCTCACTTGGTTGGCCCAAGTTAAATATTAGACCCTTAATAAATGGACTAGAAAACTAGTAGTTCGTCCAAGCCTTCCATCCATGACAAAGTGAGGAAACTGGTTTCAGTCAATTGCATGGTCTAACGAGTCGTGGCACGTCTCTTGTCTTGAAAATAAGCTACATTTTGTTGTGAACGAAGTGAATACACTCCTGTTGCCTGTCTCACGAGTTGTAGGGGTAGCAGTGAGTGCTATGATTCGGTTGATTTGATCGGGTCTAACGCCTGAATAATGTGATTCACTTGGAATCCTCGGGATCATGTAAAAGGGTGAGGCAAGACATCTTTGGGATCTCGTTAGACGAGAATGGTATGGAATACCTCCCCCAAGTTATTTTTCATGCAAATCGTAAAAAATGGGGTATGAAAAATATTGTTGTGGATCCCAAGCCCACTACGAAAGGGTTTTTCGAAAACAACGTTTGAGAGTGCCGTGTTTTCGTATAAATAGTGGGAGCATTAAATGACTGAAGTCCAAGTCTTTAATTATTATTAAAAACCATTTTAATTCTATTGATTATATTTGATTTTTTAAATGCAGATTTAAAACCATGTCTAAGAACCCGTTATCAACCCACTTGAGATAAACAAATTTAATGGAACAAATTACAACGACTGGTTGCTCAATCTGAGGATAGTCATCGATTATGAGAACCAAGGCTATATCGTGGATAAGCCGTTTCCTCGGATATTACCGGAAGGATCCACGCCCGAAGAATGTGAGACATTCGAGACTTGGCATCAGGATAACCGAAAAGTCCGTAGCATCATACTGGAATCTATGGCTAATGAGATATAGAAGCAATATGAGAGGTTAGACGACTTTCCTTCCATAATGGCTCGCCTGAAGGATTGCTATGCAGTCCCGGACCGGCATACTAGGTATGTGGCGATGAAGGCGTTCTTTGGAACTAAGATGACCGAAGTATCCTTTGTACATGAGCATGGGGTCAAGATGCTTACCTTAGTGGAAAAGCTCGAAGACCTCAAAGCCGGACTCGATAACGAGACGTACATTGATGTGATCCTTCAGTCACTCTGACCCTCCTTCGACCAATTCATTGTTAACTACAACATGAATGCTCTTGAGAAGGGTATCCATGAGTTGATCAATATGTTGGTACAATACGAGGCAACGACCAAAAAGTCTGTGCCGTCGGTATTATTTGGAGAGGCTTTGACTTCCAAGACAAAAGGTAAGGGTGCCGGACGTTGAAAAAGAAAGAAGGGAAAGGGAAAGGCCGTCACAACCATTGCCAACGCTAGGAGCGTTCCCGTTGCAAAAGTGTGGAAAGGCAAGGGAAAAGGAAGGTTGAATGAAAGCAATAGTTGAGGCAAATGACATATGTATTCATTGCCGTGACAAAGGGCATTGGAAGAGGGATTGGCCCAAACTCATATCCAAGCAAGGTGTTGAAAAGAAGCAGAAAACTAAGTAGCGGCGATATAGTCCTAAAGCTTGGCAATGGCAAAGCCGTTGCTGGAAAAGCAGTAGGAACCGCCACCTTAGTAGTTAGTTATCGTATTAGGATAGATTTATAGGAAGTTTATTATGTACCTAGCATGATCAAAAATTGTTAGAATAGGTGACCATGTAAGCCAATTTTGGCAGGAATATGTAACCTATGTCTAGACAATTTTTTGGTATTTGATAAAACATTTACGAATAAAGAAGTGAAAATTCATATGGCAATACTTTGTTTGCGTTCACTTATCTGCATTTACATTTCTGTTCACTACGCAAACAAAGCCCACGGACTGAGAAACGATTTCGGGGATTGGGACTACGCTTGGAGGTAGGTCCATGAAATCAGTCTTACCGATCAGTCCGGAAATCTCCAAGTCAAGGAATCCCGAAAATGGGTACCGGGATTCCCTTTGAGACTTGCACTAAGCATCTGCTGTCGTATTTCATCGACGGGTGACGAAGGTCGTCTAAGCAGTGTTAGTCGGTCAGGATGCTAGGAAGCAGCTGACTGAGGTGACTCGCGGGAACCGTCTTACGGAGGACCTTGAGTATGGTCAGCAAGGTATGACGTGTATTCCCGGTTCCAACGGTACAGGCCAAGTCCTTTGACTTGAGGAACTGCTGAGTTTACCTGTGCATCAGGTCTGTATCTTAGATATGGTGAGAGATTGCCCAAATACTTTTGAGTAGTCATAAGCCATGTCTAGTGTAGCTCGGGTGTACAAAGTGACAGTAGTTTCCAAGAAAGGATCTGTCTCCTGTCAAGAGGTATTGACAGTTGAGTCTCATGTATGCTCTGTGTCTTGTCCCTAAAATCTGTAGCCACAGTAACTGAACAGAAGGGAAAGGTTTCCCTTGCGGTGTTTAGTAAGGACAGACCAACACTTAGGTCCAAAATGGGTACCTGCATTTTCCGTGCCCTAGACCCTAAGTGATGAGACCGAATATAGAAGGACAAGTGTACTGTTAGAGCCTAAATGTTCATCCTCGAATATTTCACCTAGTCTCTAGTGCCATGGACCGTTGCTAGATGGCCACCCATGGTAACGGGCGGATTCTAGGAATCCGACCAAGTCTAGCTGAATGGTGAACCTAAAGAGTCACACACTATCCACACACACTTAGTATTTAATTTGGAATTAAATATTGGAGTAAAGGAATGATTAAATTAGATTTAATCGGGTCCTATATTTTCTTGGAGAAATTAATTCCTTCTATTTGATAAAGGGAATTAAATTAATAAATAGGATTTATTAAAGGGTTGATTTAATGGGCTTAGAATAAATATTAATATTTATTTATTATATTATATCTATTCTTTTAACCTTTTGGAATATTTAATGGGATTTAAATATTCCATTAAATTAAAATCAACGGTTGAGATGGAAAGGGGAGATGGAAGGCTAGGATTCGTTTGACTAGGTCAAACACTAGTTTGACTAGGACTTTGACTAGGTCAAAATCCTAGTCAAATTAGAGTTCTTAGGGTTGGAGTTTAAAGAGGATTAAACTCCTCCTCTATATAAACCTCTAGCCTCCAAACAATTGAAGCATGATGATTCTTGAAATCACACACACAACACACACTCATCTCTCCCCTCCTCACCTCTCGTCCGCCCCCTCTCTCTCTACAAGAAAGTATTTTTTCTTAGTTCTTTTGTTCTTGGAACATTAGAACTTAGATGAATCAATACCGTTAATTGATAACGTGTTGTTGATTCATCCACTCCAAAAAAAATATACACTTGTTCGTTGCTAGCACGACGTGCAAGATACGTGGGTGGATCGTGTGTCACGATTTGGAGGGTCTCAAGAACGAGATCTCGGTGCAAAACGGGGAACAACGCGAGTAGCCGTTGAAGACAAAAACGACAACGGGTAGGTCTCGTTTTATTTTTTCGTCCCTCTTTAATTTTCAACTCTATGGCCTCTATGATTTCTTTACATGTTTTATGATCATTAGATACACCGAACGCCCGGGAACCTCAAGGGCACACCCCTTGAGCGTGTTCTTTTAAATTAAAAGCATGCTTTAATTTTTGTATGTTTATTTTTATCGCGCTTCCGCATTCGCGCAATTCCCGGGACGATCCACCGATTTCTTTCAAAAATATCATTTCCATTCCATTATTAGACAATAGTGGTTATGAGTTTTCGATCAATAGAAATTGCTTTTATTTGATGAAGGGTGGATTTTCTCATCTACTTGGTACACTTAATAACGGACTCTATATCCTGCAACAATCGAATTTCATTATGAATGATCAACACAAACGAAAAATAGATAATCACGGGGACGCTCAACTATGGCATGCAAGGCTAGGTCACATCTCTCAAGAAAGGATGAAGAAGTTGGTAGACTCAAAGAACCTAGAGGTTGGGGACTTGAGCGATCTACCAACTTGTGAATCCTGCCTTAAAGGGAAAATGACCAAGAGGCCCTTTGTAGGACAAAGCAGGCTTGCCATGGGTCTGTTGGACTTGGTCCATACATACGTGTGTGGACCACAAGGACACAAGCCAGAGGTAGGTTCTCCTACTTCATAACCTTCACCGATGATCACTCACGGTACGGTGATGTTTACCTAATGAGGTACAAGTCAGAAGCTCTTGAGAGGTTTAAAGACTTTAGACTTGAAGTTGAGAACCAAAACGAGTGCAAAATTAAAGTCCTATGGTCAGACCGAGGCGGCGAGTACCTTAGTGGCGAGTTTCTCGATTATCTAAAAGAAAACGGTATAGTCTCTGAATGGACACCTCCCGAGACACCACAGTTAAACGGCATCTCTGAGAGGAGGAATTGAACCCTAGCAGACATGGTCCGATCCATGATGAGTTTTACCGAACTGCCCTTGTCTTTTTGGGGCTACACACTGGAAACAACAACCAAGTTGCTAAACTTAGCGCCGACCAGTGCCGTGACCCAAACATCATATGAGATATGGCATGACAAGCATGCTTCCTACAAATACTTGAGAGTGTGGGGTAGCCCTGTATACGTCAAGAGGTTAGTGGGAGACAAGTTAGAATCAAGGTCTAGCTTGTGCAGGTTCATTGGATATCCTAAAGAAACTGCAAGTTATTACTTCTATGATCCCTCAGAACAAAAGGTCTTTGTTTCGAGGAATGCAGTGTTTTTGGAAAAAAGTTTTCCAACAGGTGTCCAACGTGATGAACTGCTCCTTGAGGAATCAAGTGAGACGAATCAGTCATCAGCGCCAGAAGCTGCGGATTACCTCACTTAGAGGTTTTAGGATAAGTACCCAACGGGTTGAGCCACCTCGCGAGGATCAACATGCTATGCATGTCGAACAACCTTACGAGGAGCCAACCACGGTACCTGAACTGCCAACTCCTGTCATGTATGCGCTCGCAGTCACCACTGACATTCCAGTCCTTTGTAGGTCAGCTAGAGTGCCTCGCCCTCCCGTGAGGTATGGCTTCCTAGGCATGACCAGTCAATTGGATAAGGATCCTAAGACATGCGGGGACGCGATGTCTGACATCGAATTGGGAAAGTGGTTTGAGGCCATGAAAGCCGAAATGGACTCCATGAGCACAAACCAAGTGTGGACACTTGTAGATCCACCCAAAGGCGTTAAACCAGTCGGGTGTAAATGGGTCTATAAGCGTAAACTTGGCATTGATGGAGAAGTTACCACCTTCAAGGCTTGACCAGTGGCGAAAGGTTACACTCAACGACCCGGGGTCGACTTTGAGGATACCTACCGCTAGTAGCCATGACTAAGTCTATTCGAATCATGCTTGTCATAGCTGCATGGTATGACTATGAAATATGGCAGATGAACGTGAAAACGGCATTTCTCAACGGTTTCATTGAGGAAGAGATCTATATGGATCAGCCGGAGGGATTCACTGTTGTTGGAGAAGAGCAGAAAGCCTGTCGTCTCCAAAAGTCCATCTATGGCCTCAAAAAAGCATCCCGTAGTTGGAACATTCGCTGTGATGAGGTCATACAAGGATATGGATTTATCAAAAACGAATATGACCCTTATATGTACAAGAAGGTCAGTGAGAGCTCTATAGTGTTCCTAGTGCTTTATGTGGACAACATTCTGCTCATTGAAAATGATGTTAGAATGTTAAGTTACACAAAAGCATGGTTATCCATACAATTTTCCATGAAGAATTTGGGTGAAGCTTCCTACATTCTAGGCATCCAGATCGTCAGGGACAGATCTAAGAGAATGTTAGGACTAACCCAAAACTCGTATATGGAGAAAATTCAGAAGAGATTTAACATGGATAACTCCTAACGAGGTTTTCTTCCCATAAGGCATGTGATCAAGTTATCCAAGAAACAATCTCCCAAGACTGATGAGCAGCTTGAAAGGATGAAAGACATCCCCTATGCTTCTGTCGTAGGAAGCATCCAATACGCCGTCCACTGCATGAGGCCTGACATCGCTTACGCCTTGAGTGTAACTAGTAGATATCAGTCCTGTGCAGGCGAGACGCATTTGAAGACAGTCAAAAGCATTCTTAAGTACCTAAGAAGGACTAAGGATATGTTCTTGGTCTGTGGCAATGGAGAATTGATTCTGGAAGGTTTTAGCGACGCTAGCTTCCAGAAGGATGAAGACGATACCAAGTCTCAGTCGGGCTATGTGTTCAAACTCAATGGTGGTGTGGTAGCATGAAAAAGTTCCAAGCAAGAAACCACAACTGATTCCACCACTGAAGCCGGATACATAGCAGCTTCAAAAGCTGCCAAAGAAACGGTTTGGATGAGAAACTACATCCAAGAGTTGGGTGTGGTGCCTAGCATTGCCGAGCCCGTAGTTATCTTCTGTGATAACAACGGAGCAATATCGCAAGCAAAGGAATCGAGATTCCATCACCGATCCAAGCACATTCTTAGACGCTACCACCTTTTGAGGAAAATGGTAGGAAGAGGTGACGTTCGGATGGACTGAGTCAGCTCAGCAGACAACACAACAGATCCATTGACAAAGCCTATATCACAAATTGCTCATACGCAATATCTTGAGAAGATGGGGATTAAGCATATTGGGCGATTGGCTTTAGGTCAAGTGGGAGATTGTTAGAATAGGTGACTGTGAAACCAATCTGATTAGGCTTATGTAACCTATGTCTGAACAGTTTCAGTGTTTTAATAATTATCATGAATAAAAAAGTGATGTTGATTTGGCTTAATAGTTTGTTTTGTGTTCACTTACTGCTTTATATTAACTGTTCACTGCACAAGCAAAACCCACAGACCGAAATGACATTCCGAGAAACTAGAACTGCGCATTGGATTGTAGTCATGAAATCAATTTCTGTGGATCGGTCTGAAACACTCCAACTCAAGGAATCTCGAGATAGGGTATCAAGAATCCGTTTGAGACTTACACTAAGCAATTGCAGTCGCGTTTTATTGACAAGTGACGAGGGTCGTCCATGCAATGTTAGTGGGTCAGCCAGCTAGGTGCCAGCTGACTGAGGTGACTCGTGGGAACTGTCATATGGAAGACCTTGAGTAGGATTGGTCAGTATGACTTGTATTCCTAGTTCCAACAGTATGGATTTGATCCTCAAACTTGAGGGACTACTGAGATAACCTACACACCGTGTCATAAGCCCTATCTAGTGCAGTCAAGATATGTAGTGTGGGCAGTAGGTCCTAAGAGAGGATCCATCTCCTGTCAATAGGTTTGACAGTAATGTCTCACTTTACTCTAAGACTCGTCCCCAATAAATTTGTGGCCAAAGTGACTGAACAATGGGATGGGATCACTATGACGTTTAGTATGGATGAGCCAAGGCTTAAGTCAAGAATGGGTACCAACATCCTAAAGATCCATACCCTAGACTATAGCTATGAGATAGTAGATGGAAGGATAAACGTATTGGATAGCCTAAATGTTCACGCCATAAATATTCACCTAGTCTCTAGTGCCATGGATCGTTGCTAGACGGCCACCCATGGTGACAAACGAATTCCCTTAATGAGATGATTGGAGATTCTGCCAAGTCTAGCTGAGGGTGAACCTAAAGGATGATTGGATTAAATTGGTTCTCCTTTTCTTGGATTGTTGATTCCTTTAATTAGATTAAATTGAATCAACTAATAAATTAAATTTATTAGAAATGAGAAAATGAGTTTAAAATAAATAAATATTAATTATTTAAAGACCTATGGTTTATTTAAATAGGATTTAAATATTCCATAAATAATCCATCAAGGTGATGGACGGACGAGATTGAAGTAGAGAGATGAAGGGCCCAGATTAGTTTGATTAATCTAAAGTCTAGTTTGACTAGCATTTGACTAGGGCAAAATCCTAGTCAAAGTATGCTTCTTAAATTGGAGTTTGAAGAGGAATATGATTCCACTTCTATAAATACTCCTAGAAGCACACACATTAGAAGATGATCAACTTGTGAGCACACACACACACACACACACACCGGCCATGCCTTTCTCTCTCGCCCCCTTCCCCTTTTCCTCCAATAAAATTCCAAGTTCCTTGTTTAATATAAGTGGACTTTAGATGGATAGATTACGTTAATTAATAACACTTGGTCGATTTGTCCTCGCTAAATACACACTTGGTCTTTTGCTAGCACGGGGACCAAGAACTGATAGGTTGCGTGGATGATTTAGAGGATTCCTCTCATTGGGATCTTGGTGGAAAAACGTGGAACAACACATGTAGCAGTACGAAAACAAAACTACAACCGGGTAGGTTTCTTTGTATACAGTTTTCGTTTCAACCCTATGGCCACCATGATAAATGCATGTTTAGTTTAATCATGAGATACACCAAACAACTGGGAGGTTCAAGGGAACACCCTTTAAACGTGTGTTTACGTTTTTGTATAAGCATGCTTAATTTCATGTTTTTTATTTTATATCTTGCTTCTGCATTCGCGCTCCTCCCAGGACGATCCACACACTATTCTTTCAGTGCATATGTTACTACGTTCCTTCGGGCAGCGCAACAGCAGTTCAAATAATTACCTGCAGGGTCGGTGAGGAGCTTTCAAGAGTTCCATTTATTGTTCCTGCATCAATTTGCCAGTAGCGAAGCATTGCAAGGCTCCCTTGAGCCTCTTCACTGTTCGACAAAAGGATTCCGAGTCCTTGAGGGACTACCTACACAGGTTTAATACTGCAACCTTGGAGGTCCCTGCGGCTAAACAGGAAGTTAAGGCTAGTGCCTTCTTTGAAGGGCTCTTGGATGGGGATTTCTTCAAGTCCTTGGCCAAGAAGCCGACCCTAGATTTTGATAGCCTTTTGGCTAGAGCGGCCAAGTACATCAACATGGAGGAGGCCCAGGCCTCCAAGAAGGAAGGACGAGGTGAAAAAAGGAAGGATACGCGTGAAGAAGGAGTTAGCAAGAAGACCCATACTGATCGAAAACCCTCTTTTCAGAGGGGACGTCCTGTTCTACACTCCTCTCAACACTCCTATCACCCAGGCCCTCATGGCGGTGGAAGGAAAGGGGCTATTAATGCGGCCTTGTGGTGCTAAGGAAGGGCCCACGTAGCATAAGTCTGAAAAATTCTATCGATTCCATAATAATTATGGCCACACCACGGAGGAATGTCGGCATTTGAAGTTCGAAATCGAGCGACTGATCCAGAATGAATACTTACAGGAGTTCGTGTGTCATGAAAAATCTCAGGGCATGGGCCCTGATCAAAAGAAGGATGAACACCAGAGGAAAACCCCTGGAATAATAGGACGTCATTCAGCCTCCTCCTGGCAAGTAGAAGACCCGAACCTCCCCAGGAAGGGAGTTATCTAAAGATGGCAAGAGGACCCCTGGGGGGAGACTCCCATAGGTCTCGGAGAACGTTGGCTAGGGAGACCGGAAGCTTTCCCCCCGAGGAAGTATTGGATATAGATACTGTAGAGGGTGCACCCATCATACGATTCGGCCCCAACGAGAAGATGGAGATTATGCTCCCCCATAATGACGCACTGGTGATCACGACAACGATGGCTAAGTACAATGTAAACAGGGTCTTCATAGATTCTGGGATCTCAGTAGACATACTCTTTGAGGAAGCCTATGATCAAATGCAGTTGGGAGAGTCCCCCTGAAAAAAGTAGACACTTTCGTATACGGGTTCGCAGGGGAAGTGGTTTGCCTGAGAGGGTCGATCGGCTTCCCGCTCTCCTTGTGACAAAGATTGCTAAGGAGGACCTGTCTGATCAAATTCCTAATAGTTGATACCCCCTTGGCATACAATATTATCCTTGGGAGGTCTACGCTGTGCCTTCCAGACTGCTATATCTACTTTCCACATGAAGATAAAATTCCCCGTGCCTAGAGGGATAGGCGAAGTCAACGAAGACCAACAGCAATCGCGGAAATGCTATGTGGAAGCCATACGCAAAGGACAAAAAATGAGGAGCCATGGAGTTACCCCCAGAAGAGACACGTAACAGACAAGCCAAGGACCCCTCAAAGGGGAAAGAAGTGGGGAAATTTGAAGCTCCACCAGAGGAAGCCTCCCTTGGCAAGGAAGACCATACTAAGGTTCAACCTACAGAGGAGTTGTTGACCATTGAGCTCTGCCCGAGAAATCCAGGCAGGACCGCTCAAATAGGGTCTCAATTACAAGGGCCCCTTAAGGAAGGCCTGATCCAATGCCTTCAACGTAATTTGGATGTATTCGCATAGTCCCCCCACGACTGGAGGGAATAAATCTGGAAGTCATCATGCATCACCTTAATATCGATCCTCCCATGAAGCCTGTCAAACAGAAGAAAAGGTACTTCAGTCCAAAAACAGACAAGATCATCCAGACCGAAATAGAAAAGCTGATGGAAGCCTTTATCAATTGGTAGATTCCACCTCGGGGTGTGAACTCCTGAGCATGATGGATGCCTCGCAAGGTTACCACCAGATCATGTTGGCTCCAGAAGATTGTTAGAGTCAGCTTTGTCACTTTAGTAGGAACCTTCTGCTATGTGGCCATGCCCTTTGGGCTAAAAACGTGGGTGCCATATACCAGCGCCTGTTAGACAAATATTCCGCCCTCAACTAGGGAGGAATGTTGAAGTGTACGTGGATAACATGCTCGTCAAGAGCAAAGAGCTGAGGATCATGTTTCGGATTTGTAAGAAACTTTTGACGTCTTTTGGAAATACTGCCTGAAGCTCAACCCCGCTCGATGCACCTTCGGTGTGCAGGGAGGACGCTTCCTGGGCTTCATGGTAACGGAGAGGGGAATAGAGGCCAACCCCCTCAAGATCAACGCGATCTTGGATATGAAGGCTCCTACTAGCATCAATGAAGTATAACGTCTCACGGAGAGGATGTCCGCGCTTAACCGGTTCATAGCTAAGTCAACTGAAAAAAAGTTTACCTTTCTTCAAGGTCTTGAGGAAGGCCAAAGACTTCGAGTGGGGGGAAGAATGCCATAATGCCTTCGAGGAACTCAAGAAGTATCTGGCTGGCCTCCCCTTACTAGTCAAACCCACGCCAGGGGATACCCTATATGTTTACTTGGCCGCCACCCCAGAGGCGGTGAGCACGGTCTTCCTGCGGGAGGAAGGCGAACACCAAATATCTATATACTATGTCAGTAAAGTCCTCAATAGGGCTGAAGAATGGTACAGCCTCATATAAAAGATAGCCTTCGCGCTAGTCATCACCATTGGAGGTTGGTTATTTTCTGTCCTATCCCGTAGGGGTACGTACCAATCACCCCCTCAAGCAAGTTCTTGGAAAGCCAGATGCATCTGGTCAACTGATTAAATGGACCATCAAGCTCAGTGAGTATGACATCCCGTACCTCACTCGCACGTCTATCAAGGCTCAAGCCTTGGTTGATTTCATGTCAGAAAGCACCTCTCCTTCCCCTAATAGGGAGGTATGGCTGCTACATGTAGACATATCTTCCACCGCACAAGAAAGTGGGGCAGGAGTGGTCCTCACCTCTCCTGAAGGAGTGGACTTAAAATTTGCGATCAAATTCAGATTTAATGCCTCTAATAATGAAGCAGAATCTGAAACCCTGGCTCTGGCATAAGGATGGCATGCGAAGCTGGAGCCCGACACCTGATTGCCTATTCCGACTCCCAGCCCATCATTAAACAAGCAGAAGGAATTTATGAAACCAAGGACGAAAGCATGAAACAATACCTCCAAAGGGTCAAACAATGGAAGTCGAAATTCAAAGACTTCAAAATTATTCAAATCCCACGAGAAAAAAACAACAAAGCTGATTACTTATCCAAATTGGCCAGCACTACGAAAGACTGTCGAACTCGAGAGATTACAATACAATATTTGTCAACACTCGGATCCTCCCTCGAGGTCCAGACTATCCTCCCAGGGGGGATTGGAGGCAGCCAGTGTTGGACTGACTGACGGAAGGCTGCCTCTCCTTCGACTGATGGGAGGTTGCTCGCCTAAAGAAGCGAGCAGTTCGATTCCTCCTCATGGGGAGCACGCTCTATAAGAAGTCATTCATCCATCCCTTGTTGAAATGCCTATCCCAGGAGGAGGGGATCCACGTCATCAAAGAAATCCACGGCTGATGTTGTAGGTCCCATATAAGGGCGTTGGCTCTGGCCAATAAGGCCCTAAGGTCCTGGTACTTCTGACCCACAATGAAGCAAGACGCCAAGATATTGGTAAGGCATTGTGAAAAGTGTCAAAAACATGCCTCCTTAGTGCATTAGCCAGCGAAGCCATTGACTACTCTGCTAGCCCCGTGCCTCTTCGCTCAACAGTGGATAGACATCGTGGGACCTTTTCCTATGGCTCCCGAACAAAGAAAATTTCTCTTAGTAGCTATTGACTACTTCACAAAATGGGTAGAGGCTGAAACTGCTCTCTCGTATTACCGAGGGACAAGTCATGAAGTTCCTCTAGAAGAACATCATATGCCGTTTCGGACTCCCTCGAGAAATCATTTCAGATAATGGAAGAAAATTCCAGAGAAACAAAATGCAAGACTGGTGTAGAGGCCTACGAATTAAATAAAATTCACCTTTGTAGCACATCCTCAGGCTAATGGTCAAGTGGAGGTCACCAATCGTACCCTCCTGCAAGGAATCAAGAATAGGTTTGATAGGGTCAGGGGTAATTGGGTTGAAGAGCTTACTAGTGTCCTCTAGGCCTATCGAACCACTCCTTGAAACTCTATGGGCTAAAGCCCTTTCTCTGTTGTGTATGAAAAGGAAGTTATAATACCTGCCGAAGCAGACATGCCTTCCCATTGAATAATATGCTACACTGAAGATAGTAATAATACTTTGCTCAAAGAAACCCTCGATCTCATCGAGGAGTTACAGGAAAGAGCATTTCTCCTCATGCAATGATACAAAAGCATAATGCTTAATTCATACAATAAATGAGTAAGACCTCACGAGCTACAAGTAAGAGACTTGGTGCCCCGGAAGGTGGAGGCCTCAAAGCTGGTGGGTAAGCTTGATCCCACTTGGGAAGGACCCTATAAGGTTAGGGGAGTGTTAGGCAACAGAGCTTATGAATTGGAAGATGGGAAGGGGCGTCCTTTGCCTAGCCCCTGGAATATCCACAACCTGTGAAGATTCTTCGTGTAAAACCTGCCCTCAAGGCAAGGCACACCTCAACAGAAATTCACATTCCTGACTCCTTAGCAGGAACACTTGCAAGAATAAGTCCAACCTTCTAGTCGGGACCATTCATCATGAGACACTCTCCTGCCTCCCTAGCAAGAGCCCGTTGAGAATAAATCCCGCTTTTCAGCCGGG
The DNA here is from genome assembly GCA_034509735.1 of Sesamum alatum. NCBI lineage: Eukaryota > Viridiplantae > Streptophyta > Magnoliopsida > Lamiales > Pedaliaceae > Sesamum > Sesamum alatum. The sequence goes on from JACGWO010000013.1 coordinate 5,465,112, forward strand.
ACTACTCTGTCTGGGACAACCTCCTGCCTTCCTGGTAGGAACTCCTCCAAAATAAGTCCTGCCTCAAGCATGGGCGTCCTTTCACAAATGAAATTCCCGCCTCCCTAGAGGGCCCTCCCTCGAATAAATCCTCGCTCCAATGCCGGACCCTTCAGAATAAAGCTCTCATGGTTAAGACCTACTGCTAAATAAGATACTCCCTCAAAATATCATCAAATAAGGTAAAACTCTCCTATTAAAGAATATCTGGCACAATCACTTCGTGCTCCAAGCAGGAAATTACCTAAAATCCCTGTCACGCAGCAGGCAGCCCCAAACTATAAGCCCTGTTCTCTCACAAGCACTCCCTAAAACATAAGTCCTGCCTTGAGCAGGCACTACACTCTTCACGAAAACAAGCCTTGTTCTCTCGTAGTCACTCCCTTAAAAAATAAGCATTGCCTTGAGCAGACACCTCACTCTCAGAAAGATAAGCACTGTTTCAAAACAGACCCTGTCCTCAAACAAGCCCTGTCCACAAACAAGCCCTGTCCACATGCAGGCATACCTAATATCCTTTTTCAAAAGCAGGGCATTCACGCCTTCGAGCAGGTAATTCTTAAAATATTTTCCTAAAAACTACCATGCATTCATAGGTTCAAAAGGGTACAAACCCCCAAAAAAAAAGTGCCGAAAACATACATTAGGTCTCAGACCCTCATCAACATACAAAATAGGGGCAGCAAGCCAACACGCAGTATGTAGGCAAAGGAAAAGCTGGAATTAAAAGACCCATTGGCCAAACCGACCCAAGGGAGGGAGGTAGCATCATTCAAAATAAAGAAAAGAAAAAAGAAAGCAAGTAAATTGTTTCATCCCCATCATGGGGGGTAAGCAGGAAAAGAAATTATTTTCAAGGAAGGGGGAATACAGTCATTCATCATTCCCCACATGCGGGGTCTTCTCAAGCTCCTCTATGGGCTCGGGCTCGATGGAGGGGGGTTTCTCCTCAGTAGGACCTTGATGGGGGGCCAGCGTCGCCTCAGAAAGTTCTTCCTCGGGGGCCTCCACATCCATACCCTCCGGCCTAGGAGCCCTCACCTCCTCCATAACAGTGTCTAACAATCGATCCAGTTCGCCCTCTACAAGGTATTTACCAGTTATATCATTCAATAGCCTAATAATTCCAAGTGAAAGGGAAGCCAGCATGGTAATTCTATCACCAAGATCAACTAGGGGGGTTGGTCGCGCACGGGAGGAGGTGCAAAGGGGTCTCGAGCATTCTGCTGATCAGCCTCCCAAGAAGGTAGGCTCCACCCCCTCGGGAGGGTAGCCGTAGGTTGCGAACTGCTCCGGGCAAGCCTTCAAGCCATAGTTCAGGAAGGACCCCGCAATCCTAGCTACCTCTCTGGAAATCCTCAAATTTTTTGTAGGCCAAGAGATGGCTCAATAAATAGGTGGCCAGGAAGTTCTTCCCTCCCTGGGAATGGGGAAAGTCCCGACGGGCTCGGTCGGCTACCTCAGTCAGGGCCTCCTCCTAGTCCTTCAACAAGGCCAAGAATTCCTGCTCCAGCATCTTCCCCTCCTTCTTGGATTGGTGGAATTTATCCCAGGCCTCCTCCTTGGATGCCTTCAACTTGGTCACAGATATCCACTGCAGGCACTCCACCATTCTCTTCTTTTGCCCATCCACCGGAGGGGGATGAGACATCTCCATGGGGCAGCTCAGTAGTTCCCCCACCACCATCGCTACCTGCATAAAATGGCCACAAGCATTAGTCATAGGGCTAGTGCAAAAATGATCCTCACCAAACATCAACAAATACTACCTTAGCAACATAGCATGATAGGGCGCTGGCTAATCCTTCTTGGAATAGAAGGCCAGGGAGCACCTATCATTAGGGAGCATCAAACCCCTCAAAAGTTCTGGAAAAAGGCTAGAGTACCCTTCTTTCTCCCTCAGAATGGACTGGTGGGTGTACATCCCCTAGTCAAGGACGTGGGGAGGTACCCCCTGGAGGGGGAGGGGGAGGGGGAGGGGCCGCAGTGGTAAAACGGGTGGCCACCCTCCAAGAACTCCCTAAAGGAGGTTGGCTAGAGGAGGCCTCCTTGGCCCTCTTGGAAGATCCCCCCTACGGGGCAAGAGCAGTCCGCTTCCCTCTTGCACCGTCTGGGGTCTCTTCGGGGGTCCTGGTCGTGAAGGGGTCCCTGCTGGGCTGCCCTGAGTACTGTCTCTTAACAACTTTCCAACATGATGGTCTCAATCACAAGGGAAAAATCAAAATCAGAATACATCCATCACTTCATAAAGAAAAAAAAGGAACAATGCAACAAATGAAATAAGAATAAGGGGTACCTAGGGGCTCCTCCAGAGGGAAGCCTCTCATCAATCATATCCTTGATAGCGTAGGGCTGGCGGTTCTCAATTCTGCTAGGGAAAAAGAGAAGGCGGTCGGTCGTTCCTTATCGAAAAGGAAGGGACAAGAGGAGGATCCATCATCCATCGACTGGAGAAGGACTAAAGCTTACGGGGGCGGACAAAGAAAAATGTCCCCTTCCAACACTTGGGGGCATTGGGAGCCGGCAGAAAGCTAAAAGGGAAGAAATGAAAGGCCCCCAACTACGACCTCTTCAGATGAAAAAAAAATGTTCACCTGTAACGGGCACCTCATTGTAGCTTAAGATCATAGAAAAAGCTGGCAAGACAACAGAAGGAGTTGGAACTCAACTGGTTTAGTGGAACTTGGTACAAGTTAGAAACATCCTGGTAGAAGAAGGGCAGAGGAAACCTAAGACCTGCCCGTAGTTGGGCCAAGAAAAAACTCAAACATCCTTTAGGAAGACGCTCGGGCACATTAACAGGAGAAGGGATACAAATATCAAAATCACGAGGGATGCCAAACTTCTCCCTCAAGGCAGCAACATTGGAGGAAGAGGTGGATCTACCTGCCTCAGCAGGGCTCACCTCTCTCCCTTCCTCCTCCTACTCAGACACCACTCTCACCTCTCATGGGGAGGAACCCTCCGCCTCATCTCCTACCTGGCTTTTGTTAGAATAGGTGACCAAAGCCAATAGATTTGGCGTTTTGTAACCTATTTTTGACATCTTGATATAAATGTAATATTATGTGATGAATAAGATGAGTGTTCGTCACCAATGGTACCTTCTTTGTTGCGCTCATTTTACATATGTTAAAGCGGTGTTTTACTTATATCGCAACAAAGTCCACATACCACGATTAACAACTCATGCAGTTGGGCCATGCATTGGATGGTGGTCATGAAACCAACTGATTAAGAGTTGGGTCTGAAACGTTCCAAGTCGAGGACCTCGAGACAGGGCATCGAGATTCTTATGGAGACTTGCATCAAGAATCGTGTTCATTGGATGAGTGTCGTGTTTCATCGACGATAGGTGTGGGACGCCTACAAGACCATGATGGGTTGGTCGACTGGAGTTGAGCCGACTGGATTGACTCGCTGGGATCATCATATGGAAGCCTTGGAGGTTTGGTCGGTATGATCGGATTTTCCCAGTTCCGATAGTACGGGAGTAGTCCTCAGACTTGAGGAACCATGGGAGTCACGTGCACAGGATGGTTGTATCTTGGATCTGGCGGGAGGTGATCATTCTGTAAGATGACCATTATAAGCCTTGTCCAGTGCAGTCGGAATGTTTAGCAAGGATGGTGGGTTCCAAGAAGAGGATCCGTCCCCTGTCAGTATATGACAGAGGTATCTCCTATGCACTCGGAGACACGTTCAATCTGTTTAAAGCTGTGGCCACAGTGGTTGGTCGAACAGGGAATAGTTTCCTGTGTCGACGCCATGAGGCATGCGTAGTCTCGAGTATTAAGTATAGATGCCTAGTCAACGATGGGAACCAACGCCCAATTCCATACCCTAGACTAAGGCCAAGAGACGGTAGACGGAAGAACCGTACCCGTATGGAATCGGCGCCTAAATGTTCACGCCAGGATTCACCTAGTTTCTAGTGTCATGGACCGTTGCTAGACGGCCACCCCTGGTAACGGGTTCTTGTGGGACACGGACCCAAGTCTAGCTGAGGGTGAACCTAAAGGGTCACACACAAATCACCGAGAAGGTTGAGAGATTGACTTGGAGTCAATTTCGAAGGATGAATAAGTAATTGGATTACTTAAGTGATTGTCCATTGGATGGATGGGCCGATATTGTATCGAGCCCTTGTTTAATCGGTAAATGGGATTTATCGATTAAATATGAAAAGTAGAGATGTTGGATCTTTTGATTGGATTAAAAGATCAACGGGAATTATTTAAGTGAACATTAAATTGGATTTAATTTTGGATTCATCGTAATTGGATTACGGCAAAACCCGGTCCGTTAAATTTTGATCTGAGAGGAGAATTTATTCCTATTTTGGAATAGGAAGAGTTGGACTTCTTCCCTAAATAAGCATGGCCGAAAATGCTACCTCTGAGGGAGCAAAATTCAGCCATGTTGGATGCAAGGTGGTAGTTGATTTGTCTCTTTTGGTAAGAGACAAATCAACTCCAATCAAACCCTTCCCTTTTGGTATGATTTGATCATACCTTAAAAGTTGGTAGGCTTGATTGAAGAATTAATGGTGATTGATTGTGATGTATCTAGACATCCTAGGATGAACCTAGACACATCCTAATAATCACATTAATTATGTATATATTAGTATATACTAACACCTTATGCATAAGATTCATGATTCATCTTTTCTAAGAAAAGAAGACAAAAATTGGCCACTCCTCTCTCTCAAACTTTTGGTCCTCTCTCCCTATTCTTACTAGTGTTCTTCCTTTGATCTTGGATCAAAAGAGAAAAACAAAGTAAGTTTAAGAAGAGCACTAATCCATAGTGTTTGTCTTCTTGAATCGATTCCTTCTAATCCCGTTTTCTTCTAGCAAGGAGAACTTGAGTTTCTTCCGGTGTGGTGTGGATCACCTTTGGAGAGTTCATACATTTAAACTTAGTTAACATTCCGAAGAAGGAACAAAGCAAGTAGCCGTGCACACGTGAAAACTATGAAGGTAACTATTTATTACGCTTTCATTGTTTTCATTTTATCTATGCCCTATGTATGATATGTGATTTAATATTGATACATCCTACATCGAACGCCCGGTTGAGCACCCAAGGGTACACCCATTGGGATTACATTTAATATGCGATTTAATTCATGCAATTCTTTCGCTTTCTCGCTTCCGCTCGCGCTCCCAAGCGGATCCGCTTGTCCTTCAGCTTTCCCCCTCGAAGCCCTCAATCTCCTCTTCCTCCCCCACCTCTTCTTCTGGTTCATCTATCAAACGCCTAGAAGGTTGTGAAATCGCCTAATGCTCCACCTCCAACCACCACGGATAGTTGTCGGACCATGGCCCGTAGCTCCAGAAGTGGCCTCAGAGGGATCATCGCTTATGTGCCTCGCCCACACATGACGCACAGACTCATCAGAAGGACTAGAAGAAGAAGACATCCTCAAAAAAGAAAAGAAATAGTCGAAAGACAACAAGCAAGGGAAGAAGATAAACGTACAAGTTTTGAAGGTTTTGGCTCTCTCTTTTTAAAAAACGTGGGGAAGAGGGGAATAAGGCAGGAGGAGGTCCTTATGGGCGTGGTTATAAGGGCAAAGAGGGAAAAATGGCGATTACTTCAGGAACGTATGGGTAACGGCCCCCCATTGGGCAGTTATAGAGGGCGTGCGGTAACAGATGTGGGCGGTTATCAAAAACCGCCCCCCACATCAGGCGCTTGATGCACGTGCCCATACTTCAAGGCGTTCAGGCGACAAAAATCAAATCAGCCCTTGCCATCATTGCTGGGCTACAAATAGGGCCTCGAGGCCTGCGAAAGCTGCCTGCCCGTACTTAATGGTGAAGGAGGCCTCACATCCCAAAAAGTTGCTGACTTTTCTTGGTAACAAGGCCTCACACTTGGAAGGTAGAAGGACGGAAAAGCTAGGATGGCCTCGCTCTTAAGAGATGGAGGTCCTATCTTTGGGCCTTTAGAAGGACTCCTACTTTAAGGGGGAGTGAAAGAGTTCCCTTCCCCTCAGAGTGGGGGAGATTGATTGATATGTCCCAACAGGGCTGGCCCTTAGTCGCGGTCCCAAGATAGCCTGGCCCATTAACAAGGTCTAAACCCAAGAAAAGGACCTAGTAGCCCCAAGGCCCACCTGGAAAGCCCACTCGAGGAAGCAGGCTAGGCCCTCCTCAAAGGGAAGGAGCTAAGGAGGGAGGCCCATACAGGCCCAGTAGGAAAGACCTATGAAGGAAGGACTCGTGGAAGAAGAGGTAGACCCACCCAAAGATGTTTTGGTAAAGATTATCCAAACTTCTCCCCTTATCTAGGGCGGATCCCACAACTACTTCCCCCCTTTTTAGGGGTTCAGTCCCGATGGGACTTTAGGGAGGCATCAGTCAAGCCCCCGAGGAGTCTTAACTCCACAGAACTCTCCTACTTCAGGGAACTCTCTCTATAGATACTAGCCTTCCTGGTTGGGCAAGTAACGTCTCTCTACTCTTTTAATCTTTGAATTTCTCATCGAATTACACTTGACACACTTGATGCTCATCATTACTGCATTATTACTGCTAATTTCTTCTTGCATTCAAGCTTATTTATTCCAAAATTATTTATTGACTTGAGCGTTGGAGTGCTAACGCTTTTTTTATAGGTTCGCTTTCCAAATTTGTAAAGATTTAGGCCCACTTCATTCAAGTTCGAGAAATCTTTTTGATTGAGCTCTTTTTGCTCACGTAAGAAGAGATAAAAACTTTAAATAACGAGCAAAGTGAGTGAAATGAAAAAACAATAAATGACATAAGAAAGAAGGTACAATAATGAAAACTACTATTTTGATATTAGTTTTTTAAAATAAGATAATTTGTCCGGTTCACTTAAAAAACATACTAAGACGGTTATTTAAGTTGTATATATGTTAGGATGGTTTTGGCTTTAACTACTGAGGCGAATCATAGGCCATAGTTTGCTTAAAAGATATTTACATGTTATCCACTAATGCAGTTTTTACATCGTTATAAATAAAATTGAATTCACAACCATTAAGTTAAAATCGATCAAGTTTGTTCTTATCAATTGAACTAATAAATAGCCCGACACCTTTAACGTATAAGAAATTCTAATCAAGATTTAATTTGATTAAATCTGAACCATTTACACAACAAATATAATATAGTTATTGTGTGATTAGTTGAATTGAACCAAATGTAATTTAAAGTAAAAAATTTCTGCAACGTGTTTTCATACAATAAATAGGGATTTAATATAATTTACCTCCATGTGATAATGTAAATGAGCAAATTATCCCCTATAAAAAAATATCAATTTATCTCCATGTGATCTTTAAAATGAAACAATTATCTCCATAGACAAGGAGGCCAATTGCTCCATTTTAAAAATTACGAGGACATAAATTGATTCAATTTTAAAAAATAACGACAGATAAATTACTATTTTATTTTTATAAGAAGATAATTTAATAATTTGAAATATCATAAGAGGTTGCTCACATTTCTCCCAATAGATGGGCTAGATCTAGAGATGGCAATTTCAACCCGAACCCGAGAAATCCGCCCCGGACCCGCCCCGTATGGGGCGGGTCTGGGACCCAATTTTTTGGGGCCGGGGCGGGTTTGGGGCATAAAAATCTTGCCCCGGCGGGGTCCGGGGCGGGGTACAGGTCCTGTCCAAAACCCGCCCTGACCCTGACTTGTCCCCGCCCATTGGCCCCGCCCCGGGCCCGACTCGGCCCCGCCCCGATTCCGCCTCTTTTTTATTATATATTATTAATATATATTATAAATAATAAATTATAGTATTATATTTAAATCCTAAATAAATTTTGCATGTACCCAACTCTATATAAGAAATAAAAGAAATAAAAAATTAGTTGATAAGAAATTTAATGATTATTTTAAATTTTAAATTGAAAACTATATAGTCTATATTAAGTTATTTAAATCTAAATTGATATTATTTATTAAAAAATAAAATATTAGTTTAATGTATTCTTTGAATAATATAATTCATTGTAAATCGTAAAATGATATTACTTGAAAAGAATATTAGTAATTTAGATAAACATATTATTTGTCTTATACAATTCATTTTAGATATATATTATTATATAATGAGATCAACAAGTTTAATTAACAATTACGATATCTTAAAATCCAGCCACCCGATTCATACCAAATTTTAATATATATATATAAGTTTGTGTCCATTAGATCATATTGGACGGTACGATTTAAAATCGCATGATCTGATTCAACGATACACCGTCTTAAATGATTACTCTTTTGTTCGAGTACAATATCTCAACATCCGTATACCCAATAAGTCTAAAACTTTACCAAATGTATTTTTCAGTAAGTTTGATCATATCTAACGGTTTGATCTGAATTTTAACGGTTCGATTAACCCATGTTGTTGAACAATATAAGATGATAGTTACATCAATGTAATACTAACATTTATAAATACACAAATTTATTGCATATTGTGAACATATACTAATCTCAACTATAAATACTTTTATGTATTTCAATTGCATTATTCCCAAAAATGGATATTTTCTACAATATTAAATTGTTCAATATGATTTTTTTAATTTTTTAGTATATTTTATTAATTATATTACTACTAAACTAATTAATAGTTTATATTTATAACAAAATTCAAATATTATATAATATATTTAATATTTTGATAATTAATATAATAATATTTAATATTAAAAAATATAATATATTTTTTGGGATGTTATGCATGAAAGTATGTTTTAATTTCTTGTGTTTAAGAAATGAAAAAATGAGCATAAAAAATATTAATAAATTCATGGCGGTTTGGGGGCGGGACGGGGCGGGTTGGGGCGGGGCGAAACGGGGCCGAAGTGGTGGGGCGGGGTCGGGGTTTGATCTTGGCGAGGTGGGGCGGGGTATGGGGCCTAAAAAATTTAACCGGGACAGGTCTCGAGTCCGGGCGAACCCGTACCAGACCCGCCCCATTGTCATCCCTAGCTAGATCTTTGCCAGAGCTGAAGGTGAGCGTATGATTATATGGGGTTTATTTACCTAATGACGCTTTTCAGCTGAAAAACACGCTAGTGCTAAGTGCAAACTCCATACAGTTAAGGGGACTTAGTGGTGTGCATTTCTGTGGTTAGTAGTTTTGACCAGTGACAGGACATACTTCCTCCAATTCTTTTGTATTCTTTTTTCTTTCTTTTGAAGTTTTAATAAAAATATCATAAACCGAAAGGAATTTTTTTTTTATTGCATTAGATGGAATGATCATTTAATATGATATCAGTATCAATTAAATAAAAAATTTTGGGTTCAAATTTTATTGGCATAATTTCATTTATAAAGTTCTATACGTGTGAAAAATTATAAACAAAAAAGAGAAATAAAGAAATAACTCTATTCGTTAGATAGAACGACCGTTTAATACAGTATCAATATTAGTCAAATAAAAATTTTTGATTGCAAATTTATTGGCGTGGTTTCATATATAAAGTCCGTACATGTGAAAAATCATAAACAAAAAGGAAAAACAAAGAAATAACTCTACCGTGTTAGATAGGATGACTGTTTAACATAATATTAAAAACAGTCAAATAAGAAATTTTGAGTTCAAATTTAATTGACGGGTTTCATTTATAAAGTTTGTACGTGTGAAAAAAGCATATTAAAATTATTAATAATTTTTTTTTCTTTTTACAATTTAAGTTTTTTAAACGAGATCATAGTATAAATATTATTATTTTTTAATACAAAATCAAAGGGGGAGAAGTGTGCATTATAATAAGATAACTTTTTCATAAGTTGCAGTATCCACAAACACCACCCCATCCAATCACACTTCACCACCTTCCATACCCCCCCCCCCCCCCAACCCCCACCCCCCAAACCCCATCTCTCTTTCCTCTGTTGTTGGCTGTTTGCAGATCTCTGTGTGTGTGTGTGTGTGTGTGTTCTTGGCAAGGGGTAAATCAAGATTCATTCCTTGAGGGCTGCTAAATAGAGTGCTTTCCTTGGTTTCAGTTGCTGCCATCATCTTTTTCCTGCTTTCTTCTCTTTTCTTTGCTGCTCATACATCAAGGAGGAGGAGGAAGAAAAAAGTAAGAAAGCAGGGGAGGCCTTTTCTCCACTTTTCTGCCCTCACAAAACCCCAGAATTCAGAGTTTTCCTCTCTGTTCTTTTCTCACTTGAGTTCCCATCATCCAGCTTTTTCAGCCTGTCACTGTTCTCTCTCCCACCTCCTTCTTTCCTCAATCTTTTCAGGTTTTCTTTTGTTTTCCGAAGCTCAGGACAGCAGCTTATGAGCTTCCCTTTTCTTCGAAGCAGTGAAATCCTTGGACTGTCATTTTCTTGGGAATTGTTTTCTTGGTTTCAGCTGTTTCTGCCTTCAAATTGCGCCTGGAAGTTCAGATCTTGGTGAAGGTTCAGTTTCATTGATTTGTACTGAATTTAGATAGATTGGGGTTTTTTGTGATTGTATCTGTTATCTTTAAGTTTTGGCACAAGTTGAGAGACTTTGATTGATTTTGGAAAAGTGGGGTCTTTTTAAGATTCCTCAAGGGAGAGGTGGCTGTAGAGGGAAAAGGGTATTCTGATTCCTCCACACGAAATGCTTCTTGATTTAACATTAGTATTGCCATTGTGACTCTCCCACCTCTCTGCATTTCTTTTCCCTTCTCTCTCTTCCTCCCCTTCCCCCCTCTCTCTCTCTTGCTCTGTTTTTTCCTCTGTTTCATCACATTTCAGAACCCTTTTCCAGTGATGTTGTAGAGCAAGAGAATCTTGTGATTTTTGAGCATATAGATTGGAGTTTTATGAGTTGGGGTATGGAGATTCTATCACCAAGTTCATATTTTTCCAGTTCAAGTTGGTTTCTTGATGAGAGCAGGAGCACAAGGTGGACTCCAGCTGAGAACAAAGCCTTTGAGAATGCTCTGGCCTTGTTCGACGAAAACACGCCGGATCGATGGCAGAAGGTAGCTGCAATGGTTCCCGGGAAGACTGTGGGTGATGTAATTAGGCAGTACAAGGAATTGGAAGATGATGTGAGTAGTATAGAAGCTGGGCTTATCCCAGTTCCTGGTTATGCCACTTCTTCACCTTTTACACTTGAATGGGGCAGTGGCCATGGCTATGAGGGCTTCAAGCAATCTTATGTAGCCGGGGGACGAAAAAACGTCGTCGGCCAGGCCGTCCGACCAAGAACGGAAAAAGGGTGTGCCTTGGACTGAAGAAGAGCACAAGTGAGTTTACTTTCACTTGTGATATAGAATTGAAGTTTCTTGCATGGATTTTGTTTGCTGATTGAATAGCAGCTGAATACTTGCTGATTGATTCTAGTAACTTTCATGGCTGAAATCTACTTTGTAGTTGAAAATTTTGAGATCTTGAGGCAAAAAAGATTCACTAAGAATCACTCCTTTCATTTGCTATGTAATTTGTTTAGGATGATTGTGTTGGACAATCATATTTATGCTTGATATGGATTGATTTGTTTTAACAGGTTGTTTCTGATGGGGCTCAAAAAGTATGGAAAAGGGGACTGGAGAAATATATCCCGCAATTTTGTGATCACCAGAACACCGACGCAAGTTGCTAGCCATGCACAGAAGTATTTCATCCGGCAACTTTCTGGGGGGAAAGATAAGAGGAGGGCGAGCATTCATGATATCACGACAGTAAACCTCAATGACAATCAAACCCCTTCACCAGACGACAAGAAGCCGGCCTCACCGGAGCAGTCGTCTTCTTTTCTTGGTCAGCAATCGAATTCCAGTGCCGCCCAAAAACTTCCTTTCCAGTGGAACCAGACGAACAACGAGACGGTCATGGGGTTTGGCTCACCCTGCAATGGGAATAACGTCTTTGCATCTCCACCCTACGGTGTGAGCTCTTACGGGCTTAATAAAATTCACAGCCAACATCTGCAAAGAGGTGCTAATTCAATGCACGAACCGTACTTGGGATCTCAGAACATGGTCTTTCAGATGCAATCAGGGCTTCACTACCCGAATGCATGAGACGGGATTCAAGTGTCGTTTCGGATGAAAAAAAATGCAGCTCGCCCGTTGAAAATGCCTAGTTAATCTAGCTTATTAAGCTTAGTTGTTTGTGCTTTTCTTGATCTTCTTCTGTGAATATGTTGAGATGGGATTTGAGGGTAAGATTTGCAGTGTGTCGCTAGCAACTGGAATCCCCCAAACTCCACATTGAAATGGAACATCTTGATGAGATACTACTTGTATTTAAAAAGATCAGTTATCATCATGGAAGGAATTTCTGTCTTTTGGTATATGGTCGTTTTGTTCAACTTCAAGAAGATCATATAACTGCATCATGCATGCCCCTAGCAGAAGTTTCTTAGCTAACTTTTGGTTAGAAATGGATACTTCCGCTCCGATTAGATTTTCTATTTCAAATTCTGTTGTACACGTCAAGCGTACAAAAGTGATATCATGTGTTTTTTCATTTAAAAAAAGATTTTATACACATAGTATTTATATGTTAAATAAAATAGAAGGTGCAACATAATTTGAAATAGAAAATCTAATTCGACTTTACCCATGTTTATATAGTTATGAAGGGAAAATTATATCCCGCTATCTTGAATGGGGTAAGTACGCTTGTTTTACATTCCGAGGGTGTTTGAGTGAGTTTATAATCTTATGTTTATAAGCTTTTTGAAATATTTCAAAATATATTTAAAAGTGTTTGATAATCTTTTTTTTTTTTTTTTTTGATAGAATGAGCCTAAGATGTTAGAAATTCATCAATATGTTTATTTTTATTTTCGGAGTGTTTTATTTTGTTGGAAAAATTACATAATACCCCCTTGTGTTATAGAAAAATTGCTAAAAATTTACCTGTATTAATTAAATAACCAAAAAAGATCCCTTATAATTATAAATTCTGCCAAAAAACCCTTTCCATTAAAAAAAATTGAGAATGGCCTACCCACTACCCCACCCCATCCACCTCCCCACTACCTCCACCCCATCGCCTCTGCTCCCTCCCCCCTACCTCTCCAAGCCGCGACCACTCGCTGCCTAGATTTGGGCGACGAGTGGTCGTGGTCGCCCCTATCTGGGCAAGATGTCATCACCCAGATCTAGGAGGCAATGTCCTAGGCGACGATGCCAGTCGCCCACCCAGAGCTGGGTTGGCGACTGGCGTCGTCGCCCATAAGCTAACAGTCAGTGGAGCGGGCGATGGCCCTCCACCGGCGTATATATATACATGTAATACATATATATTATAATTGTATGTATATATTATATTTTTCTAGTAAAAGATTTTTTATATTATATATAAATGTAAAATATATTTTTAATTTGGACTGTTCATTTTAACTATTGAAATCAATGGCTACTAAAATTTGATCAGATCCTACGATTTTAATGCGATCAAAGAAAATCCAATGGTCATTGTAATAATAATTTATATAATATAATGGTATAACGGGAATTGCAAAAAAAAAAAAAAAATTAACAGCGTTAAGCAGAACAAACGGCAAGGGGAGGTATGCAAGATTTCCAAAAATACAGGATTTTTTTTACCTATATTTTTAACACGGAGGGTTTTTAGCTGAATTCTATAACACAGGGGGGGGGGGGGTTTATGCAATTTAATCTATTTTGTTTTGTGGAGATATAGAGAGAAAAACAGAGTTAAATAAATATGTATTAGAAATAGTATGTATCTTTGGGTTTATTTTTGGAGATAACTTAAAATAGTGTAAGATAGGTGTTGTATGTTTGGTTTTGTTTCTTGGGATACGAAATCCATTGTTTATTATCAAATCATCTCTTTTTTTTTGGGAATGTAAATTTCATATATGTGTAAAGAGCTGTAAAGACGAACACAATCTCAATCATCGATAGGCGATGTTCCAAAGCCTATATACTACAGAAGCTTGGAATGAAGGTTGCACTGCACTACTAATAATCCGAAGCCGAATTTGCTCTAAGATCAACTTGACCACGTCTTCCAGAGTGGAGCGCTGATTCGCAAAGATTCTCTTGTTTCTCTCCTGCCACACATGGTAGAAGAGGGCTGCGAGGGTGGCCTTGTTCGCCATGTTGATAAGGTGGTTTCCACGCCAGCACCAACGCACCTAAGCCACACCTCGACTCCACTTTCCCATCGGCCACGAAAACTTCACAGCGCGCTGCATCAGGGCCACACGTCTAGTTGAGAAAGGGCACACAAAAAACAGGTGGGAGTGCGTTTCAAGAACAGGCAGATCACATAAACAGCAGAAGGTCTCTAACTGGTTGAACCACGACCGATCTAGCATCGAAAGTTTCTCCCAAAGGATGAAGTTGTTCCTTGGGATCTTGAATTTTCCTTGCAGCAAACAATACCATGCTACTGCCTGACGTCTCGGTCGGTGAAATTCCAGCGCAACTGCTGTCGAGAAATGGCCATTCTTATACTTCCAACGGACGACATCACAACCGCCGTGGATGGTGGGAGGTCGCGAAGTTGCAGTTGAGCCATCCCTCTGCTAGCTAGCAAGTTCCAAGTTTCGGCAGTGATGACCGCTGATAAAGGGGTCTCCATCGGCAGCCCCAACATGCGGGGTCCCATCGGCGCCCGCTGAATCAGGATCTCCCCCGCGTACCACGGGTCTAGCCACAATTTAAAGGTTGCACCATCACCAATGTCATACACTACGGCCGACAATATGACGTTTCTCAGCTTCAGCACCTTCCTCCAGCTCCGAGAACCAACTTCGCCCGGAACCGTCCAGATCGTAGCGTTTCGAATGCGGTATGTTAGTATCCATTGCACCCAAATCGAGTTATCCGCCTTGTTAATAATTGCTCAAAGCAACCTAACAATGAGGGCTGTATTCATATCGGAAATGGATGTGATGCCCAGGCCTGCCATTTCCTTTGACGAACAAATGTCCTCCCATGCAACACGCGGCGTGCCCCTTGCCCTGGTACTCGACCACAAGAAGCTGCAAAATTGCCTCTCTAGTTGCTTAATAACCCCCTTTGGCAGGATAAAGACGGAGGCCCAAAAAATATTGAAAGAAGCGAGAATCGATTTGATAAGTTGTAATCGTCCTGCATACGAGAATTGCTTCAATTCCCATGCTGTGAGTCGACTGTCCACTCTGTCGAGGCAATTATAATTGTATATCTCTACATATATATATATGTGTGTGTGTGTGTGTGTGTGTGTGTACATTGTTTTGGTTTTGTTTATTGGGAGACAAAATTCATCGTTCATTGTCAAATCATACCTCTTTTATATGTATTTATAATTATATATATACATATATATTGTTTTGCTTGAAAAACAGGCCACAATGAGCTAAAAATACCCAGTTAAGGTGTCTCGAACGAAGCGCAAATATTGGGCATGTTTCGACTCATCATGGAAATGGGTCAAGAAAAAAAAAACATAATGTTAAGTTTCTTTAGAAAAAAGGTAAAGAGTTCCTAACTTATTTTTAAAATCTTGACAAATTTCTTCAATGTTGATCACACTACAAAAATTGTCATTATGAACGTTTTATAGACTTAAAACTTTAATTTATACAAATAATTTAAAAATTTATTATTAAAATATGATCTAATATCTTATTAAATTTTAAAAAAATCCTAAAAAATACAGGAGTTTATAAGATATTTTAAATAGGAGCTTTAACCACTTTACGTCACGATGAGATAGCATTAATGAGTCCAAGAAGATGGACAAATGGAGTTGGAAACAATTTGGAGCAGTAAACAAATGAACATGGTGATGGATCATCTTTCATATTGGCTTAGTCAGAAAGCACTCTATTTCAACTCCCACAGATAGACTGCACAAGCTGAGTCTGCATTCCAATACTCCACCAGCTATCACTACCCACATTTCAAGACCCTCTACCTCTTATCATCTGTTGGAGCGTGGAGTCTTTCTCAATATTACATTTAAATTTATCGATCGTTAATCCAACTTCGTATTGAGTTGTTAGACCCTCTGCACGGGTTCGAGAGTTGGCCCATTGGATTTATCTTTTGTTCAAAATGTAAAATTATAATTTTATAATACTTGATCTACTCTTGATATAAATAGTTGACCGGTAATGTGTTCTTGTAGAAATATGTTGTGAGCAACTGTAATATATAAGTAACTTTTGAACCACGTAAATTTTTTACTCTTAAATTTGAGGGTTTTTTGTGTAATTTTTTCTACATACATTCACAAACTGTCAAAATGATATTCTAACACCTTACCCCCACGGCTTATCTATACGAATATAAGAAACAAGAATTACAAGAATACGGTAAAATGAGAAAATTTGCAAATTTAGGAATAACGACTCGTCCTAAGTTTTAGTTTTCTTTTTAAGTTAAACTCGGATATTTTAATTTTTTAAAGCAACGATTCCAATTTTTTTAATTCTTTTAAAAGAACCCGATGGCCAGCAAGTCGTTAGACAAGGTAACGACTCTAGTGAATTTTAAAAAGTAACAACGTCGATTTTAACTTTAAGGAAAAAGGAAACTTAACTCGCCCTAAATTTGCTTTATTTTACCTGCAATTGTTTTTAATAATCTATATATAACGAAAATCTCATTTTTACTCACAAATAGTGGTTAATGACACCGCCACACCACTTTTTTGTAATGTCAAAAATAACCCTTAACTGATAAGATAACGTACTTTATTCAACTTTTCAAATTTTATATCAATTGATAAATTAGTTTTTTTTTCTTTCTTTCTTTTTTTTTATAATGTGATATATTAGTATATATATTTTACTCTTATTTCACTAGAAAAAAAAATTAATATTAGCTATATTTTTAATGACCATGACTAAAAATCGTGGTAAATAACTATTATTAACTACGGTTAAATAAAAACCGGTACAAAAACTAGCTAATCTACTATGAAAAACTTTTTTGCCACGGCTTTTCGCCGTGGTAAAAACATTCGTCATGGCTTTTAGCCATGACAAATGTTTAGCCACCCTCGCAAAAACTACGGCCGATAATCGTTGCGTGGCCGTTGTCAATAACTATTAGCTACGATTATTTAGTATTAATCATGGCGAGTGACCATGATTAAATATCATATTTTTTTATAGTATTTATAATATATTTTAAAGTATAATAAATTATTTATTATATGCAAACAGGAACAACGTGGCACGAAGGCTAGTATTTATATAAATAAGCCTTACACCCACCCTCAGCCCCTTTAGAGATCTTTATAAAGAGGATTCTATTGACTGATAGGAAGATCCTCAGTTGATTAACACACTAAATTAAACAAAGTGATTAGATTCAGTTGAGATTTCTCAGCTATTTCTTTTTTGTAATCCATCACTCCTACTTCACTTACTTCAACTTCTCTTCATAGCCTATGAAGTCATGATGAATTTTTTTTTTTCTTTTTGGTATGTTTTCAGAGTATAAATTCCTTTAAGGATAACAATATAAAAATACACAACTTTTTTTTTACATTTAAAATTTTGTGACGAATCAAATCAAAACTGTAATTTTGGAATGGAAAGAATAGTAAACATATGACAACCAAGAAAAAGAAAAGGATATATTCCTCCCTTTATTTATTTTGACTTTTATCTTGCAGCTAACAAAAATGATATTGGATGCATTTGACTTTTATAACTGAAAATTTTGAGAAAGCTCAATTATTTTTCAATATAAGCCAAACACTATACTATATCCTCGGAGAAATTGTATTAATAGGTGCAAAACCTCTCTAAATAAATAAAAAAATAAGGATGATAACTCAGCTTTTAATTTTTCAAAAAGAAACTCACTGCCTCTCGCATTAGGGAGTTGCGTTGATTTTCTTTTAAAAGTTCACGCAGTCGCGTTGTTTTTCTTTTTCTTTTTAAAAGGGTTTTTTTTTTCATCATTATTTTTATAGGGGATTCTGTTTATATGAATAAAAATATGATTAAATTGTACAAACATTGCTAATTTATGCTCATAAATGGAGGTTTTTACCAAGTAATTGCTACATTTTCTCACCTAAGATTCAAGTTTGTTTACCATGGTATATTCAGATGCAGTCTGTAATCAAAGAATTGAAGTAGGAAAAACAGCATAACACAATAGGCATAATCTGTCCTATGAACTGACAAAAACAACCTCCATCTTAATTGAAGAAAGCATTTGAGCAAGTTGCAGGAGAAAGAACCTTTTCTCCACTTTATTCCAATTTTCATATACTCCTTAACCACTTCCAACCACATAAATAGTACTAACATCTCTAACTTTCGGTTCTCCAATTGGTTTTATCTCTATTCTTAGATTATATTCTGATTCCTCTTTCTATATGAATCAAAATGAAAGACCATGTTTACTTACTCATAACTGTAATGTGCAGCGCTCATCTTTGACTTGGGGGGGGGGGGGGGTGTTTAGAGGGCTAAATGAAACACGTAGGTAAAAACTCCTAAAATTCTAAGAACTTTTAAAAAAGGGAGAGTTATACCATTTTCTTATAAGGTTTGGTGTAATTACACGTAATTTTCACGTGATTTTAAAAATTAGGTTCAAATGCATTTTTCATCCTGTATCTTTTGTATTTTGATACTTTAGTCCTTTATCTTTTTAGGGTAGCAAATAGGTCCTGTAACCTTTTAAATTTTTGCGATTTTGATCCTTCAATTACTGAAGTTTGCAAATGTTACCAGAAATTCTTTAAATGTAGGGCTTTTGTTCCCATTGGTCAAATTCCTACCGGCATGGAACCAAATTTTTGACATATATCTTTTATATTTTGGCGTTTTAGTCCTTTATCTTTCTAGTATAGCAAATAGGTCCTGTAACTTATAATTTTTTGCAATTTTGGTCCATTAAATTGACCAATGGGAATAAAAGCTCAAATAAAAAAAGTCCGGCAATATTTGCAAACTCCGGAGACTGAAGGACCAAAATCGCGAAAATTAAAAAAATTACAAGACCTATTTGCTACCCTAGAAAGATAAAGGACTAAAATCCAAAATACAAAAGATACATGACGAAAATTATATTTGATTCTAAAAAATTGTATCTAGTATCCGTTGATCTGGGTCGGAGGTCGAGGTTGCTCCAAGGGTATCCTTGATGAAGTATGAAACCTATGAAAAGAAGATATCATTAGGCTTGCTGGGAGGTCTTCAGCTTAGACCCTTCGATGCTTAAGTCAGCTCGAGATCGATGCAAGGTATTTAATGCTGGATGTGTTGTAATAAATGTCACTTACCATAAATGAAGTGTAATGAATGTATTTATAGGGCCAATACATCCACATGCCTAGTCCACGTGGCACAATCTCTAGTTGGGAGCTGTTAGGAGATCTACGGCCCTATCGGGTCCAACAGAGCGGGTGACCTAGCCGAAGGGGGTGGCGTGCGGATCTTTGTACCTGTGAGGTATTTTTCTTTTTAAGGAGGGATATTTATGTCTTTTAAATAAGTAGCCATGGTATATCCCTATCATCCCTAATGTTTGTTTTCGTCAAACAAGTAGATCTACCCGTTAGTTAAAAGTCACGGAATATATTGTTATTAGCAAAAAAATGAATGTGTTGTGTATAGAAAATTTGGGTAAGTGTTTACGGGTTTTAGTGAAGGTTAAAGGTATTCTGCCAACTCTCAATGCTCGGGTGGATTCCAAGCTATGTGCGCAAAGCCTGCAAAACAAGATCCCGTTAGGGCCATGCCGAAAGGGGTTCTGGTATAGGCACTCCGAAGCTCAAGTGATTTTGTATTCAAGGTCTCTAAAAGAGTAAGAGCAATAGTTGGGGTGACAAAAGTCATACCTGATGGTGGAGTGCCTCTATTTATAGATGATGGTAGATTAAATATTTCATGTGCACCATAGATCAATAACACGATCAACGGTGTACAGTGGGCCGCACATATCCGCGACAATAATGACGGTTTGATCCTGGTTGCCAAAAATCGTGTCACTACCAAAAGTGGCCGATACAGTTACAATGAAGGACAACTGTCTTTTTCACTAAGTATGAAGGTCTCTAAGATACCTCAAAACTTAGATAAACTATCAGCTATGTTCTCATTGTGGCCAGACCTTGAGATGCCCATACTAGAGCCCCTTCCAATAAGGTCTTCCAACCGAGGGTTTCTAATAAGTTTTAATGTCTCTAATCCGAATCATAAATAACCCCAGATCAGAATGAAAATTCATCTTAAGCCGAACGACTTAGTGTTAATTTATTGAAGGTCAAACAAATCTTTTCTAACCAAATGACCATCATCATACATTAATGCATGTGAGAAAGTGAAGGGACAAGCGGATCCGCCTAGGAGTTGGGCGGAATCTTGAAGCAGTTGAAATTGCGTAATTAAAACAATAATCACCAAATCCCAAGGGGTGTACCGTTGGGTACTCAATCGGGCGTTCGATGTAGGATGTGATAATATTAAGCATAAACATATAATTATCACATAAAGCATAGATATAGAACAAGATACTACAATAGCGTAAAAACCGAGATTACCTTTGTAGTTAAGATTGCTTGCACGACTACGAGCGTTGTTCCTCTTCGGATATGCTCACTAAGTTCGAATGTATGAACTCTCTAGAGAATTCCACACCACACCGGAAGAGATCACATTTCTCTTGTTAGAGAAAAACGGATCTAAGAAGACACGGTTCAAGAAACTAGAACACTGTTGTATTAGTGTCTCTTCTTGAACTAGCTTTGTTCTTCAAGATGATCCAAGATCAAATGAAGAACAAAGAGGGATGGTATGTATGTAGAGAGGGCCGAAAATGAGAGAGAATAAGGAGGTGTGTCTTTCTTCTTTTTCCTAGAAAAAGATGAAATGTAGTTCACTTGCATTGATGATACTATATCCTCATATATACTAAATTAATATGATTATTGGAATGTGTCTAGGTTAATCCAAGCCATTGATATTTTAATTCAATTGAAAGATCCAATTTTCTATTTTCTTTCGTTAACCGATAAATTCCATTTGCCGATTAAAACGAGGGCCCGATATAATATCGGCCCGTCCATCTAATGGGCAATCCGTTGAGTAATTCCATTACTCATTATTCGTTGAAATTGACTCCGGGTAAATTTCTTCACCTCCTCGGTGATTTGTGTGTGACTCTTTAGGTTCACCTCAGCTAGACTTAGGCCCGTGTCCAACAGGAGCTCGTTACCATGGGTGGCCGTCTAGCAACGGTCCATGGCATTAAAGACTAAGTGAATATTTGGCATGAACATTTAGGCACCGATTCTGTACGGGTACGGTCCTTCCATCTACCGTCTCTTGGACTTAGTCTAGGGTGGAATTGGGCATCGGGTCCTATCCTTGACTAGGCATCTATGCTTAATACTCGAGACTACGCATGCCACAGTGCATCCACACAGGAAACCATTTCCTATTCGACCAACCAATGTGGCCATAGGTTTAAGCAGCATGAACGTGTCTCCGAGTGCATAGGAGATACCTTTGTCACATACTGACAGGGGACGGATCCTCTTCTTGGAACTCACCGTCCTTACTATATATTCTGACTGCACTGGACAAGGCTTATAATGATCATCTTACAGAATGACCACCTTTCGCCAGATCCAAGATACATCCATCGTGTGCACGTGACTGCCATGGTTCCTCAAGTCTAAGGACTACTCCCGTACTATTGGGACTGAAAAAATCTAATCATATCGACCAAGCCTCCAAGGCTTCCATATGATGCTCCCCGCAAGTCAGTTCAGTCAGCTCGACCCCAGTCGACCAACCCACCAAGATCGTGTAGGCGTCCCACGTCTGTCGCCGATGAAACACGACACTCATCCAATGAACACGACTCTTAGTGCAAGTCTCTATAGAACTCTCGATGCCCTGTCTTGAGATCCTCGACTTGGAACGTTTCAGACCCAACCCTTTATCAGTTGATTTCATAACCACCATTCAATGCGTGGTCCAACTGCATGAGTTGTTTAACCGTGGTCTGTGGGCTTTGTTGTGATATATGTAAAGCAGTATTTAACATATGAAAATGAGCACAACAAAGGAAGTACCAATGGTAATGAACACTAATTTTATTCATTACATAACATTACATTACATCAAGTTGTCAAATAGGTTACAAAATGCCGAACCTATTGGATTTCTGGTCACCTATTATAACAATCTCCCACTTGACCTAAAGCGAATCACCTATTGACCTCAAACCCATCTTATCTAGATGCTAAGTATGGACAACTTGCGACACATTAGTGTTAGAATAGGTGACCAGAAAGTCAATTAGATTGGCTGTTCTGGGAACTATTCGTTGATCTTTATCAAAGTGATGTGATACTGATGGATAAAGTAAGTATTCATGATTGGCAAAAATGTGTTTGTTGTGCTTAATACTCACATTGAATGATTTTTCAATGTCACAACAAATGCCCACAGACCGATTGGTGTAACCCATTGAGTTGAGTTGCGCATAGGTTGGCAGTTATGAAACCAACTCCTTGAGGGTCGGTTTGAAACGTTCCAAGTTGAAGATCTCGAGACAGGGCCTCGAGTGCCTTATAGAGACTTGCACTAAGTTTTGCGTTCACTAGGTGAGTGCCGAGTTTCATCGATGCTAGACGTAGGTCGTCTATGCAATCTTAGTTGGTTAGTTGACAAGGTAGTCGACTGACTGAATTGCCTCGCGGGAATCGTCATATGGAAGCCTTGGAGGCTTGGTCGGTATGACTGGAATTCTCGGTTCTGATAGTACGGGATTAGTCCTTGGACTTGAGGAATCATGGCAGTCGCATGCATATGAAGGCTGTATCTTGGATCTGGCGAGAGGTGACCGTGTCTTCGATATGGTCATTGTAAGCCTTGTCCAGTGCAATCGGAGTATGTGGTGAGGACGGTGGTTCCAAGACAGAATCTGTCCCCTGTCAGTATTTGACAGCTATGTCTCCTATGCGCTCTGAGATGGTTTAGACTCTTCAAGTCTACGGCCGTAGCGATTGGTCGAGTAGGGAATGGTTCCCTAGGTCGATCAATAGAGTAAACGTTTTTGAGTTTGAAGCATAGTTGCCTGGTCCAGGATGGGAACCGACGCCCAAGTCCATTCCCTAGTCTAAGGCCGGGAGATGGTCGGCGGAAGGACTGTACCTGTATGGCATTTGAAGCCTAAATGTTCACGCCAATATTCATCTAGTCTCTAGTGCCATGGACCGTTGCTAGACGGCCACCCATGGTGACGGGCATTTCTGATTAATGGTTAATAAGAGATAATTAATTAAATTGGATTTAATTAATCATTTGTGTCAGACACAAGCCCAAGTCTAACTAATGGTGAACCTAAAGAGTCACACACAAATCACTATGGAAGTAGTGGAATTAATCTGGAATTATTTTGAAAGAAGCGAATTAATTTAATTGGATTAAATTAATTCAAGGAGAATATAAATGATTGGATCATTTATCGAAAAATCCATTGGATGGATGGCCCAAGAATTAATAAATTGAATTAATTAATTTTTGGCTTAACACCTTTAAATTAATTAGATTTGGTTTAATTAATTGATTGGATCAATTAATTAGTGTTTGAGCTTATGTTTATTTTATTGGATTAAATAAACTTTTGGATTTCAATAAGGTTTAATATTAATTGGATTAATATGGAACCCATGAATCTTGATTTAATTTGATTAAATCAAGACCGGTCAAAATCGGTCCATGAAAATTCAAGCTCAAAGGTTTGATGCAAGTTGAAGAGAAGTTGAAAATTCTCCATCTAAGCAATGATGTGGCTTACCATGATGGGTAGTGGTGCACATGTTGTGCATAGTGTGTAGAAGTTATTTTGGAAATAACTTGTTTTCTATGTAATTTGACTACACTACACATAAGATATGTATACACTTTTCAACTCCCTAACTTGTACTCTCCTCTCTCAAGCCACAAAAAATTCTTCCATTTCTCTCCATTTTTTGTATTCTCTTTGAATTAGATTCAAGTTGAGAACATGAGAAATACGTATACACTAATCAATAGTGTAATACATTTTTCGTTTCTTCCTTGATCTAGCTTCTACCTAGCAGTAGATCTAGATTTGCTTCCATAAGTGTGGTGTGGACAAATTAGAGGGGTTCTAATTTGGATCCTAAGGTGAACGAAAAAGGAACGAAAGAGGAATCAATGCTTGTTGTCGTTCTACTTGTGAAATGAAAAAGGTAATGTTCTGATTTAAATTATTGTACTTTTTCGTTTCCTCCTCTGACCACATGTTCAAGCATATTTTTATTTATGTTATGATGCTTTTGAATATACCGAGCACCCGGGAATTCAAAGGGAACACTCCTTTGAAATCATTTTAAATTTCTTTTATTTTACGCTTCCGCCGTGTTCTCGGGCCATACCGATGATTTCAGTGGTATCAGAGCCCAATTTGGTGTTGTGACTTTAGGAATAACATGTTTTTATGTGATCAACATGTTCAACATGTTTAATTTACTTTTGGAAAGCATGTTTTATGGTTTTAAGCATGATTATGTGTTTAGTAGAATATGTGTTAATTTTATCTATACTATTATATAAAAGAAACTCATTTTTTACTCATAAATGGCGGTTAATGACACTGTCGCACTACTTTTTTGTAATGTCAAAAATAACCCTCAACTGATATGATAACTACTTTATTCAACTTTCCAAATTTATATTAATTGATAAATTAGTTTTTTTTCTTTCTTCCCTTCTTTTTTTTTTTAATGTGATGTGTTAGTTTACACATTTTACTCTTATTTATAATATATACTATTATATAAAAGAAACTCATTTTTTACTCACAAATGGCGGTTAATGACACTGTCCCACCACTTTTTTGTAATGCCAAAAATAACCCTCAACTGATATAATAACTACTTTATTCAACTTTCCAAATTTATATTAATTGATAAATTAGTTTTTCTTTCTTCCCTTCTCTTTTTTTTAATGTAATGTGTTAGTTTACACATTTCACTCTTATTTATAATATATTTTAAATCATAAGAAGATATTTATTATATGCACGCAGGAACGGCGTGCCACGACGGCTAGTTTTTAATTATGGATACCCATGCATTGTTTGAAAATTGAATTTTTTGTAAATGCATGTTTTAGTTTCAGTTTTAATGCAAAATTTTTTTAAAATAAATGGGTTGAAAAAACGTGCAGCACAGTAGCTATCGGTCGATAGGGGGCCAGGCGTGCCCAGCGCGCAGGCGGGCGCGCAGCCGACAGTGCTGCCGGTAGGCCGGTTTTGAATTGCTGGGCCATTTTTCAGGGTTTTACCTGAAAATTGGCATTTCCACATTTATGTATATTTTCTGAAATGATTAATTTTGGCTAATTTTAATTTTAGTTAAATTAGATTTTTCGAAAATTAAATTGTGCCTTAGATTAATTTGGTAATGGTTTTCAAATAAAAAAAATATTTTTTGGTACATTGGATGTATGATACCTGATATCCATTTTTAATTGCATGATTAATATATATTTATTTTTGCATATAATTATGTTATTGTTTATGATATTGGATATCATTTTAATAAGGGATAATTATATTTACACCCCCTGACCTATAGTCTATTTACACAAACCACTTCTATCTTTTGCATAATTACAGAAACCACCCTTGATACTCAAAAATAGGGATAGTTTGTGTAATAATTTTGATACTTTTGAGGGGTGTAAATGTAATTTTCTAAAAAATAGGGGTGGTTTGTGTATATGATGCTTACATTTCTAGTGGGTGTATGTGTAATTATTCAAAAGGCAGGGGTGGTTTGTATAAACAAACCATATGTTAGGGAGTGTAAATGTAATTATCCCTTTTAATAAATGCATTGGATGTCTTTATTTATTGGGCATGTTTATACTTGATATAAATTTGTATTAATTGTTTATTGGATAAACATTGGGGATATCACAAAGCCCATGACTCATATGTATGGTTTTATTTTTGTTGGGTGAGGCCTGCATGCCTTTTTGTTTTATTATTCTCTCTCTCTCTCTCTCTCTCTCGTTTTTAGCCTTAAAATAATAAGACTTGCTTTCTCTCTTCTGTTGTACTCCCCCCAACTTATGTTTGGGGTTTCTTATTTAAAGTTGTAATGAGTGTAGTTAGGTTGGTGAGGATTTATTTTTGAAAAAAATTATAAGAAAGCACTTCCATGGCGACGGAGGCCCAAGAAGAGGCCCGTTGGATGGAGCCCACGATGTAGAGTCCAAAAGAATGAAGAGGTGCTACAAGGCCTATTAGAATGATAATGGGTTATAATTTTGTAATAGTGTAGGCTACCCTAGATTGACCATAGATCCACTGTGGGCTCAGTGGATCACATAGGTTTGGGCTTGTGATCATCCAACAGGGGCGTGCTAGGCTTATTTTGCATGTGGTGTATGTCTTAATATTTGATGTATGATGTGTTTGGAATGCATCTCTTTATATTCAATGTTAAAACTCGAGTATGCAAAAAGTTTCTTAATGATGAGGTCTCGGTCACTAATAACTTAACTCTCACTTGGATGGTCCAAGTAAATATTAGGCCAATTAATGGATTAAAAAGTTAAATGGTTTGATTTAAATCCAAGCCTTCTATCCATAGCAATATAGTGAGGAAGCTACTTTCACCCATTCGTGGTCTCACGAGTCGTGGCACTTTTGGAATGGAAGAAAGCTGTGTTATTGTTATGAACAAAGGAATATGCGCATATTTCCCTGTCTCACGAGTCATGGGGGCCGATAGTTGAGATATTCATTTGGTTGATGGGTCGGGCCTAACGTTGAGTAACATGATTCGATTGGAGTCCTCAGGATCATATGAAGAGGCGAGGCAAAATATCTTGGGGATCTCATTGGATGAGAATGGTATAGGTTACCTCCCACAAAGCCTTTTCCTATGTGAATCGTAAAAGCGGGGAATGTTAGAATTGCGTTTGTTGACCTCAAGCCCACTGAAAAATGATTTCCCGGAACCCCATTTGAGAGTGATGGGCTTTCGCAAAAATAGTGGGAGGGGTTAATGACTAAAGACCAAGTCTTAACTTGAACATAATATTACTATAATTTACTTAATGTTTTTCTGTTTACATTTCGAATGTAGATGTCTAAGAATCCACTAACGCCAATACCAGAGGCTAATAAATTTAATGGAACAAACTACAACGAGTGGCTGTGAAATCTTAAGATAGTCTTAGATTTCGAGAACCAGACTTACATTCTGGATAAAGATCTTCCTCAGGCCTTGCCGGATGGGTCAATGCCTCAAGAACGTTTGGCGTTCGAGAAGATGCATACTTGAAGGACAAGCGGATCCGCCCGGGAGCGCAAGCGGAAGCGAGAAAGCGAGAAATGGTTCGTAAATTTAAATCAAATTTAAATAAACGAATCCCAAGGGGTGTATCCTTGGGTGCTCAAAGGAAACATATATTTAAACACATAGAGCATAGATGTATATTAAATCAATCAAAGCGTAGTAAAACCGTTACCTTTGATTGTTTAGTGTGTGCTCCCGGCTACTTGTGTTGTTCCTTTTCCGGAATGCTCACGAAATCCAAACGTATGGGTTCTTCAAAGGTGATCCACACCACACCTGAAGAAACGCACGTTCTTCTTGCTAGAAAAGAACGGGTTTAAGAAGGAATTGGTTTAAGAGAAGAACACTATGAATTAGTGCTCTCTTAAACTTACTTTGTTCTTCCTCTTGACTCAAAACCAAGTGAAGAACACAAGTGAAAAAGGGGGAGAAAAAACCGTGAGTTAGAAGGGGAGAGGAGATCCAATTTTTGTCTTCTTTTTTTCCTAGAAAAAGATGAATAATGAATCCCTTATGCTTGGTGTTGTATATTCTAATATATATACATAATTAATGTGATTATTGGAATGTGTCTAGGTTCATCCAAGGATGTCTAGATTCATTCCAATCAATCACCATCAATTCTTCAATCAAGCCTACCAAAATTTATGGTATGATCAAATCATACCAAAAGGGAAGAGCTTGATTAGAGTTGATTTGTCTCATTCCAAAAGAGATAAGTCAACATACCACCTAGCATGAAACATGGCTGATTTTGCTTCCTCCAAGGGAGCATCTCGGCCATGTTTAATTAAGGGAAGAAGTCCAACTTCTTCCTATTCCAAAATAGGAATTATTTCTCCTCTCGGGTAAAATTTAACGGACCGGGTTTTATTGTAATCGAATTACGACAAACCCAACATTAATTCCAATTTAATGTCCATTTAAATTATTCCCTTTGATCTTTTAATCCAATTAAAAGATCCAACGTCTCAACCTCTCAACTTTCCATATTTAATCGAAAATCCAATTTACCGATTAAATGAAGGCCCGATACAATATCGGCCCGTCCATCCAATGGACTTTCCCTTAAGTAATCCAATTACTTATTTATCCTTCGAGATTGACT
Organism: Sesamum alatum; assembly: GCA_034509735.1. Classification (NCBI taxonomy): domain Eukaryota; kingdom Viridiplantae; phylum Streptophyta; class Magnoliopsida; order Lamiales; family Pedaliaceae; genus Sesamum; species Sesamum alatum. Next base: position 5,493,549 of record JACGWO010000013.1, read on the forward strand.
CCAAGTCGATCTCTCAACCTCCTCGGTGATTTGTGTGTGACCCTTTAGGTTCACCCTCAGCTAGACTTGGGCTCGTGTCCCACAAGGGCCCGTTACCATGGGTGGCCGTCTAGCAACGGTTCATGGCACTAGAGACTAGGTGAATTGGCGTGAACATTTAGGCGCCGATTCCGTACGGGTACGATCCTTCCGTCTACCGTCTCCCGGCCTTAGTCTAGAGTATGGAATTGGGCGTCGGTTCCCATCCTTGACTAGGCATCTATGCTTAATACTCGAGACCACGTATGCTTCATTACGTCGACACAGGAAACCATTCCCTGTTCGACCAACCACTGTGGCCACAACTTTAAACAACATGAACGTGTCTCTGAGTGCATAGGGGATACCTCTGTCACATACTGACAGGGGACGGATCCTCTTCTTAGAATCCACCGTCCTCGCTACACATTCCGACTGCACTGGACAAGGCTTATGATGATCATCTTACAGAATTATCACCTCTCGCCAGATCCAAGATACAACCGTCCTGTGCACGCGACTGCCATGATTCCTCAAGTTTGAGGATTACTCTCGTACTATCGGAACCGGGGAAATCCAATCATACCGACCAAGCCTCCAAGGCTTCAATATGATGATCCCTCGAGTCAGTCCAGTCGGCTCGACCTCAGTCGACCAACCCATCAAGATCGTGCAGGTGTCCCACGCCTGTCGCCGATGAAACACGACACTCATCCAATGAACACGACTCTTGATGCAAGTCTCAATAGGACTCTTGATGCCCTGTCTCGAGGTCCTCGACTTGGAACGTTTCTGACCCAACTCTTAATTAGTTGGTTTCATGACCACCATCCAATGCGTGGCCCAGCTGCACGAGTTGTTAACCATGGTCTGTGGGCTTTGTTGCGATATAAGTTAAACCTCGTTTTAACAAATGTGAAATGAGCGCAACAAAGTAAGCACCTGAAGTGACGAATACTCATTTTATTCATCACATAATAATATTACATTTACATCAACATGTCAGATAGGTTACCAATCGCCAAACCTATTGGCTTTCTGGTCACCTATTCTAGCAATCTCCCACTTGACCTAAAGCCAATCACCCATTGATCTCAAACCTCTTATTCAGATGCTGAGTATGGGCAACTTGCGACACGGGCTTAGTAAGTGGATCTGCTATGTTTTCTGCGGAGTTGACTCGATCCATCCGAACGTCACCCCTGCTAACCATCTCTTGGAGCAGATGGTAGCGTCTAAAAATATGCTTGGATCGGTGATGAGATCTCGGTTCCTTTGCTTGCGCTATAGCCCCGTTGTTATCACAGAAGATAACCACTGGCTCAGCGATGCTAGGTACTACACCCAACTCTTGGATATAGCTCTTCATCCAAACTGCCGCCTTAGCAGCTTCCGAAGCTGCTATGTATTCAGACTCTGTGGTGGAATGCGCCGTGGTAGCCTGCTTGGAACTCTTCCAAGCAACCACACCACCATTAAGTCTGAACACATAACCAGACTGAGACTTGGCATCATCGTCATCTGACTGGAAGCTAGCGTCGCTATAGCCTTCCAGTATCAACTCTCCACCACTGTAGATTAAGAACATGTCCTTAGTCCTTTTCAGGTACTTTAGGATAGTCTTGACTGCACTCCAGTGTGCCTCCCCTGCACACGACTGATATCGACTTGTTACGCTTAGAGCGAAAGCCACATCAGGTCTAGTGCACTGAACAACATACTGTATGCTGCCTACGGCTGAAGCATAGGGGATGTCCAACATCTGTTTAAGCTCCTCGCCAGTCTTAGGAGACTGTTTCTTGGATAACTTAATTCCATGCCTCATAGGAAGGAATCCTCGTTTTTGAGTTCTCCATCTTGAATCTCTTCAAGACTTTCTCAATATACGAGGACTGGGCCATTCCTAACATCCTTCTAGATCTATCCCTGTAGATCTTGATGCCAAGGGTCTAGGATACCTCGCCCATATCCTTCATGGAGAATTGCGTTGACAACCAAGCTTTAGTGGTACCCAACATCTTAGCATCATTCCCAATGAGCAAGAAGTCATCCACGTAAAGCACCAGAAACGCAACTGAGCTCCCACCGATCTTCTTGTATACACAAGGATCGGACTCGTTCTTGATGAAATCATATTCCCGTATGACTTCATCAAAATGTATGTTCCAGCTTCGGGAAGCTTGTTTGAGGCCATAGATGGACCTTTGGAGACGGTAGACCTTCTGCTCTTCTCCAACAGTTGTGAAACCTTCCGGCTGATCCATATAGATCTCTTCCTCTACGAAACCATTGAGGAAGGCCGTTTTCACGTCCATCTGCCATATTTCGTAGTCATACCATGCTGCTATGACAAGCAGTATCTGAATGGACTTGGCCATTGCTACGGGCGAGTAGGTTTCCTCAAAATCCACCCCGGGTCGCTGAGTGTAACCTTTCGCCACAAGCCTGGCTTTGAAGGTTGTAATCTCCCCATCAGCTCCAAGCTTAAGTTTGTAGACCCATTTACACCCTACGGGTTTAATCCCTTTGGGTGGGTCTACTAGGGCCCAAACCTGGTTTGTACCCATCGAGTCCATCTCGGATTTCAAGGCCTCAAGCCACTTGTCCGAATCGATGTCCGACATCGCTTCTCCGTATGTCTTTGGATCATTATCCAACTGACTGGTCAGGCCCAGAAATCCATACCTATCAGGTGCATGGGATACTCTGATCAACCTACGGAGGACTGGAACAATATCAGTGGGAACTACTCGCTCAGATGTCACTGCCGCCTCATGGGGTGCCTCACTTGATTCCTCAAGGAGCACCTCATCGCGTCGACTATCCGATGGAAAACCCTTTTTCAAGAACACTGCATTTCGCGAGACAAAAATCTTTTGCTCGGAGGGATCATAGAAATAATACCCCGCAGTTTCTTTTGGATAGCCGATGAACCTGCATAAACTAGACCTTGAATCCAGTTTATCTCCCACTAATCTCTTGACATATGCGGGGCAACCCCACACTTTCAAGTATTTGTAGGAGGCAGGCTTACCATGCCATATCTCATATGGAGTTTGGGATACCTTTTTAGATGGCGCCAAGTTCAAAACTTTGGCCGCCGTCTCAAGAGAGTATCCCCAGAAAGAAAGGGGGAGTTCGGTAAAACTCATCATGGATCGGACCATGTCCAACAAGGTCCGGTTCCTCCTTTTAGATACACCATTGAGCTGTGGTGTTCCAGGAGGGGTCCACTGAGAATTCGTGGATCGTCCTGGGAAAATTGCACGAATGCGGAAGCGCGGTATAAAATAAAATACGGAATTTAAAACATGCTTTTAAAATTAAAGAACACGTTTCAAGGGGTGTGCCCTTGAAATTTCCCGGTGTTCGATGTATCTCATGAATAAACAACATACAATAATCATGGAGGCCATAGGGTTGAAAATTAAAAGAGATGAAAATATTAAAACGAGACCTACCTGTTGTCGTTTTCGTCTTCAACGGATGCACGCGTTGTTCCCCGTTTTGCACCAAGATCTCGTTCTTGAGACCCTCCAAATCGTGACACACGATCCACCCACGTATCTTGAACGTCGTGCTAGTAACGAGCAAGTATAATTTATTGGAATGGATGAATCAACAACACGTTATGAATTAACGGTATTGATTCATCAATGTTCTAATGTTCCAAGAACAAGAGAACAAGAAAAGATGTTTTTCTTGGAGAGAGAGAGAGGGCAGACGAGAGGGAGAGAAACGAGAGAGGGAGTGTGTTGTGTGTGTGTTGGAATTTCAAGAATCATCATCCTCTAATGTGTAAGAGGCTAGGGGTTTATATAGAGGAGGAGTTTAATCCTCTTTAAACTCCACCTCTTTAGAAGCTTAATTTGACTAGGATTTTGACTAGGTCAAAATCCTAGTCAAAGTAGAATTTGACCTTGTCAAATTCAATCCTAGCCTTTGATCTTTCCCATTAAATCTCAACCATTAATTTAATGTAATGGAATATTTAAATCCTATTAAATATTCCAAGAAGCCAAATAAATATAATAAATAAATATTAATATTTATTCTAGGCCCATTAAATTAATTCCCTTAATAAATCCAATTTATTAATTTAATTCCCTTTATCAAATAGAAGGAATTAATTTTTCAAGAAAATATAGGACCCGATTAAATCCAATTTAATCATTCCTTTACTCCAATATTTAATTCCAAATTAAATACTAAGTGTGTATGGATAGTGTGTGACTCTTTAGGTTCACCTTTCACCTAGACTTGGTCGGATTCCTACAATCCGTCCATTACCATGGGTGGCCATCTAGCAACGGTCCATGGCACTAGAGACTAGGTGAAATATCCGGGGATGAACATTTAGGCTGTAACAGTACACTTGTTCTTCTGTCTTCGGTCTCATCACTTAGGGTCTAGGGCACGAAAAATGCAGGTACCCATTTTGGACCTAAGTGTCGGTCTGTCCTTACTAAACGCCGCAAGGGAAACCTTCCCTTCTGTTCAGTTACTGTGGCCACAGATTTTAGGGACAAGACACAGAGCATACATGAGACTCAACTGTCAATGCCTTTTGACAGGAGACAGATCCTTTCTTGGAAACTACTGTCACTCTGTACACCAGAGCTGCACTAGACATGGCTTATGACTACTCAAGAGTATTTTGGCAATCTCTCACCATATCTAAGATACAGACCTGATGTACAGGTAAACTCAGCAGTTCCTCAAGTCAAAGGACTTGACCTGTACCGTTGGAACCGGGAATACGCGTTATACCTTGCAGACCATACTCAAGGTCCTCCGTAAGACGGTTCCCGCGAGTCACCTCAGTTAGCTGCTTCCTAGCATGCTAACCCACTAACACTGCTTAGACGACCTTCGTCACCCGTCGATGAAATACGACAGCAGATGCTTAGTGCAAGTCTCAAGGGGAATCTCGGTACCCATTTTCGAGATTCCTTGACTTGGAGATTTCCGGACTGATTCGGTAAGACTGATTTCATGGACCTACCTCCAAGCGTAGTCCCAGTCCCCAAAATCGATTCTCAGTCCGTGGGTTTTGTTTGCGTAGTGAACAGATATGTAATAGCAGATATAAGTGAACGTAAACAAAGTGTTGCCATATGAATTTTCACTTCTTTATTCATAAATGATTTATCAAACACCTGAAATTGTCTAGACATGGGTTACATATTCCTGCCAAAATTGGCTGACATGGTCACCTATTCTAACACCAGGAGGGGTCTACTGAGAGAGAATCCCATTCTCTTTTAGATAATCAGTAAACTCTCCACTTAAATACTCTCCACCTCGGTCCGACCGAAGGGCTTTGATCTTTCGACCAGTTTGGTTCTCTACTTAAAGTCTGTATTCCTTAAACCTTTCAAAGGCTTCAGACTTGTACCTCATCAGGTAAACATAACCATACTGTGAGTGATCATCGGTAAAGGTTATGAAGTACGAGTACCCACCTCTAGCCTGAGTATTCAGTGGGCCACAGACATTCGTATGGATCAAATCCAACAGACCACTGGCTAGCGTGCTTTGTCCAACAAAGGGTTTCTTGGTCATCTTTCCCTTCAGACAGGATTCGCAGGTCGGTAGGTTGTCCAAATCGTCTATTTCTAGACTCTTTGAGTCCACCAACCTTCTTATCCTATCTTTAGAGATATGACCTAACCTCGCATGCCATATCTGTGCGTTATTATGATCATCACGTTTTCGTTTGTGTTTCGCGGTCATAATCCAATTGTACCGTTGAACACAAACATACCTAGATTGGAGAGGAGTTGTGGGCACTCCCTCTTCCAATGTCCCTTTCCTTGGCAATTCATGCAGAAATCATTTGCCTTGGACCGCTGAGAACCATGGGCCTTCCCTTTCCCTTCACTCGGTCCCACCAGAGCAACAGGGACGCCCGGAGCGCGAGCAAGGGCCGCAACCGTCTTCCCTTTGCCCTTCTTCCTTTTCCAGCGTCCGGCCTTCTTGCCATTCGCCTTGGAGGTCGAAGCCTCTCCTATCAATACCGTCGGCGCTTATTTGTGGGTCGTTACCTCGTATTGGACCAGCATGTTGATCAACTCATGAATAGACTTCTCAAGTCCGTTCATGTTGTAGTCCGTCAATGTACGTGTCATTGTTAAGCCCAGCTTTAAGGTCCTCGAGTTTCTCCACTAGGGAGAGCATCTTGACCCCATGACTTTGTACAAACGCTCCTTCAGCAAGCTTGGTGCCAAAGAACGCTTTTGTGGCGGCATATCTAATATGCCTATCTGGAACCGCATAAACCTCGTTCATGCGGAGCATTATGGCGGAGACGTTGTCCAGCCTCTCATACTGCTTCTGGATATCGTTAGACATCGAAGCCAGTATGATACTGCGTACTTTCCGGTTGTCCTCATGCCATTTCTCGAACGTTAAACGTTCTTCAGGCGTGGACCCCTCCGGTAAGTCACTCGGTGGCGGCTCGTCCAAGACGTAGCCTTGGTTCTCGAAACCAAGGACAATCCTCAGGTTTCTCAGCCAGTCCGAGTAGTTTGTTTCGTTGAATTTGTTAGTCTCGAGAATCATGGTTAATGGGTTTTTAGACATATCTACATTAATGAAAATGTAAAGGAGAAATTAGCAGATGATGGTAATATTATTGTTCAAGTTGAAGACTCGGTCTTTTAGTCTTTAACCCTCCCACTATTTATACGAAAGTCCGCCACTCTCAAGCGGAGTTTCGGGAAATAATTTCCTAGTGGGCTTGGGATCCACAAGCGTAATCTCCATGCCCCGCTTTTACGATTCACATGAAGAAGACCTCGTGGGAGATATCCAATATCATTCTCATCCAATGAGATTCCCAAGATATTTTGCCTCACCTATTCACATGGTTTCGAGGACTCCAAGCGAATCATGTTACTCAGTGTTAGGCCCGACCCATCAACCAAATCATGCCTCAAACTGTCGCCCCCCACGACTCGTGAGACAGGAAAACAGCGAGTGCAGTCTTTTTGTTCACAACAATGGTGCAGCTTTCCCTTAGTATAAGTGTGCCACGACTCGTGAGACCACACTTGGGTAGTGGTAGCTTCCTCACCACATTGCCGTGGATGGAAGGCTCAGACATATCAAAATACCATTTTGATCCAAGTCCGTTCTAGGCCTAATATTTAATTTGGTCCAACCAAATGAGAGTTTGAGTGTGACCGAGACCTCATCACATTATAGTGTTTTAGCATGCATAAATATCCAATATTTAAAGCGATAAATAAATATGCCGCATGCATGAAACATAGCATACCCCTGTTAGGATGATTACAAGCCCAACCTATGCGACCCACTGAGCCCGCAATGAGTCTATGGTCTGTCTAGGGTGGTCCTAAATTATTACAATAATAATATACCCATTGTCATTCCAATGGGCCTTGAAGTACTTCTTGTTTCACGCCTTGATGCTCCTCCTTGGGGTCTCCGACTCCAATTGCTTGTTAAAATTAAAACCTCACCAATCCTATCTACTCTCATTACAACTGAAAGTAATACATTGGTAATAAAGAAAACAAGCCTTAACATCATGAGGCTGAAAATACGGGAGATGATAGTCCCAAAAACAAGAGGCACGCAGGCCCCACCCAACAGAAAAATAAATGATCATGCATTCATCCATACATAAGGTCTAGGGCTCTTGTGATCATCCCATGTTGATTCCATCAACACACATAACATAATTATTCCAAATAATCATGCATAAATACCAATGGATATTCCAAATACCCAAGTGATGCCAAACATCACAAAAGCATAAACATACAAATAATATGCAAAATTCAAATTTTAAATTTAATGGACATTTTAAACAAACAGCAATTGGACCAGAGAATGCGATTGCATTATAAGGTCGCAATTGAACAGATCGAGCAAGCTCAAATTGACGTAACATGAAACAATGCATCCAATGCATGTATTAATCCCAAATTAATTAAGCAAATTTAATTCAAGGAATAATCCAATTATTCTAAAATAAAAAATGCAAAATTAACATATTTTCAGAATATTGTGCAGAAAATACAGAAAATCAAATTTTCTGAAAAACGTCGAAAAACGGCCCAACCGTTGTGCCGGCCGGCCAGCCGCGCGCACAGGGCAGCGCACAGCGCGCGCCCGTGCGCTGTGATCGCGCTGGCCGAAGCCCAGCGCGCGCAGGCACCCGTCTGCGCGAGGCCGCTGTCGTCCGAACCAATTTATTTATTTATTTTTTATTTTTCAATACTGTTTCAGCACAATAACAGTAACATTTTTTCTGAAAATAAGCATGCAATTTTTAGATCCAACCTAACAAAATTAAGCATGCCAGAAGTCCATTAAATCCAAACAATTGAATCATCATATTATTCATATATTTATATAATCTAACATGCCAATAAAGCCATTAAAAGCAAGTAGATCATGCCAAACACATAGATCTATGCCCCTAACATCGAATCGGGCTCTGATACCACTTGAAGGACAAGCGGATCTGCCCGGGAGCGCGAGCGGATGCGAGAAAGCGAGAAATGGTGCGTAAATTTAAATCAAATTTAAATAAACGAATCCCAAGGGGTGTACCCTTGGGTGCTCAACCGGGCGTTTGATGTAGAATGTGTAAATAATGAAAACATATATTTAAACACATAGGGCATAGATGTATATTAAATCAATCAAAGCGTAGTAAAACTGTTACCTTTGATTGTTTAGCGTGTGCTCCTGGCTACTTGCGTTGTTCCTTCTTCGGAATGCTCACGAAATCCAAACGTATGGATTCTCCAAAGGTGATCCACACCAACACCCGAAGAAACGCACGTTCTTCTTGCTAGAAAAGAACTGGTTTAAGAAGGAATCGGTTTAAGAGAAGAACACTATGAATTAGTGCTGTCTTAAACTTACTTTGTTCGTCCTCTTGACTCAAAACCAAGTGAAGAACACAAGTGAAAAAGGGGGAGGAAAAACCGTGAGTTAGAGGGGGAGTGGAGATCCGATTTTTGTCTTCTCTTTTTCCTAGAAAAAGATGAATAATGAATCTCTTATGCTTGGTGTTGTATATTCTAATATATATACATAATTAATGTGATTATTGGAATGTGTCTAGGTTCATCCAAGGATGTCTAGATTCATTCCAATCAATCACTATCAATTCTTCAATCAAGCCGATCAAAATTTATGGTATGATCAAATCATACCAAAAGGGAAGAGCTTGATTGGAGTTGATTTGTTTCTTTCCAAAAGAGATAAGTCAACATACCACCTAGCATGAGACATGGCTGATTTTGCTTCCTCCAAGGGAGCATCTCGGCCATGTTTAATTAAGGGAAGAACTCCAACTTCTTCCTATTCCAAAATAGGAATTATTTCTCCTCTCGGGTAAAATTTAATGGACCGGGTTTTGTCGTAATCCAATTACGACGAACGCAACATTAAATCCAATTTAATGTCCACTTAAATTATTCCCATTGATCTTTTAATCCAATTAAAAGATCTAACGTCTCAACCTCTCAACTTTTCATTTTTAATTGAAAATCCAATTCACCGATTAAATGAAGGCCCGATACAATATCGACCCGTCCATCCAATGGACTTTCCCTTAAGTAATCCAATTACTTATTTATCCTTCGAGATTGACTCCAAGTCGATCTCTCAACCTCCTCGGTGATTTGTGTGTGACCCTTTAGGTTCCCCCTCAGCTAGACTTGGGCCCGTGTCACATAAGGGCCCGTTACCATGGGTGGCCGTCTAGCAACGGTCCATGGCACTAGAGACTAGGTGAATTGGCGTGAACATTTAGGGCCCGATTCCGTACGGGTACGATCCTTCCGTTTACCGTCTTCCTGCCTTAGTCTAGGGTATGGAATTGGGCGTCGGTTCCCATCCTTGACTAGGCATCTATGCTTAATACTCGAGACCACGTATGCTTCATTACGTCGACACAGGAAACCATTCCCTGTTCGACCAACCACTGTGGCCACAACTTTAAACAACATGAACGTGTCTCCGAGTGCATAGGGGATACCTCTGTCACATACTGACAGGGGACGGATCCTCTTCTTGAAATCCACCGTCCTCGCTACACATTCCGACTGCACTGGACAAGGCTTATGATGATCATCTTTACAGAATTATCACCTCTCGCCAGATCCAAGATACAACCGTCCTGTGCACGCGACTGCCATGATTCTTCAAGTCTTAGGATTACTCTCGTACTATCGGAACTGGGGAAATCCAATCATACCGACCAAGCCTCCAAGGCTTCCATATGATGATCCCCTCGAGTCAGTCCAGTCGGCTCGACCTCAGTCGACCAACCCATCAAGATCGTGCAGGCATCCCACGCCTGTCGCCAATGAAACACGACACTCATCCAATGAACACGACTCTTGATGCAAGTCTCAATAGGACTCTCGTTGTCTCGAGGTCCTCGGCTTGGAATGTTTCAGATCCAACTCTTAATCAGTTGGTTTCTTGACCACCATCCAATGCGTGACCCAACTGCACGAGTTGTTAACCATGGTCTGTGGGCTTTGTTACGATATAAGTTAAACACCGTTTTAACAAATGTGAAATGAGCGCAACAAAGTAAGCACCAGAAGTGACGAATACTCATTTTATTCATCACATAATAATATTACATTTACATCAAGTTGTCAGATAGGTTACCAATCGCCAAACCTATTGGCTTTCTGGTCACTTATTCTAACAATACTGACCTCCAACAAGTCTGCAGCATCATACTGGCCTCGATGAAAAAGGAGATCTAGAAGCAGTACGGTAGGGTAGATGATGTTGGCTCGATCATGCTTCATTTGCAAGTTATCTGTGCGGTGTTGGACCGACATGTTAGATACGCTGCAGAGAAGGCATTTTTGGAGCTAAGATGGCAGAAGGGTTGTCTGTGCAAGAGCATGGAGTGATGATGCTATCCCCTGTGGAGAAGCTCAAAGACCCCCGAGTTGATCTTGAAAAAGAGACGTACATCGACGTGATCCTTCAGTCTCTTCCTACCTCCTTCGACCAATTTATTGTCGACTACAACATGAATGGCTTGAGAAAGACCTTCATGAGTTGATAAATATGTTGGTCCGGTACGAGGCAACGATTGAAAAATCTGCGCTGGCGGTACTAGAAGGATAGGCTTCGACCTCAGAAGCAAAAGGCAAGGCTGTCGGACGCTGGAAGAGGAAGAAAACTAAGACAACATCAGCCGTTGCTAGAACTTCGAGTGATCCTGTTACACCGCTGGGCGGAGGTAAAGGAAAGAGAAAGAGGGTTCGGCAGTCAAAGTCATAGATTCCAAACAATGTGTGCATTAACTACCGCAAAAAGGAAAATTGGAAGAGGGAGTGTCCTAAGCTCCTCTCCAATGAAGGTACATTTGAATTAAGTACCAACATGATTATTGTTCTACTCTTTGGTATTGGATACCAGTTAATCATAATATGCGAATGGTTTACATGTGGTGATGAGTCGAATGCCAAGACATGTCCTAAGGCTTAGTGATGTAGGGCCATTGCTGAAAAGACTAGGGACTAGTTAGGCTTAGCATAGCAGTGATCATTTTAGGATAGTGTTAGATAGGCGTTATGTGTAACCTAGCATGATCGAAGTATGTTTTTATGTACTGTTGGAATTTTTTTTTTTAATTACATATGTTTGATCAATAAAATTGCTTTATTTGACAAAGAATGACTATTTCTTCTTTGCTAAGTGGGATACATAATTATCCTTAAATAATAATTGGATTATGATACTCAATATCAAATGATTAAAATGAATAATCAAGATAAACTTATGAATTTGGCATCCATAAGCTAGGATGTTTTTTCCTTTAGTTAAGGACGAGGAAGTTGGAAGATTCAAAGAGTCTAACGATAGACAATTTGAGTCGACTAGATTGCAAGTCCTCTCTGAGATGGAAAGACCGTAAAGCTTCTTTGTTGGACAAAGTGGGCTTGCCAAAAATCTATTTGAATCCTAAGGTGAACGGAAAAGGAACGAAAAGGGAATCAATGCTTGTTGCCGTTCTACTTGTGTAACGAAAAAGGTAATGTTCCGATTTAAATTATTGTACTTTTTCATTTCCTCCTCTAGCCACATGTTCAAGAATATTTTTCTTTATATTATGATGCTTTTGAATACACCGAACGCCAGGGAATTCAAAGGGAACACCCCTTTGTAATCATTTTAAATGTCTTTTATTTTACGCTTCAGCGTTCCCGGGCCGTACAGATGATTTCTGTGGTATCAGAGCCTAGTTCGATTTTTTTTAGTTTTTCTTGGTTTGCATGAGATCTTGGTGTTCTTGATTTTCTTGGTTTCTTGAAAAACGGGCAGAAATAACAGAACAGAAAAATGGCGAACGCGGTAGCCGCCGGCTGACCACGCGCGCAGGCAGAGGAGCCTGTGCGCCTGCCGCTCGGCCAGGCGCGCACCGCGCGCGCGGGTAGCCGGTGGCGCGCACACACAGGCAGTGGAGCCTACGCGCGCGCGTGCTGATTGCTGGCTGCGCACGCTGGCTGCGCGACAGGGCTATGTGTACAGAAAAGGGGGCCTATGCACGGCTGCCCGGCCAGCGCTGCCAGCGAGCGCAGGTAGGCAGGTCCAGCCTGCCTGCGGCTGTGCATGCAGAAGGCGCGACCAGGCGCACTCCTACGCAGGTAGGGGAGGCTACGCGCACGTGCCCTACCGTCACGCCCATCCCGCGCAGGCAGTAGGCTAGGCCGGCCGGCCTGTGTTTCCAGCCAGGGCTCCGCTGGCAGCGACGGCCCTCAGCCTTCTTCGGTTGTTTTTCTTGTTTTATTTTCAGAATTAAATTTTTAGAATTATTTTATTATTTTTGCATGTTTTTATTAAAGATATTATTTCGAAATATTTTTTTTTTGCTTGGTTTGGAACCACAAAAAATTTAATATTGTTTGAATAATGAGGAAAGGTTTTCCTAACAAGAAAATGATTGCCATTGTTGTATCAATTTTGAGTGTAGAAATTATGTTATTTTTGTTTATGGATTGATGATGTTGGATATTATGGATTATGTGCAATGCTATTTTCGTTTTATGAGAACGGATGATTACAAGCCCTAGACCGAATGTATGGTTTTAATTTTATGTTAGGCCTGTGTGCCTCGCTTATTTTCCTCTCTCTCTCTCTCTCTCTCTCTCTCTCTCTCTCTCTCTTCTGGTTGCCTTGGAATAATAAGGATTTCTATCTCTCTCCAAATGTACTCCCCCAGGGTCTTTGTCGGGGTTTCTTTTTAAGTTGTAATGAGAGTAGTATAGATTGTTAGAATAGGTTACCATGTAGCCAATCTTGACAGGCGAAATGTAACCTATGTCTAAACAATTTTAAGGATTTGATAAATTATTAATGAATAAGAAGTGAAATTCATTTGGCATTTACTTTGTTTGTGTTCACTTTATCTGCTTTATACATATCTGTTCACTACACAAACAAAGGTCACGGACTGAAAAAACATACTTCGGGGACTGGGACTACGCTTGGAGGTAGGTCCATGAGATTAGTCTCGCCACATCAGTCCGAAAATCTGCAAGTCAAGGAATCTCGAAAATGAGTATTGAGATTCCCCTTGAGACTTGCACTAAGCATTTGCTGTCGTATTTCATCGACGGGTGATGAAGGTCGTCTAAGCAGTGTTAGTGGGTTAGCCTGCTGGGGAGCAGCTGACTGAGGTGACTCGCGGGAACCGTCTTACGGAGGACCTTGAGTAGGGTCGGTTAGGTATGATGTGTGTTCCCGGTTCCAACAGTACAGGTTAAGTCCTTTAACTTGAGAAACTGCTGAGTTTACCTGTATATTAGGGTTGTATCTTAGATATCGTGAGAGATTGCCAAGAAGCACTTGAGTAGACATAAGCTCCGATGTACAGAGTGACAGTAGTCTCCAAGAAAGGATCTGTCTCCTGTCAAAGGTGTTTACAGTTGAGTCTCACAAATGCTCTGTATCTTGTCCCTAAAATCTGTGGCCACAGTAACTGAATAGAAGGGAAGGTTTCCCTTGCGGCGTTTAGTAAAGGACAGACCGATACTTAGGTCCAAAATGGGTACCTGCATTTTTCGTGCCCTAGACCCTAAGTAGTGAGACCGTGGACGGAAGGACAAGTGTACTCTTAGAGCCTATATGTTCATCCCCTTAAATTCACCTAGTCTCTAGTGCCATGGACCGTTGCTAGATGGCCACCCATGGTAGCGGGGGGATTCTAGGAATCCGACCAAGTCTAGCTGAAGGTGAACCTAAAGAGACACACACAATCCGCACACATAAAGTATTTAATTTAGAATTAAATATTTGGAGAAATGGAATGATTAAATTGGATTTAATCGGGTCCTTAATTTTCTTGGAAAGAATTAATTCCTTTTATTAGATAAAAGGGATTTATCTAATAAATTAGATTTATTAGAAAAATTAATTTAATGGGCCTAGAATAAATATTTATATTTATTATATTTATTTATTGCCCTTGAAATATTTAAATAGATTTTAAATATTCCATTAAATTAAATTAATGGTTGAGATTAAAAGGAGAGATGGATGGCTAGGATTAATTTGACTAGGTCAAATTACTACTTTGACTAGGACTTTGACTAGGTCATAATCCTAGTCAAATTAGTCTTCTAGAGTTAGAGTTTGAAGAGGATTAACTCCTCCTCTATATATACTCCTAGCCCTTCACCTTTAGAAGGATGATGATTCCTCACACACACACAATTCACGCCTCTCTCTCCCTCTCTCGTCCGCCTCTCTCGTCCGCCTCTCTCCTCTCTCTCTCCAAGAAATTACTTCTTGTTCTTTTGTGTTAACAATTGAACAAAAGGAGGATTAATCCCATTAAATAATAACGTGTGATTGATCCATCCTCTCCAAAATACTTGTTCTTTCGCTAGCACGAAGTACAAGATATGTGGGCGGATTGCGTGTCACGATTTAGAGGATCTAACATACGAGGTCTTGGAGCAAATTGGGGAACAACACGAGTACCGGTTAGAAGAGAAAAACGACGAACCGGTAGGTCTCTATTTACGTTTTCATCCTCTTTTATTTTTACAAATCCTATGGCCTCCATGATTGCATGTATGTTCTTAATTCATGAGATACACCGAACACCCGGGAACTTCAAGGGCACACCCCTTGAACGTGTTTTAATTTTATACATATTATGCATGTTTTTAAATTTTTGTAATTTAAATTTATACCTCGCTTTCGCATTCGCGATATTCGTGGGATGATCCACACACCTATCACAGGCTTTCATAGATGTGAGGTTTTATTTTATTTTTGATGAAGAAGATGAAGGATGGCCCAGAAAGGAGGATCGAAGGAGTTCCATGGAGAGCCGGTGGAAAAGAGGCAAGGCCATCAGTGTGTTGATGGGTTTCTATTATTGAATGTAACATTGTAGGACCAACCTTAGATTGACCATAGATCCACTGCGGGCTCAGTGGGTCGCATGGGATTCGGGCTTGCAATCATCCAACAGGGGTGAGCTAGGCTTTTATTTTACATGTGGCTTATGTGATGGATGAATGGTTTATTTATCGTATTACAGCTATATCATGCTAAATAATCTGTGCATAATGTATGTATGTGATATAATGAGATCTCGTCATTACACTCTCACTTGGTTGGACCAAGTTAAATATTAGACCCTTAATAAATGGACTAGAACTTTAGTAGATCGTCCAAGCCTTCCATCCATGACAAAATGAGGAAGTTGGTTTCAGTCAATTGCGTGGTCCCACAAGTCGTGGTACGTGTCTTGTCTTGAAAATAAGCTGCACTTTGTTGTGAACAAAGTGAATACACTCCTGTTACCTGTCTCACGAGTCGTGGGGGTAGCAGTGAGTGCTATGATTCGGTTGATTGGGTCGGTCTAACGCCTGAATAACATGGTTCACTTGGAGTCCTCAGGATAACGTAAAAGGGTGAGGCAAGACATCTTGGGAATCTCGTTAGATGAGAATGGTATGGAATACCTCCCACAAGTTGTTTTTCATGCAAATCATAAAAGTGGAGTATGGAAAACATCATTGTGGATCCCAAGCCCACTAGGAAAGGATTTTCCGAAAAACAACGTTTGAGAGTACCGTGTTTTCATAGAAATAGTGGGAGCATTAAATGACTGAAGTCCAAGTCTATAAGTATTTTTTTTTAAAGAAAAAACCATTTTAATTCTGCTGATTGTATTCCGTTTTCAAATGTAGATTTAAAGCCATGTCTAAGAACCCGTTATCAACCGTCCTTGAGACAAACAAATTTAATGGAATAAATTACAACGACTGGTTGCACAATCCGAGGATAGTCCTCGATTATGAGAACCAAGGTTATGTAATGGACACGCCGTTTCCTCGGACTTTGCCGAAATGATCCACCCCCGAAGAACGTTAGACGTTCGAGACTTGGAATCAGGATAACCACAAGGTCCGTAGCATCATACTAGCGTCTATGACTAATAAGATAGAAAAATAGTATGAAAGGCTAGACGATGTTCCTTCCATAATGGCTCGCCTGAAAGATTTGCTATGCAGTCCCGGACCGGCATACTAGGTATGTCGCGACGAAGGCGTTCTTTGGAACTAAGATGACCGAGAAATCCTCTATACATGAGCATGGGGTCAAAATGCTTACCTTAGTGAAATAGCTCTAAGACCTCAAAGCAGGGCTCGATAACGAGACGTACATTGAGGTGATCCTTTAGTCGCTCCCACCCTCCTTCGACCAATTTATTGTTAACTACAACATGAATGCTCTTGAGAAGGGCATCCATGAGTTGATCAATATGTTGGTGAAATATGAGGCAACGACCAAAAAGTCAGCACCATCTGTATTGTTTGGAGAGGCTTCGACATCCAAGGCGAAAGGCAAGGGTGTCGGACGTTAGAAAAAGAAGAAGGGAAAGGAAAGGCCGTCACAGCAGCTGCCAATGCTAGGAGCGCTCCCGTTGCCAAAGTGGGAAAAGGCAAAGGGAAAAGGATGGTTGACTTAAAGCAACAGTCGAGGGCAAATGAGATATGTATTCATTTCTGTGAGAAAGGGCATTGAAAGAGTGATTGCCCCAAACTCCTTTCCAAGCAAGCTACGTTTGTGATTGAAGTTAATATGGTCACTAACTTTGCCTCTTGGGTATTAGATACCGGTTGTGGAGCTCACATTTGCAACGACTTGCAGGTGCTGAAAAGAAGCAGAAAACTGAGTAGTGGCGATATAGTCCTAAAGCTTGGCAATGGCAAGGCCGTTGCTGCAGAAGCAGTAGGAACGGTTAGCTTAGTAGTTAGTGATCGTGTTAGGATAGATTTAGAGAAAGTTTATTATGTACCTAGCATGATAAAAAATATCATTTTCATTCCATTCTTAGACAATAGCGGTTATGAATTTTTTTATCAATAAAAATTGCTTTTATTTGATGAAGGGTCGATTTGCTCATCTGCTTGGTACACTTAATAACGGACTCTATCTATATCCTGCAAAATTCTAATTTCATTATGAATGCTCAACACAAACGCAAAATAGATGGTCACGGGAACGCACAATTGTGGCATGCAAGGCTAGGTCACATCTCTCAAGAAAGGATGAAGAAGTTGGTAGACTCGAAGAAACTAGAGGTTGGGGACTTGAACAATCTACCAACTTGTGATTCCTGCCTTTAAGGGAAAATGACCAAGAGGCCCTTTGTAGGAAAAAGTAGGCTTGCCACAGGTCTGTTGGACTTGGTTCATACAAAAGTGTGTGGACCACTAAGGACACAAGCCAGAGGTAGTTTCTCTTACTTCATAACCTTCACCAATGATCACTCACGATACGGTTATGTTTACCTAATGAGGTGCAAGTCAGAAGCTCTTGAAAGGTTTAAAGACTTTAGACTTGAAATTGAACATCAAACCGGTGCAAAATTAAAGTCCTACAGTCAGACCAAGGCGGTGAGTACCTTATTCGCGAGTTTCTCGATTATCTAAAAGAAAACGATATAGTCTCTAAGTGGACACCTCTTGGGACACCGTAGTTAAACGGCGTCTCTGAAAGGAGGAATCAAACCCTTTTAGACATGGTCCGATCCATGATAAGTTTTACCGAACTGCCCTTGTCTTTTTGGGGCTACGCACTGAAAACAACAGCCAAGTTGCTAAACTTAGCGCCGACTAGTGCCGTCACCCAAACACCATATGATATATTGCACGACAAGCCTGCTTCCTACAAATACTTGAGAGTGTGGGCTAGCCCTGCATACGTCAAGAGATTAGTGGGAGACATGTTAGAATCAAGGTCTAGCTTGTGCAGGTTCGTTGGATATCCTAAAAAAACTGTAGGTTATTACTTCTATGACCCCTCGGAATAGAGAATCTTTGTTTCGAGGAATGCAGTGTTCTTGGAGAAAGGTTTTCCAACGAGTGTCCAACGTGATGAACTGCTCCTTGAGGAATCAAGTGAGACGAATCAGTCATCAGCGCAGAAGCTGTGGATACCTCACTTATAGCTTTTATGATAAGTACCCATCGGGTCGAGCCACCTCACGAGGATCAACATGCCCGGAATGTCGAACAACCTCACGAGGAGCCAACCACGAGACCTGAACCGCCAGCTCCTGTCATGTCTGCGCCCGCAGTTACCACTAACGTTCCAGTCCTTCGTAGGTCAGCAAGAGTGTCTCGCCCTCCCGTGAGGTATGGCTTCCTAGGCATATCGGGACGTGATGTCTGACATCGACACGGGAAAGTAGCTTGAGGCTGTGAAAGCCGAAATGGACTTCATGAGCACAAACCAAGTGTGGACACTTGTAGACACACCCAAAGGTGTTAAACTAGTTGGGTGTAAATGGGTCTATAAGCGTAAAATTGGCGTTGATGGAGAATTTACCACCTTCAAGGTTAAGCTAGTGGCGAAAGGTTATACTGAATGATCCGGGGTCGACTTTGAGGATACCTACTCGCCAGTAGCCATGGCTAAGACCATTCGGATCATGCTTGCCATAGCTGCATGGTATGACTATGAAATATGGTAGATGGACATGAAAACAATGTTTCTTAATGATTTCATTGAGGAAGAGATCTATATGGATCAACCGGAGGGATTCACTGTTGTTGGAGAAGAGCAGAAAGTTTGTCGTCTCCAAAAGTCCATCTATGGCCTAAAACAAGCATCCCGTAGTTGGAACATTTGCTTTGATGAAATCATACAAGGATATGATTTTATCGGAAACGAATATGACCCTTGTGTATACAAGAAGGTCCGTGGGAGCTCTATAGTGTTCCTAGTGCTTTATGTGGACGACATTTTGCTCATTCGGAATAATGTTAGGATGTTAAGTAACACAAAAGTATGGTTATCCACAAAATTTTCCATGAAGGATTTGGGTGAAGCTTCCTACATTTTAGGCAT
Organism: Sesamum alatum; assembly: GCA_034509735.1. Classification (NCBI taxonomy): domain Eukaryota; kingdom Viridiplantae; phylum Streptophyta; class Magnoliopsida; order Lamiales; family Pedaliaceae; genus Sesamum; species Sesamum alatum. The sequence goes on from JACGWO010000013.1 coordinate 5,512,962, forward strand.
CTAGATCATTAGGGATAGATCTAAGAGAATGTTAGGGCTAACCCAGAACTCGTATGTGGAGAAGATCCTGAAAAGATTTAAAATGGAATACTCCAAACGAGGTTTCCTTCCCATGAGGCATGGGATCAAGTTATCCAAGAAACAATCTCCCAAAACTGATGAGGAGCTTGAAAGGATGAAAGGCATGCCCTATGCTTCTGGCGTGGGCAGCATCCAATACGCCGTCCACTGCACAAGGCCTGACATCGCTTACGCCTTGAGTGTAACTAGTAGATGTCAGTCCTGTACAGGCGAGACGCATTGGATTGCAGTCAAGAGCATCCTTAACTATCTAAGAAGGACTAAGGATATGTTATTGGTCTATGGCAATGGAGAATTGATTCTGGAAGGCTTTAGTGACGCTAGCTTCCAGACGGACGACGATGATGCCAAGTCTCAGTCGGGCTATGTGTTCAGACTTAATGGTGGTGTGGTAGCTTGGAAAAGTTCCAAGCAAGAAACGACAACTGATTCTACCACTGAAACTGAATATATAGCAGCTTCAGAAGCTGCCAAAGAAGTGGTTTGGATGAGAAACTACATCCAAGAGTTGGGTGTGGTGCTTAGCATTATCGAGCCCATGGTTATCTTCTAAAATAACAATGGAGCAATATCGCAAGCAAAGGAACCGAGATCCCATCATCGATCCAAGCACATACTTAGACGCTACCACCTTTTGAGGGAAATGGTAGGAAGAGGTGACATCCGGATGGACTGAGTCAGCTCAGCAGACAAGACATCAGATCTATTGACAAAATCTATGTCACAAATTGCTCATATGCAGCATCATGAGAAGATGAGGATTAGGCATATGGGAGATTGTGTGACACCCACAAATTTTTATACATAATTATGGGGTTAATTGGTAATTATTTAAGAAAATTTAGTTAATTAATAGATATATTATAGATTAAATTGTGATCATATTAAGACTTGAACGGAGTGAATTGGAGCTTTATATAATATTTGGGAGCAAATTATATTAATTAAAAAATTAGAAAGGACGTAATGGGTATTTTAAAAATATTTATTAAAATTAAAAAAAAGTAAAATAAAAAGGTGGATAAAGATGGGTGCGGACGCACCCATCTGTTTTCTTTATAAACACACACAACACATACTAAACACACACACACAATTTGGCGACAAACAGGTACGAAATTTTTTAATTTTAAATTAGTTTTAATTTATATAATTATAGTATTTAATAAGTGCATTTATTAATGTTATTTATACTCTTCGATTTAGTGTTTAACTGGAAAATTTTATCAATTTGAGTATTTATATTTAGTGTCTGGTTAAATGTCTCAATTGAATTAGGAGTGTTATAATTAATGGCTTAAACTGCTTAATTTACTAGATTTAATAATTTCTACAATTGATTGGCTTATTTTAATCAGGTTGAAAATTTTATTTGAGCAATATTATAGAATTATATACGAAAATGTTATATTTACTAAAGATGAGTATGTTTTGAGATAATTAAATCCAAAATTGTTATTCATAATGGTAGTTATAATAGGGTGAGGGGTTTAATGAAAGATTTAGAGATTGGTGAAAAATATATAGAAATACTATTTAATATTTTATTTAGAAATTGACATTTTAGATATTAATTATACGCATTATACCTTATGATAGGATACGGGGATAAAGTAGATTATCATACGACTTCATATCTGCTAACTAAATCTGTATAAGATCGAGGTAAGTAAATAATTAGTGTTGCTTATATATGTTCCTTTTTCTATTAGTGTTGTGTACGTAAATAATTAGTATTATCTATATATGTTTCATTTCTTGGTGATATTACTTTTATGTGAGCCTATGATTCGTGCTTGACTAATCTATTTTCAACTGTACGAGTGGTTGATGATTACTTTGAAATGATTATGTCGTGAAGGTGAAATGAGGAAGATATGCCATTGGCTGTTTGATATCAGTGTTATGTGCTTGTATGTGAAAAATGCTGCTATGTGGTTTTATGTGGCTAGTTTGCTTACTTGAACGGTGATATGTGGAATCGAGGGAGTGATGGAAATTGAATGTAATTATGATATGAATACCCCTTGATGTTGTTGAAAAGCCTATGTGGCAAAATGAAATGAAAAAGAGCTATGATGCGATATGAAATAGCTATGATGCGAAATAAAAAAGCTATGATGCGATATGAAATAGCTATGATGCGAAATAAAAGAGCTATGATGTGAAATGAGATTGATGAGCCTGCGTGGCATGTCAAGGGGATTCATGTATATATATGAATGAATAGTGAGGTTGAGTTGGTGGAGAAAACCACTATATGACCTTTCTAGTAAGCCAACTAGAAAAAGACAAGTTTGATTGATCATCGTGTTATGAGATAACTACGTGGAGAATTGAAATGAAATGTGCTTGATCAAGTTGATTATATTTTATATACGTTGCTTGTTTATCTTGTTGATATAATTGAGGTGCGTGTATAGCTAGTGCCAGTTATTTACGTATTGAGTTGTAGGCTCATGCCTCTGCTCATATTTTTCAGGTGTAGATTTTGCTGTGCCTATTCACGACAACTAGGTTCACGTTTTGCATTCCAGCCAGGTCGGGCCAGTATGCAGTTTTCTCCTCATCGTAAATAGAACTAGCAGTCTCATTTTGGATTAAAAGCGAGAATGGCATGTGAACTAACTATAATGGTTCCATTTTTGTCGTACTTGATATATGTATATATGATCTTGCGGATGAGATGATAAATATTCTTGTTGTGATGATGAGACCATATGTATATATATACTCAACAGGGACTAGATTATGTGCCTAATTATATATATATAATCAGGGTTTACATTAAGTGTGATATTTAGGGAAGATATAGTCGTAGTGCCGTTAGAGGGTGCTACAGATTGGCTTTAGGTCAAGTGGGAGATTGTTAGAATAGGTGACCGTGAAGCCAATCTAATTGGGCTTATGTAACCTATGTCTGAACAGTTTCGGTGTTTTAATAATTATCATGAATAATAAAGTGATATTCATATGGCTTAATACTTTGTTTGTGTTGACTTATTGCTTTATATTAACTGTTCAATGCACAACCAAAGCCCACAGACCGAAACGTCAATCCAAGAAATTGGAACTGCGCATAGGGATGGCAGTTCATGAAATTAGTTTCTGTGGATCGGTCTAAAATACTCCAAGTCAAGGGATTTCGAGATAGGGTATCAAGAGTCCATTTGAGACTTGCACTAAGCAATTGCAGTCGTGTTTCATCGACAAGTGACGAGGTTCGTCCATGTAATGTTAGTGGGTCATCCAGCTAGGTGCCAGCTGACTGATGTGACTCGTGGAGATCGTCATATGGAAGACCTTGAGTAAGGTCGGTCGGTATGACTTGTAGTCCCGGTTCCAACAATACGTATTTGATCCTCATACTTGAGGGACTACTGAGAACACATACACACCATGCCTGTATCTTAAGTTTGGCAAAAGGCTACCAAGTCAAGAGACTCGATTTTCATAAACCCTATCTAGTGCAGTTAAGGTGTGTAGTGTGGACAGTAGGTCCTATGAGAGGATCCATCTCGTGTCAAAAGGGTTCACAGTAATGTGTCACTTTACTCTAAGACTCGTCCCCAATAAATTTGTGGATATAGTGAGTAAACAATGGGATGGGATCCCTGTAACGTTTAGTGTAGACGAGCTAAGGCTTAAGTCAAGAATGGGTACCAACATCCTAAAGGTCCATACCCTACACTATAGTTGTGAGATAGTAGATGGAAGGATAAACGTAATTGAGAGCCTAAATGTTAACGCCATAATATTCACCTAGTCTCTAGTGTCATGGACCGTTGCTAGATGGCCACCTATGGTGACGGACGAATACCCTTTATGGGATGATTGGAGATTCGGCCAAGTCTAGCTGAGGGTGAACCTAAAGAGTCACACACAATCCGCCGGTAACAAAGGAATTAATTTAGAATCAAACTCGGGAGATTGAACAATTTAATTAGATTAAATTGGTTCCCCTTTTCTTGGGTTGTTGATTCCTTTAATTAGATTGAATGGAATTAACTAATAAATTAGATTTATTATAAATGAGGAAATGGGCTTAAAATAAATAAATAATAATTATTTAAAGCCCTATGGTTTATTTAAATAAGATTTAAATATTCCATAAATAATCCATCCAAGTGATGGAGGACGAGATTTAAGTAGAGAGATCAAGGGCCAAGATTAGTTTGACTAAGTCTTAAGTCTAGTTTGACTAGGATTTGACTAGGTCAAAATCCGAGTCAAAGTGTGCTTCTTAATTAGAGTTTGAAGTGGAATAGGATTGTTCTACTTCTATAAATACTCATAGAAGCATACACATAAAAGATTTATCAACTTGTGAGCACACACACACACACACAGACAACCGACCTCTCTCTCTCTCTCTCTCGTCCCCTTCCCCTTTTCCTCCAAGAAAAGTCTAGTTCCTTGTTTCATACAAGTGGACTCTAGACGGATTGATCACGTTAATTAATAATGCTTAGTTGATTCGTCCTCCCTATATACACTCTTGATATCTTGCTAGCACGAAGATCAAGAATCGGTAGAATTGCGTGGACAATTTAGAGGGTTCCTATCATTGGGATCTTGGTGGCAAAACGTGGAACAACACGTGTTGCGGTACGAAGATAAAACTATAATCGGGTAGGTCTTTATTTACAGTTTTTGTATCCACCCTATGGCCACCATGATAATTGCATGTTTATTTTAATCATGAGATACACCGAACACCCGGAAGGTTCAAGGGAACATCCCTTGAACGTGTATTTACGTTTCTGTATAATTTTTTTTTCATGTTATTATTTATATTGTGCTTCCGCATTCGCGCTCCTCCCGGGACGATCCACACGTTTCGGTTTCAGTAGCGTCTAAGAATATACTTGGATCGGTGATGAGATCTCGGTTCATTAGCTTGTGCGATCGCGCCGTTGTTATAAAAAAGGATAACTACTGGCTTAGCAATGCTAGGCACTACATCGAATTCTTAGATGTAGCTCATCATCCAAACGGTCACCTTAGCAACTTCCGAAGCTACTATGTATTCAGACTCTGTGGTGGAGTCCGCCGTGGTAGCTTGCTTGGAACTCTTCCAAGCAACCACGCCACCATTTAGTCTGAATACAAAACCAGATTGAGACTTGGCATCATTGTCATCTGACTGGATGCTAGCATCGTTGTAGCCTTCCTGTATCCATTCTCCACCACCGTAGATCAAGAACATGTCCTTAGTCCTTTTCAGATACTTGAGGATAGTTTTGACCGCACTCCAATGTGCCTCTCTGGCACACGCCTGATATCGACTTGTCATGCGCAGAGCAAAAGCCACATCAGGTCTAGTACACTGGACAACGTACTGAATGCTGGCTACGGCTGAAGCATAGGGGATGTCCAACATCTGTTGAAGCTCTTCATCAGTATTAAGAGATTGCTTCTTGGACAGCTTAATTCTATGCCACATAGGAAGAAATCCTCGTTTTGAGTTATCCATCTTGAATCTCTTCAAGACCTTCTCAATATACGAGGACTGGGTCATTCCTAACATCCTTTTAGATCTATCCCTGTAGATCTTGATGCCAAGGATGTAGGATGCCTCGCCCATATCCTTCATAGAAAATTGTCTTGACAACCAAGCTTTAGTGGTTCCCAACATCTTAGCATCATTCCCAATGAGCAAGATGTCATCCACGTAAAGCACTAGGAATGCAACTGAGCTCCCACTGATCTTCTTGTATACACAAGGATTAGACTCATTCTTGATGAAATCATATCCCGTATGACTTCATTAAAACGTATGTTCCAGCTCCGGGAAGCTTGTTTGACGCCATAGATGGACCTTTGGAGACGGCAGACCTTCTGCTCTTCTCCAACAGATGTAAAACCTTCCGGTTGATCCATATAGATCTCTTCCTCTACAAAATCGTTGAGGAAGGCGGTTTTCATGAGCATCTGCCATATTTCATAGTCATACCATGCTGCTATGGCAAGCAGTATCCGAATGGACTTAGCCATTGCTACGGGCGAGTAGGTTTCCTCAAAATAGACCTCGGGTCGTTGAGTGTAACCTTTCGCCACAATCCTGGCTTTGAAGGTTGTAACCTCCCCCTCAGCTCCAAGCTTACGTTTTTAGACTCATTTACACCCTATGGGTTTTACTCCTTTGGGTGGGTCCACTAGGGTCCAAACCTGGTTTGCACCCATCAAGTCCATTTCGGATTTCATGGCCTCAAACCACATATCCGAATCAATTTCCAACATTGCTTCTCCATATGTCTTTGGATCATAATCCAACTTACCAGTCAGACCCAGAAATCCGTACCTATCAGGTGGTTAGGATACTCTGGCCGACCTACGAAGGACTGGAACATTATCAGTCGGAACCACCGGCTCAGATGTCACTGCTGTCTCATGGGGTACCTCACTTTATTCCTCAAGGAGTACCTCATCACATCGACTATTCGATGGAAAACCCTTTTCCATAAATACTGCATTTCGTGAGACAAACACCTTTTTCTCGGAGGGATCATAGAAATAATACCCCGCAGTTTCTTTCGGATATCCAACAAACCTGCATAAACTAGATTTGGAGTCTAGTTTATCTCCCACTAATCCCTTGACATATGCGGGGCAACCCAAGTTCAAAAGTTTTGGCCGCCGTCACAAGAGCGTATCCCTAGAAGGACAAGGGGAGTTTAGTAAAACTCGTTATGGATTGGACCATGTCCAACAAGGTCCGATTCCTCCTTTCAGACACACTATTCAACTGTGGTGTTCCAAGAGGAGTCCACTGAGAGAGAATTCCATTCTCTTTTAGATAATTAGTGAATTTGCCACTTAAATACTCTCCTCCTCGGTTCGATCGAAGGGCTTTGATCTTACGACAGTATTGATACAGGACGGGTATTGATACAATATTCTTTATCATGCTAGGTACACAGAAACAATCATTCAGTACAATCCTAACATGATTACTAATGGCTAACTCCATTGATCCTACGGCTTCCGCAGCAACGGCCTTGCCATTGCCTAGTCTCAGGATCATTCATCCTTGGTTAGCCTTCTACTTCTTTGTAGTGCCCGCAAATCATTGCAGATGTGAGCACCACATCCAGTATCCAATACCCATGAAGCGGAATTAGTTATCATGTTTACTTCAACCACAAACATACCTGAATTGGAGAGGAGATGTGGGAACTCCCTCTTCCAATGCCCCTTTTCTTGGCAATACATGCACATATCATTTCCCTTAGACCGCTGAGAATCTTAGGCCTTCCCTTTCCCTTTGCCCATTCCCACTGGGGCAACAGGGGCGCTAGGAGCACGAGCAGGGGCTGCAACTGCCTTCCCTTTTCCCTTCTTCCTCTTCCAGCGTCCACCTCTTGCCATTCGCCTTGGAGGTCGAAGCCTCTCTTATCAATACTGTCGGCGCAAACTTGTGGGTCTTTGCCTCGTATTAGACCAGTATGTTGATCAACTCATGAATAGACTTCTCAAGTCCATTCATATTGTAGTTTACAACAAACGGGTCATAGGACGGAGGAAGCTACTGCAGTATTATGTCAATGTACATGTGATTGTTAAGCCCAACTTTAAAGTCCTTGAGCTTCTCCACTTGGGATAGCATCTTGACCCCATAACTTTGTACAGACGATCCTTCAGCTAGCTTGGTGCCAAAAAATGCTTTTGTGGCGGCATATCTAATATGCCTGTCCGGAACCGCATAAACCTCTTTCATGCGGAGCATTATGGCGGAGACATTGTCCAGCCTTTCATATTATTTCTAGATGTCGTTAGACATCTAAGCCAATATGATGTTGCGTACTTTCGGTTGTCCTCATGCCATTTCTTGAACGTCAAACGTTCTTCTGGCATGGACTCCTTAGGTAAGTCGCTCGGCGGCGGCTCGTCCTAGACGTAGCCTTAGTTCTCGAAATCGAGGACAATCCTTAGGTTTCTTAGCCAGTCTGAATAGTTCGTGCCATTGAACTTATTGGTCTCAAGTACCATGGTTAAAGGATTCTGAGACATATCTACATTTAAGCAAAAATTAGCAGATGATGGTAATATTATTAGACATGATCTTTTAGTCTTTAACCCTCCCACTATTTATACGAAAGTCCACCACTCTCAAGTGGAGTTTCGAGAAACCATTTCCCAGTGGGCTCGGGATCCATAAGCGTGATCTCCATGCCCCGCTTTTACGATTCACATGTAGAAAACCTTATGGGAGATATCCAATATCATTCTCATCCAATGAGATTTCCAAGATATTTTCTCTCACCTATTCACATAGTTTCGAGGACTCCAAACGAATCATGTTACTCAGTGTTGGCCCGACCCATCATCCAAATCATGCCTCAACTGTCGCCCCCCACGACTTGTGAGATAGAGAAACATCGAGTGCAATCTCTTTGTTCACAACAATGGTGCAGCTTTTGAAAGAATCGGGTACGGCCCGGGAACGCAACGGAAGCGTAAAAAAACGTTAATTTAAAGCATAAATTTAAACGGGTTCAAAGGGGTGTTCCCTTTGAAGTTCCCGGGCGTTCGGTGTTTGTCAAAGCATAAAATAAAGAGGAGAAGAATGCTGGACATATGGCTAAAGGAAGTAAACAAAAGATACATGAAAACATAAAGAAAACCAACCTTATGTTCGTTGCACGTAGAACCGGTTTGTTTCTAGCGTTGTTCCCTTTCCGTTTCTCCTTCCGTTCACTTGAGGATCCAAATTAGAATCCCTCTAATTTGTCCACACCACACTATGGAATGTATATCTCTAATCTATTGCTAGATAGAAGTAGAGAAAAGAAGAAGAAAAAACAATCCAAAACAACACTATTGATTAGTGCTTTTTGGAATGTTTTAGTTCAAACCTTTCCAAAAGGTATGAACACAAAAAGGAGAAATTTTCAGAGGTTTTTGGAGAGTTTCTTGATGGAAATTTCGTGCAAGACATAGCATGCAAGTTATGTGAATGGTTTTGTGTAAGTAGAGTTGTTGAATTCAAAATTCAACTTCTCTTGTCAACTTCCAAAGTAACTTACATACACACACCATTATCTACATAACCATGCACCATTATAGCAAATAAAACCACCCACAAAATCATACAAAGGCTGGTCACATGTGCCTCACATGTGGAAGATTTTAATTCTTCCTTCATTTGCTATAAATTGAATTTTTCCATGGACTAGGACTACTAGTCTTAGACTTTTATTTAATCTAATTAAATTAAGTCCAAACAAAGTCCATTGGGCATTAATTAATCCAATTAATCTGAATCTAATTGATGCCCATAAGTTTATTTAATCCAATTAAATAAACATAAGTCCGAACTCTAATTAATTGATCCAATCAATTAATTAATCGAAACCCGATAAATTAATCCAATTAATTTAAAGGTTCTAAGTCCAAAAATTAACTAATCCAATTAATTAATTCTTGGACCATCCATCAAATGGATTTCCCAATAAATGATCCAATCATTTATTTTTCTCCTTGAATTAATTTAATCCAATTAAATTAATTCGCTTCTTCTAGAATTAATTCCAAATTAATTCTACCAATTCCATAGTGATTTGTGTGTGACTCTTTAGGTTCACCCTCAGCTAGACTTGGGCTTGTGTCCAACACAATTGGTTAAATCCAATTTAATTAACTATTTTCCAATTAACCATTAATCGGAAAACGCCCGTCACCATGGGTGGCCGTCTAGCAACGGTCCATGGCACTAGAGACTAGGTGAATGTTGGCGTGAACATTTAGGCTCTCGATTACCATACGAGTACGGTCCTTCCATCATCCGTCTCCCGGTCTAAGTCTAGGGCATGGAATTTGGCGTCGGTTCCCATCCTGGACTAGACAACTATGCTCAATAACTCGAGACGCGTTTGCTCTATTGATCGACGTAGGAAACCATTCCCTACTCGACCAATCGCTGTGGCCACAGACTTAAAGAGCTTAAACCGTCTCAGAGCGCATAGGAGACTCGACTGTCATATACTGACAGGTGACGGATCCTATCTTGGAATCCACCGTCCTCAATACATATTCCGACTGCACTGGATGAGGCTTATGATGAACGTATCCCAGATACGGGCATCTCTTGCCAGACCCTAGATACAACCTTCATATGCATGTGACTGCCATGATTCCTCAAGTCCGAGGACTAATCTCGTACTATCGGAGCCGAGAATTCCAGTCATACCGACTAAGCCTCCAAGGCTTCCATATGACGATTCCCGCGAGTCAGTTCAGTCAGCTAACACCCACGTCAACTAACCCACTAATATTGCATAGACGTCCAACGTCTGTCGCCGATGAAACACGGCACTCATCCAATGAATGCAATCCTTAGTGCAAGTCTCTGTAGGACCCTCGATGCCCTGTCTCGAGGTCCTCGACTTGGAACATTCCAGACCAACCCTCAGAAGTTGGTTTCATAGCTGCCATCCAATGCGCAGCCCAACTACATGGGTTATACAATTGGTCTGTGGGCATTTGTTGTGACGTTAAAACATCGTTTAACGTAATCAGTAAGCACAACAAACACATAGTGCCACGGATGAATACTTACTATATTCATCAAGTCAATAAAGATTGCTAAATAGTACCCAAAACCGCCAATCCAATTGGCTTTCTGGTCACCTATTCTAACAGCTTTTCCCTAGTCCAAGTGTGCCACGACTCGTGAGACCACACTTGGGTAGTTGTAGCTTCCTCACCATATTGTTGTGGATGGAAGACTTGGACAGATCAAAATACTATTTTGATCCTGAAAGCCTAGGGTAGGCGTGTGGATCGTCTCGAGAGTAGCGCGAATGCGGAAGCGCGGGGTAATTTAAATTTCAAGAATTTAAAACATGCATAAACATACATTAAAATAAAAGCGTTCAAGGGGTGTACCCTTGAAACTCCTGGGTGTTCGGTGTATCTCATGAATAATAATAACATACATAGCAATCATGGAGGCCATAGGATTCTAAATAAAAGAGGACGAAAAACGTAAATCGGGAACCTACCGATTGTCGTTTTCGTCTTCTAACCGGTACTCGCGTTGTTCCCCGATTTGCTCCAAGATCTTGTATAGGAGACCCTCTAATTCGTGACACGCAATCTGTCCACGTATCTTGATCTTCGTTCTAGCGAAAGAACAAGTATATTTAGGAGAGGATGGATCGATCAAACGTTATTAGTTTAACGAGATCAATCCTCCTTTTAGTTCAATTGTTAAAACAAATGAACAAGAAAATATTTCTTTGAAGGCGAGAGAGAGATGCTGCCGAGAGGGAGAGAGAGAGCACACGAGTGTGTGTGTGTGTTTCAAGAATCATCATCTTCTTCAATGTGTGTGCCGAGAGGATTCCTCTTCAAGTTTCCTACACTTTGAAGACTCCACCACAACTAGGATTTGACTAGTCAAATCCTAGTCAAATCTAGCTTCTTTGGTCAAACCAAATTTAATGGCATATTAAAATCCTATTTAAATATTCCAAGAGCAATAAATAAATATATTAAATATAAATAGTTATTCCAATCCCATTAAATTAATTTTCTAATAAATCTAATTTATTAGATAAATTCATTTTATCTAATAAAAGGAATTAATTCTTCCAAGAAAATAAGGACCTGATTAAATCCAATTCAATCGCTCCATTTCTCCAAATATTTAATTCTAAATTAAATACATTTATGTGTGCGGATTGTGTGTGACTCTTTAGGTTCACCTTCAGCTAGACTTGGTTGGATTCCTAGAATCCGCCCGTTACCATGGGTGGCCATCTAGCAACGGTCCATGGCACTAGAGACTAGGTGAATATACGGGGATGAACATTTAGGCTTTACAGTACATCTATTCTTTCGTCTACGGTCTCACCGCTTAGGGTTTAGGGCACGAATAATGCAGGTACCCATTTTGGACCTAAGTGTCGGTCTGTCCTTTACTAAACGCCGCAAGGGAAACCTTCCCTTCTGTTCAGTTATTGTGGCCACAGATTTTAGGGACAAGACACAGAGCATTTGTGAGACACGACTGTCAACACCTTTTGACAGGAGATAGATCCTTTCTTGGAAACTACTATCACTCTGCACACCGGAGTTGCACTAGATATGGCTTATGACTACTCAAGTGCATCTTGGCAATCTCTCACCATATATAAGATACAGCCCTGATGTACAGGTAAACTCAGCAGTTCCTCAAGTCAACGGACTTGACCTGTACTGTTGGAACCGGGAACACACTTCATACCTAACCGACCCTACTCAAGGTCCTCCGTAAGACGGTTCCTGTGAGTCACCTCAGTCAGCTGCTCCCTGGCAGGCCAACCCACTAACACTGCTTAGACGACCCTCGTCACCCGTCAATGAAATACGACAGCAGATGCTTAGTGCAAGTCTCAAGGGGAATCTCGGTACCCACTTTCAAGATTCCTTGACTTGGAGATTTCCAAACTGATTCGGCGGAACTGATTTCATGGACCTACCTCCCAGCGTAGTCCCAGTCCCCGAAATGCGATTTCAGTCTGTGGGCTTTGTTTGCGTAGTGAACAGATATATAAAGCTGATAAAGTGAACACAAACAAAGTAAATCCCAAATGAATTTCACTTCTTATTCATTAAGGATTTATTAAAACCTCGAAATTGTTCAGACATAGGTTACAATTCGCCTACCAAGATTGGCTAGATGGTCACCTATTCTAACAGATCCAAGTTTATTCTCGACCTAATATTTAATTTGGTCTAACCAAATGAGAGTTTGATAATGATAATGACCGAGACCTCATCACATTAAGTGGTTTAGCATGCATAAACATCCAATATACATAAAGCGTTAAATAAATACGCAACATACAGTAAAACATCGCATGCCCCTATTATGATGATCATAAACCCAACCTATACGACCCACTGAGCCTTCAATTAGTCTATGGTCTGTCTAGGGTGGTCCTACACTATTACATAAGTGATTAACCCATTGTCATTCCAATGGGCCTTGTGGCTCTTCTTGTTTTACACCTTGGGCCTCCGACTCGAACGTCTTGTAATTATAAAAAAGTAAACCTCACAAAAGTGCTAACTACTCTAATTTCATTTTAAAGTAATACATGGAAAGAAAATAAACAAGCCTTAACATCATGAGGCTAAAATGGGAGATGATAGTCCCAAAATAAGAGGCACGCAGGCCCACCTGACAAAAATATAAACAAACACCATTCATTCATACATAAGGTCTGGGGCTCTTGTGATCATCCCATGTTAATTCCATCGACACATATAGAAAAATTATACCAAACAATCATGCTCAACATGGATATTCTAAATATCCAAGTGATGTCCAACATCACAAGGTACAAATATATAAATAATGCACAAGCTTCAAATCTCAAATTTAATAGACATCAAATACAATGCATCCAATGCATGTACAAAATCTAAATTAATTAAGAAAATTTGATCTAAGGAAAAATCCAATAATTCCAAAATCAAATATGCCATAATTAATCCATTTTCAAAAAATATGCAGAAAATTATACAAAAATCCAATTTTCAGGGAAACGTCGAAAACCGGCACAAAGATAGCCCAACCGTTGTGTCTGCTAGTCGGCTGCCCGCACAGGCTTGCGTATGCGCGCGCGCCCTCAGTGCAGCGCTGGCCCAGCTCGCAGCCTGCACGCATGCACACAACGCGCCACCACCCCTGCCACCACGGCCTGCCAACGTGCGTGCTGGCAAGGGAGGGCGCGCGCAGGGGCGGCAGCCAATTGCTACTGCTGCTGACCCAAGTCTATTTTTTTTCCTGTTTCTCATTTTCCAGCACATTCCTGTATAAAATAAATTGAAAATAAACATTCAATTTTTAAGATCCAATCTACATGCCAAGCACATAAATCTATATTCTACATCGAACCAGGCTTTGATACCACTTTAAGGGACAAGCAGATCTGCCCGAGAGCACGAGCAAAAGCGTTAAGCGGTTAAAATTGCGTAAATTAAAACAATAATCACCAAATCCGAAGGGGTGTACCATTGGGTGCTCAATCGGACGTTTGATGTAGGATGTGATAGTATTAAGCATAAACATATAATTATCACATAGAGCACAGATATTGAACAAGATACTACAATAGCGTAAAAACTGAGATTACCTTTGTAGTTAAGATTGCTTGCACGACTACGAGCGTTGTTCCTCTCCGGATATGCTCACTAATTTCGAATGTATGAACTCTTTAGAGAAGTCCACACCACACCGAAAGAGATCACGTTTCTCTTGCTAGAGAAAAATAAATCTGAAGGGACACGGTTCAAGAAACTAGAACACTATTGTATTAGTGTCTCTTCTTGAACTAGCTTTGTTCTTCAAGATGATCCACAAAATCAAATGAAAAACAAAGAGGGATGGTATGTATGTAGAGAGGGCCAAAAATGAGAGAGAGTAAGGAGGTGTGTCTTTCTTCTTTTTCCTAGAAAAAGATGAAATGTAGTTCACTTGCATTAATGATAGTATATCCTCATATATATAATAAATTAATGTGATTTTGGAATGTGTCTAGGTTCATCCAAGGATGACTAGATACATCCCAATCAATCGCATTAATTCGTCAATCAAGCCTACCATCTCATAAGGTATGATTTAATCATACCAAATGAGAGAGGCTTCATGGGAATTGATTTGTCCCTTACCAAAAGAGACAAGTCAACTTTATCAAGACCTTGTATGGCCAATTTTTACTGTTCCAAAAGATGTAACTTTCAGCCATACAAGTTTGGAAAGAAGTCCAACTTTTTCTCAATTCAAAAGTAATTAACACACCTCTTAGGCCAAAATTTAATGGATCGGGTTTCATTGTAATCCAATTACAATCAGCCAAACATTAAATCTTATTTAATTCAAGGTCCACTTAAATAATTCTCATTGATATTTTAATCCAATTAAAAGATCAAATTTTTAATTATCTTACATTAACCGATAAACCCCATTTACCAATTAAAATGAGGGCCCGATACAATACCGGCCCATCCATCCAATGGACAACCACTTGAGCAATCCAATTACTCATTATCCTCTGAAATTGACTCCGAGTCAATTTCTTCACCTCCTCAGTGATTTGTGTGTGACTCTTTAGGTTCACCCTCAACTAGACTTGGGCCCGTGTGCAACCGGAGCCCGTTACCATGGGTGGCCTTCTAGCAACGGTCATGGCACTATAGACTAGGTGAATGTCTGGCGTGAAAATTTAGGCGCCGATTCCGTACGGGTACAGTCCTTCCATCTACCGTCTCCTGAACTTAGTCTAGGGTATGAAATTGAGCGGCGATCCCCATCCTTGACTAGGCATCTATACTTAATGCTCGAGACTACGCATGCCTCATTGCATCGACACAGGAAACCATTTGCTGCTTGACCAACCAATGTGGCCATAGGTTTAAGCAGCATGAACGTGTCTCCGAGTGCATAGGAGATACCTCTATCATATACTGACAGGGGACGGATCCTCTTCTTGGAACCCACCGTCCTCGCTACACATTCTGACTGGACTGGACAAGGCTTGTAATGATCAGCTTACAAAATAACAACCTCTCGCCAGATCCAAGATACAGCCATCGTGTGCACGTGACTGCCATGGTTCCTCAAGTTTGACTACTACTCCCGTACTATCGGAACCGGGAAAATCCAATTATACCAACCAAGCCTCCAAAGCTTCCATATGATGATCCCCACGAGTCAGCTCAGTCGGCTTGACCCCAGTCGACCAACCCACCAAGATCATATAGGTGTCCCACGCTTGTCGTCGATGAAACACGACTCTTGGTGCAAGTACCTATAGGACTCTCGATGCCCTGTCTCGAGATTCTCGACTTGGCATGTTTTAGGCCCAACCCTTTATCAGTTGGTTTCATAACCACCATCCAATGCGTGGACAAACTGCATGAGTTGTTTAACCGTGGTCTGCGGGGTTTATTGTGATATATGTAAAGCAATATTTAGCATATGAAAATGAGCACAACAAAGGAAGTATCAATGTAATAAACACTCATTTTATTCATTACATAATATTACATTACATCAAGTTGTCAAATAGGTTACAAAATGCCAAACTTATTGGCTTTCTGGTCACCTATTCTAACAGAAAGTACTTCATCACCCTTATAAGTAGGAGTGTACGTGGTGCGGGTTAGACCAATTTAGGTAATTTTTTGGTCCAACCTGATGATTGCGGTTTTTAGAAAGTTTAGCCCAAACCCAGCCCGACAATCATCACAATCGCACTTCTTGGTCTAATTGGGTTGGGGGGGGGGGAGGGGTTAGGGTGGCTTTTGCGGTCTTAGTATAGAATCAATCACATGTACAATCATATTATACATGGTTACATATATGATAGAAGAATACAAACAAATATAAAAAACTTACTAATTTTTTTATCAATAAGATTGTGAAAAAATTCCTTATTTCGAATTAAATTACATAAGAACTCATCTAATAATATATAAATATTAAAAAAATATTAATTGAAATAAACTAAGATGATTATGAAAACAACTTGTAACAAAATGATGATATCATCTATTTTAAGTTCTTGCATTTATCAATGACACAAATATAGAAAATTACTGGTAACCAAGAATTAGTTAATTAATTGATCTCATTTATATATATATATATATTACACAATACCAATAATATATATATATATATATATATATTATTGTCTTGAATATTAGTTTATGATTATCAATACTTTTATATAAACATATAAAGAATTTCAATATATTATTATTATTATTATTATTATTATTATTATTATTATTATTATTATTATTATTACGATCGAACGCGAGCCCATTTATATTTTAATTATAAAAAAGGAATTGTAAGTGTACCGCTAAAAGCTGTACACTTACAACTTTAGGACTGATCGCTACCTTAGGTAGCGACCAGCATTTTTGTTTTTTTTTATTTAAAAAAATTATGTAGCAATCACGGTTCACTACCTCTGGTAGCGACCATTGCTCGCGACCCCAAGATAATTTTTTTTTTAAATAAAATTTTTAATTTGCATTTAATTATAAATTCATTAAATATTTTATTAATTTACTAATTATAATTAAGTTAATTAATATTTTTAAATTTTTTATAGAATTTCAATACAAAATAAAAATATTTCACTTTACGATAATCTAAAAAATTTAAAATAGAATTAAAAAATTACATAAAAATGTATATATTCAAATATTATTTATATTATTTTGTTGTCTACGACCCCGCCGTTGGACATTACTTTGACTCGAAGGACCTTGGATTTATTGTGATTGACTGCGAATTTGTTGCCTTGCACGAGCTTGAGCCAATCTATTTTATTAGAAATGCGTCGACCCGAATGAGTTGAAGTACAAAGAGTATCATCGTGGACCAACTGAAAATTGGATATCCCAAGTATTCCATCAACGATAACAACGTTGGTGTATCCCAATACTTCTTTCCGACCGATAACAACGGAAGACTATTGGGATATTTCATATTTTCAGTTGGTCCACGACGATACTCTTCGTAGCTCAACTCGTCGAGGCCGACGCTAAAGTACGCGCATTTCTAATAAAATGAATTGGCCCAATCTCTTGTAATGCAACAAATTCGCAATCAATCACAACAAACCTAAGGTCATTTGAGTCAAAATAATGTCCAATGGCGGGGTCGTAGATATCAAAATAATGTAAATAATATTTGAATATATACATTTTTATGTAATTTTTTTATTTATTAATTCGAATTATAAATGTTTTAAATTATCGTAAAGTAAAATGTTTTTTCTTATCTTGAAATTCTTCAAAATTTTTAAAAATATTAATTAACTTAATTCTAATTAGAAAATTAATAAAAATATTTAATGAATTTATGATTAAATGCAAATTAACAATTTTTTAAAGAAAAAATTGTCTTGGTTCACGACCTGGGAACGTGACCCGAGTCGCGGCCTCATTGTTTAACCAATAAACAACAAAAAACACATTTATATCAAATATAAACATACCAACATATAAATAAATCCCATGCGTTTATAAATAGATATTCGATATCTAACCATAAACATAATTAAAACACAAAAAATATGATATTAATAATGCAATTAAAAATATGTACATACAGTGTACAAACCATTTTTTTTCTTTGGAAACTATTTCCAAAATAATCTAAGGCATAAAAATAATTTTAGAAATCCAATTTAACTAAAAATTAAAATATGCCAAAATTAATAATTTCATAAAACTAGCACAAATCAGGAAAATCCAATTTTCTGAAAAAACAACAAAAACGGCGCAAAATAGTGCTGCCGGCCGACCGGCCCAAACGGCTGCATGCGCGCGAGCAAGCGCCCCTGCCTGCGCGCAGCAATAGGTGCGCACTCCCGACGCGAGAGCGCACACCCAGCAGCGCGCACGGGCGGACACCCGCACGCAAGAGCCCTGCCTGCGCGCGCGGGCACGCGCCTGCTGCCCTTGTTGGGTTGCTGGCACCATTTTTCACCAAATTTTTATTTTTTTATTAAATTTTTACTATAAAAACTAAAACATAAACATTCATTTATAGAAAATCCAATTCTCAAAAAAATGCATGGATATCCATAATTTTAAAAGCAAAATTAACACATATTTTCTAAGCAAATAATCATGCTTTAAAGCCATAAACATGCTTTCCAAAAGCAAATTTAAACATATTCTTATCGCTTAACACATAATAACATATAAATTCTAAAGCCACAATACGGAATCAGGCTCTGATACCACTGAAAGAATCGGGTATGGCCCGGGAACGCAACGGAAGCGTAAAATGCATAATTTAAGGCATAATATTAAACGGATTCAAATGGGTGTTCCCTTTTAAGTTCCCGGGCGTTTGGTGTATGTCAAAGTATAAATAAAGAGGAAAACAATGTTGGACGTGCGGCTAAAGGAAGAAAACAAAAGATGCATTTAATATAAATGGAAACCGACCTTTTGTTCTTTACATGTAGAACCAGTACGTGCGTTGTCCCTCTTTATGTTTCTCCTTCCGTTCGCTTAAGGATCCAAATTAGAATCCCTCTAATTTGTCCACACCAAACTATGAAAGAGTTATCTAATCTATTGCTAAATAGAAGTTGAGAAAAGAAGAAGAAACAATCCAAAACAACAGTATTACTTAGTGCCTTTGGAATGATTTTAAGTTCAATCCTTTCCAAAAGGTATGAACACAAAAAGGAGAATTTTTCAGAGATTTTGGAGAGTTTTTGGCATGGAAAAACGTGCAATAGCATATACCATAAAAGTTATGTGAATATTTTTTGTACACGTAGGAAATTGGATTCAAAATTCAACCTCAAACCATGATGGCATAAAACCTCCCTAAAAAACACATCATGTCAAAGCACATGTCCTTCTCATGGACTTAGACTTGGACTTTAACTTGCTGTAACTTGCATTTTTCCATGGACTTGGACTACTAGTTTTTGACTTTTATTTAATCTAATTAAATTAAGTTCAAAGAAAGTCCATTGGGCATTAATTAATCTCAATCCAATTGAAGCCCACAAGTTTATTTAATCCAATTAAATAAACATAAGTCTAAACTCTAATTAATTGATCAAATCAATTAATTAAGCCAAACCCGATATATTAGTCCAATTAATTTAAAGGTTTTAGGCCCATGAATCAACTAATCCAATTAGTTAATTCCTGGACCACACATCAAATGAATTTCTCAATAAATCATCCATCATTTATTTTCTCCGTGAATTAATTTAGTCTAATTAAATCAATTCGTTTCTTCTAGAGTTAATTCCAAATTAATTCTACCAATTCTATAGTGATTTGTTTGTCACTCTTTAGGTTCACCCTCAGCTAGACTTGGACTTGTGTCTAACACAATTGGTAGATTAAATCCAATTTAATTAACTGTATTTCAATTAACCATTAATCGGAAAAACGTCGGTCACCACGGGTTGTCGTCTACCAATGATCCATAGCACTAGACACTAGGTGAATGTTGGCGTGAACATTTAGGCTCCCGAGTTCCATACGAGTACGGTCCTTCCATTTTCCATCTCCAGGTCTAAGTTAGGGTATGGAATTGGGCGTCGATTCCCATCCTGGACTAGGCGTCTATGCTTAATACTTGAGACTACGCATGTCTCATTGCATCGACGCAGGAAACCATTTTCTACTTGATCAACCACTGTGGCCACAGGTTTAAGCAGCATGAACGTGTCTCCGAGTGCATAGGAGATACCTCTGTCACATACTGACACGGGACGAATCCTCTTCTTCAACCCACCATCCTCGCTACACATTTTGACTGCACTGGACTTTGTTGTGATATATGTAAAATGACATTTAACATATGGAAATGAGCACAACAAAGACAATACCAATGATAACAAATACTCATTTTATTCATTACATAATATTACATTACATCGAATTGTCAAATAGATTACAAAATGCCAAACCAATTAGCTTTCTGGTGAACTATTCTAACATTTTTAAAATCCCTTTTTCGTTAGAAACTAATGGAAGGTGGGTGCATGCGAGGATGGTGCATTTGGACATGATATTTTTTACGCATTTTGCCCCTTTTTAATCTTTAATTGACAAAATTGCCCCTATATTGTGCTAAAAATTACCGTGGTCAAATTCACTTGTTTTAACCTTATTTTTAGTGGTTTTTATTGCATTTCATACCTCCTAAAAAAAATAAATGATTTGTTCTTAAGTACATCTAAATATATTAAAATACCAAAAAAATCTATAATTTATTTATAAATTTATAATTTAAATTGAAAAATTAATTAAAATCATGATACAAAAATAATATACTAACATTTATTTTTTTTAAATTTAAATATCTATATCAATATAAATGCAATCAACTATAACAATTATATTTTGTTACTTAATTAAGGCTTTATTTAGTTTAATATATATAAATAAATTTTAATATTTATTATAAATAATATGTAAAATTTAAATAGATATTATAAGTATTTAAAACTAAATTTTATTATTTATATTTAATTATTTTTAAGTTGCAAATAATTAAAATTAATTTTTAAACTTTAAAAAACTTAATAAGAATAAAAAAAATATTTTTTTTAATCTGGGGACGGCCCGTCGTTCCCACTTCTGCCATGGGTGACGGTCGCATTGCCTAGTGCAAACCTGGGCAACCGCGCGCCGTGCCCAGATTTGCTTTGAGCGAACGCAGCAGCATTCGCCCAAGTTGGGGGGCGACGGTGAGTCGTCGCCTCTCTTTTCATGGTCTCTCGTCGTCGGCCTCTAACCTGGGCGAATGCTGCCGCGTTTGGACGAAGCGGAGGAAATGGGGGTTTGGGCGGGGGGCCGCGGGGGAGGGGTGTAGATTCTATTTAATTTATTTTATAAATAATATATTTATAATATATATTCTAAATTAATTAAATTTAACCCTTGATTCTCTTATAAATTTAAGATCCAACGATTAAAATTAATTGATTACATCTAACGACTCTCATATATCAGTAAAGATCCAATAGTCATTAAATTAAAGAATAATATATAATAAGTAAGGGCGTAACGATTAATTTGACTAAAAGTTAACGCCGTTAGTTATGACTAACGGAAAGGGGCGATTGAGTTATATTTAATAAAATAGAAGGATGTTTTTAGTCTATTTGAAAACATAGAGGGTTTTAGCTGAGTTTTTAAAACACGGATGAGTTTTATGTATTTAAGCCTATATTGGTGAATATGTACATACACATATATATATACTACAATAATGTGATTATTAAAATGTATTTGGGTTCATCCAATGGATGTCTAGATACATCCCAATCAGTTCCATTAATCTTCAATCAAGTCTACCACTTTAAAATGTATGATCAAATCATACCAAGTAAATGAGGCTTGATTGGAACAAGTCAACTCTCCTCCAACAAGGCCTAGAGTTGCACTACCAAAAAAATCGGTATTTGGAACGGTTACTTTGTAATGACCGCGAAGCCATTACAATTTAAACGGCCATTGTAACCATTTTGGAATGCAGGAACTAATATGGAGGATTAATCTTGGGTAAGAGGAAATTGTTTGGCGACCGTACCCAAAACCAACTAAAAAGCCGTTACAAAAAATAGATGTATGTATAGTCGTTACAAATTGTAACGGCATTTGAAATTCCATCGTGAACTTGTAACGGCCATTCAACATTTCAAAGAAATTTGTTACAACAACCGTAACAAAAAGAGAGTCGTTACAATATTGTAATGGCTCTTTAAACGGTGTTACAATTTTATAGCCATTTTGTATTAAATGTGAACTTCCGTTACAATAGTTGTAGCAAAATTCGATACAAAACATAAGTCTGAGGGACTGATGCAATGGCAGTTACAATTGTAACGGCTTTTGTTTTAAAATATAATCGTTCCAAAAACCGCACCAAAGTTATTGTATCTAACGGCTATATTCCAATGGTAGTATTTCAACGGTTATGTTGTTGCACTAAAGCCATTACAAAAGCCAGTACATATGCTTCTATATATATGTTGCATGATGTTTTCAATTTATTTCATTTGTTCTAGTCTTGATTAACTACACACACTCTCAAACTCTCTCGACCACAATTAGTGCACATACATTTGTTCGGTTATCGTTAATTTATTGAGTTGCTCTAACCAGGTAACAACTTCAACCCTTATTTTTGAAGTAAACGCCTGTAATTTATGTTTGCGTATATGTAGCTCTGATCATGTTAAGGCAATTGAGAAGATGGATGTATGAGAAGAACCTCCCGGTCTTACACTGCAGTTTGAGGATGGTGTTAAAACTTTCATAGAGTGGGCTCAGTCCCAACGTCAATATATGGACGAAGATAAAATTAGGTGCTCGTGTGTGAAGTGCAAAAAGGGAAGGTTCAAAACACCTGACGGGGTAAAATTTTGACTTAGATAGGTGCGGGTTTGTTCTGGAATATTATAATTGGACTTGTCATGGCGAGGAGAGGGTGCAAGAGCACTTTGATACTGTGACCGCCCCTCCAGTGCCCTAGGAGCAAACCCCATCTACTCAGGAGGAGGGTAGTTCACATTGGGGTGATCAACAACAGATGGATTGGGCGCAGAGGACGGTTTATGGTGCAGCCGGGCCGGGTTATTTTTCTTCTTACGACGAGGGTGTGCTTGATGATGGTACGAGGTCATGTCCTACATGGTACGGGGGTGGGCGATATGATTATATGTCAGGGTTGTCAGATCGTTTTTTCGATGTAGTGCGCGTTGTCGACCAGCCGTTGTGGAGCGGTTGTACCCAATCTCAGTTAGGGGCGGTTGCTAGTTTGGTGAATATCAAGGCTGAGGGCAATTTATCCGAGCGCACATATGATCTAATGTGCCAGTGGACTGATTATATATTGCCCCGCGATCACACTTTCCCTACTGATTACTACAGTACGAAGAAATTGATTAGAGATTTGGGATTACCTATTGAGAAGATTGATGCGTGTAAAAATAGTTGCATGCTGTACTGGAAGGACGATATTGATCTGGAGTACTGCAAGTTTTGTGGAGAGGCTAGGTACAAGCCGACCAGATAGCGAGACCCCCGCCGAAAGAAGTCCCCGTATGCCGTTCTTAGGTACCTGCCTCTT
Organism: Sesamum alatum; assembly: GCA_034509735.1. Lineage (NCBI taxonomy): Eukaryota > Viridiplantae > Streptophyta > Magnoliopsida > Lamiales > Pedaliaceae > Sesamum > Sesamum alatum. The sequence goes on from JACGWO010000013.1 coordinate 5,536,678, forward strand.
ACTCCCCGACTGCAAAGGTTGTATGCCTCAACAGCGACTGCTGAGCACATGACGTGGCATGCCACACATCAGACGGAGGAGGGCTCCATGTGTCATCCATCCGATGCAGAGGATTGGAGGCATTTCAACCAAACATATCCTGACTTTGCATTGGAGCCCCGTAATGTTAGGCTAGGGTTGTGCACAGATGGGTTTGCACCGTAGGGGCAATATGGTAAAACTTACTCATGTTGGCCCGTTATACTCACACCATACAATCTCCCGCCGGGAATGTGCATGAAGTCTAAGTACATGTTCCTCACATTGGTGATCCCTGGCCCATCAAATCCGAAGCATCTGATAGAAGTTTATCTGGAGCCGTTGATCGAGGAGCTTGTGCAATTGTGGCATGTGGTCATACGGACGCACGACAGTGCTACGAACCAAGTGTTCATGATGCGCGCGGCATTGATGTGGATCGTGAACGACCTACCTGCTGCCCACCACTGCCCACCGCCGCCCGCCACTCTTTCACTCTCTGTCTCACCTGAAACACAGGTACATTTTCATTTTTTTTTCGTCTGAAATTATTTATGTAATTTCTGTCAATTTCTGTAAATTGTAATATTTCTGTAAATTTCTGAATATTTTGCAATTTATGTGCAATTGTAATTATTGTAAGTTCTGTAATTATGTATTTGTTGTTATTTCTGAAAAATGTAAATTGTTATAATTTCTGTATATTGTAAATTATTGTAATTTTTGTAATTATGTAAATTGTTGCAATTTCTGTAAATTGTTGTAATTTCTAAAAATTGTTGAAATTTTTTGTATATTTTTTCACTTAAAATTTTCTGAAAATTTTCAGAAATTACATTTCAAATTTTTTGTATATTTCTAAAAATTTTCAGAAATTTTCTAAAAATTTTCAAAAGAATTTATGTGCATACATTGAGTAATTTGTGTGCATTTTGTGTAATTTGTGTGCTTTTTCTCTAATTATTGTGCTTTTTGTGTAATTATTGTGTTTTTTTGTGTAATTATTGGAATTTCTTTCTCAATTGTATTAATTTTGTAATTTTTGTAGGATATCATGACAGACGGTGCTCCGGCCCCTCCCGGACGTGGTCGTGGCTGCGGTCGTGGCCAAACGACTTCGGCTGCACCGCGGTAGCCGCCAGTCCCACAAGCCCCGGCTCCAGTGGCACAGGGCCTGGCACTAGTGCCACAGGCCCTACGCGTTGACTCGGCCACTCCGGTGTCATCGACGGCGGAGGTCGGTAGTGGACAGGCCTCAGGGGCCTCCGGTTCTTAGGCCCCGGGGCCTCGGCCATAGGATTTACCACCACCACCACCCGCGCCTGAGTTGCCACCTCGGTCTGCATGTCACTACATCAGCCTCCGCAATGCGAGGTAATCTAAAAAATGAAAGCCTGGGAAAGGTGTGTGGATCGTCCCGGGAGAATCGCGAATGCGGAAGTGCGGTATAATTAAAATTTACAAGAATTTAAACATGCATCTATAATATAAAATAAACACGTTCAAGGGGTGTTCCCTTGAAACTCCCGGGCGTTTGGTGTATCTCATGAATAATAAAGGCATATGAAACAATCATGGAGGCCATAGGGTTTAAAGTAAAGAGGGACGAAAATCGTAAATCAAAACCTACCGATTGTCGTTTTCGTTTTCAAACCGGTACTCGCGTTGTTCCCCATTTTGCTCCAAGATCTCGAACAGGAGACCCTCTAATTCGTACACGCAATCCGTCCACGTACCTTGCTCCTCGTGCTAGCGATAGAACAAGTGTATATTATATTTGGAGAGGACGGATCGATCAAACGTTATTGATTAACGAGATCAATCCTCTGATGTTCAATTGTAGAACAAAAGAACAAGGAAAGATTTCTTGGAAGAGAGGGAGAGAGAGTCGGCCAAGAGAGAGAGGGAGAGAGGGCCGAGTGTGTGTAGTGTGTGTGCTTCAAGATTTCATCATCCTTTCTAATGAGGACACTTAGGAATATTTATAGAGGAGGAATCCTATTCCTCTTCTGATTCCTACACATTGAAGACTCCAACTTGAATGGGATTTGACCTAGTCAAATCCTAGTCAATTGCTAGCTTCTTGGTCAAACCAATCCTAGCCATCAATTCCTCTCTTTAATCTCGACCGTTGATTAATTTAATGGAATATTTAAATCTCATTTAAATAATTCTAAAGGTAATAAAATAATATATCAAATATAAATATTTATTCCAAACCCATTAAATTAATTTCTAATAAATCCAATTTAATAGATAAATTCCTTATTATCTAATAAAAGGAATTAATTTCTTCCCAAGAAAAGAAGGACCAGATTAAATTCAATTTAATCGCTCCATTTCTCCAAATATTTAATTCCAAATTAAATGTGTTATGTGTACAGATTGTGTGTGACTCTTTAGGTTCACAATCAGCTAGACTTGGTTGGATTCCTAGAACCCGCCCGTCACCATGGGTGGCCGTGTAGCAACGGTCCATGGCACTAGAGACTAGGTGAATATAAGGAGATGAACATTTAGGCTCTACAGTATATTTATCCTTCCGTCTACGGTCTCACCACTTAGGGTCTAGGGCACAGATTATGCAGGTACCCATTTTGGACCTAAGTGTCGGTCTGTCCTTTTACCAAACGCCGCAAGGGAATCCTTCCCTTCTGTTCAGTTACTGTGGCCACAGATTTTAGGGACAAGACATAGAGTATCGTGAGACATAACTGTCAACACCTTTTGACAGAAGACGGATCATTCTTGGAAACTACTGTCACGTTGTACATCGTGGTTGCACTAGATATGGTTTATGACTACTCAAGTGCATCTTGGCAATCTCTTGCCATACCTAAGATACAGTCCCGATGTACAGGTGAACTCAGCAATTCCTCAAGTCAAAGGATTTGACCTGTACCGTTGGAACCGGGAACTCACGTCATACCTAGCCGGCCCTACTCAAGGTCCTCCGTAAGATTGTTCCCGCGAGTCACCTCAGTCAGCCGCTCCCCAGCAGGCCGACCTACTAACACTGCTTAGACAATCCTCGTCACCCGTCGATGAAACACGACAGCAGATGCTTAGTGCAAGTCTCAAGGGGAATCTCGGTACCCATTTTTCGAGATTCCTTGACTTGGAGATTTTCAGACTGATTCGGCGAAACTGATTTCAGGGACCTACCTCCAAGCGTAGTCCCAGTCTCCGAAATGCGATTTCAGTCTTTGGGCTTTGTTTGTGTAGCGAACAGTTATAAAGCAGATAAAGTGACCACAAACAAAGTATGCGCCATATGAATTTCACTTTCTTATTCATTAATGTTTTATCAAAACTTCGAAATTGTTCAGACATAGGTTACAATTCGCCTACCAAGATTGGCTACATGGTCACCTATGCTAACAATCTCCCACTTCACATTTAAAGCCAATCACCCATATGCCTAACCCTCATCTTCTCAAGATGTTGTGTATGAGCGCTCTGCGACATAGGGCTTTGTCAGAGGATCTGTTGTGTTGTCTGTTGAGTTGACTCGGTCCATCCGAACGTCACCTCTTCCTACCATTTCTCTTAGAAGGTGGTAGCGTCTAAAAATGTGTTTGGATCTGTGATGAGATCTCGGTTCCTTCGCTTGCGCAATGGCTTCATTGTTATAACAGAAGATGACAACGGGCTCGGCAATACTAGGCACCACACCCGACTCTTGGATGTAGTTTCTCATCCAAACCGCTTCTTTAGCAGCTTCTGAAGCTACTATGTATTCGGCCTCGATGGTGGAATCAGCAGTGGTTGCTTGCTTGGAACTTTTCCATGCTACCACTCCTCCATTGAGCCTGAATACATAACCCGATTGAGACTTGGCATCATCGTCATCCACCTGGAAGCTAGCATCACTAAAGCCTTCCAGGATCTGTTCTCCATTGCCATAGACTAGGAACATTTCCTTAGTCCTCCTTAGGTACTTAAGGATGCCCTTAACCTCATTCCGATGTGCCTCTCCTGCACATGACTGATGTCTGCTCGTTACACTCAAAGCCTAAGCGATGTCAGGTCATGTGAAGTGGACCGCATATTGGATGCTTCCCATGGCAGAAGCATAGGGAACGACTTTCATCTTTTCAAGTTCCTCATCAGTCTGCGGAGATTGTTTCTTGGACAACTTGATCCCATGCCTAATGGGAAGGAATCCTCGTTTGGGGTTGTCCATACAAAACCTTTTCAGGACTTTCTCCATATACGAGTTTTGGGTTAGTCCTAACATTCTCTTAGATCTGTCCCTGACGATCTAGATGCCTAGAATGTAGGAGGCTTCACCCAAATTCTTCATAGAAAACTGAGTTGATAAGCATGCTTTTGTGTCACCCAACATTCTCACGTCATTGCCTATGAGTAGAATATCATCCACATAAAGCACTAGGAACACTATAGAGCTCCCACTGACCTTCTTGTATACACAAGGGTCGGATTCATTTTTGATGAAATCATACCCCCGTATGACTTTGTTAAAGTGAATGTTTCAACTTCGAGGTGCTTGTTTGAGGCCATAGATGGACTTTTGGAGACGACAGACTTTCTGTTCTTCTCCGGTAATCGTGAAATCCTCCGGTTGATCCATATAGATCTCTTCCTCAACGAAACCATTAAGGAAGGCCGTTTTCACGTCCATCTGCCATATCTCATAGTCATACCATACTGCTATGGCAAGTAGGATCCGAATGGACTTAGCCAAGGCTACTGGCGAGTACGTCTCCTTAAAATCGACCCCGCATTGTTGGGTGTACCCTTTTGCTACTAGCATGGCCTTGAAGGTTGTGACCTCTCCATCAATGCCAAGTTTGCGCTTATAGACCCATTTACAGCCAACTGGCTTATCCCCTTTGGGCGGGTCTACAAGAGTCCAGACTTGGTTCTCATTCATGGAGTCCATTTCGATTTTCATGGCCTCAAGCCATCTCCGGAGTCGATGTCAGACATCGCATCCCCATATGTCTTAGGATCCTTATCCAATAGACTGGTCGTGTTTAGAAAGCCGTATCTCATCGGAGGTCGTGACTCTCTAGTTGACCTACGGAGAACGGGAACGTCAGAGGTGACTGTGGGCGCTGACTGTATTGGAACCGACGGTTCAGGTACCGAGGCTGGCCCTTCCCGAGGTCGTCCTTCATGCCTAGCATGCTGGACTTCTCGTGGTTGGTCAGCCCTTCGGGTATCTATCCTGAATCCTCTAAGTGAGGAATCCGCGGCTTCCTCAGATGACTGGTTTCCATCACTTGACTCCTCAAGGATCAGTTCATCAGGTTGGATATCCTCTGGAAAGCCTTGTTCCAAGAACACTACATTCCTTGAAACAAATACCTTGTGTTCGAAGGGGTCATAGAAGTAATAACCCGCAGTTTCTTTAGGGTATCCAACGAACCTGCATAAGTTGGACCTACTGCTTCTGCCGAGATGGCCTTGCCATTCCCAAGCTTCAGGATCATATCCCTGCTACCCAGTTTTCTGCTTCTTTTCAGCACCTGCAAATTATTGCAAATGTGAGCTCCACAGCCGGTATCTAATACCCAAGAGGCAGTGTTAGTAAGCATATTGACCTCAATCACAAAAATACCTTGTTTGGAGAGGAGCTTGGGGCAATCCTTCTTCTAATGCCCTTTCTCACGGCAATTGATACATGTGCCATATGCCCTCGACTTTTGCTTTGAGTCCACCTTCCCTTTTCCTTTGCCTTTCCCCACTTTGGCAACGGGAACACTCTTAGTATTGTTAGCTGCTTTGACGGTGTTTCCCTTTCCCTTCTTCCTTTTCCAACGTCCGGCACCCTTGCCTTTCGTCTTGGAAGTCGAAGCATCTCCAAACAATACCGATAGCGTAGACTTTTTGGTCGTTGCCTCGTATTGCACCAACATATTGATTAACTCATGAATACCCTTCTCAAGCGTGTTCATGTTATAGTTAACAATGAATTGGTCAAAGGAGGGTGGGAGAGACGGAAGGATCACATCTATATATGTCTCGTTATCGAGCCCTGCCTTGAGGTCCTCGAGCTTTTCCACCAAGGTAAGCATTTTAACCCCGTGCTCTTGTACAGAGGATCCTTCGGTCATTTTTGTTCCAAAGAACGCCTTCGTCGCGACATACCTAGTATGCCGGTCCGGGACTGCATAGAAATCCTTCAGGCGAGCCATAATGGAAGGGACATCGTCTAGCTTCGTACTGCTTCTGAATCTCATTCGTCATAGAGGCAAGTATGATGCTACGGACTTTCCGGTTATCCTTATGCCAAGTCTCGAACGTCTCATGTTCTTCTGCCATGGATCTTCCGGCAAGGTCCTAGGGAACGGCTCGTCCATGACGTAGCCATGGTTCTCGTAATCGAGGACTATCCTCAGATTTCGCAACCAGTCGTTGTAATTGGTTCCATTAAACTTGTTGGTCTCAAGTACGGTTGATAATGGGTTCTTAGACATTTTAAATCTACATTTTAAAACACAACTACGATCAGCAGAATTTTAAAAGGTGGAAGTTTGATAAACAATCAAATGCTTGGACGTTGTTATTTAATGCTCCCACTATTTATACAAAAACACGATACTCTCAAACGTTGTTTTCGGGAAAACTTTTTCCTAATGGGCTCGGGATCCACAACAATCTTCCCCATACCCCGCTTTTACGATTCGCATGGGGAAAAACCTGTGGGAGGTATATCATACCATTCTCGTTCCACAAGATTCCCAAGATAACTGCCTCACCCTTTCACGTGATCCCAAGGACTCCAAGCGAATCACGTTATATGGGCGTTAGACCCGACCCAATCGATTGAATCACAGACCCCCTGCTACCTCCACGACTCGTGAGATAGATAACAGTGGTCTACTTTCCATTCATGACACAGTGCAACTTATTTTAAGTACGATAGTCATGCCACGACTCGTGAGACCACGCTATCGATCGAAATCAGCTTCCTCACTAAGCCATGGATTGGAAGGCATGGACGAACTCCTAGAGTTCATGTCCATTTATCGAGGGTCTAATATTTTGAACTTTGGTCTAACCAACTGAGAGTTGTAAATGACCGAGATCCCATACATGAACACATTCATCCAAAATGCGGAATTAAAATTTGCATCCCATAGCAGTAATATGATAAATAAAACCATTCATTCACCATAAAAGCTACATGCAAAATTAAAGCCTAGCACGCCCCTGTTGGATGATCACAAGCCCAAATCCTATGCGATCCACTGAGCCCGCAGTGGATCTATGGTCAATATAGGGTTGGTCCTACACTATTACATTTAATAGTAACCCGATCAACTTGCTGATGGGCCTTAGTCTCTTTTTCTCTTTCAAGTCTCCATGGAAACGCCTTGGATCCTCCATTCTGGGCTTTCCATGTGGACCTTCCTTCATCTCCACCAAGTACATAAAAATAAAATCCTCACTCCTACACTACTCTCATTACATATGTAAAAAGAAACCCCAGCAAAAACCTGGGGGGAGTATAATAGGAGGGAGATAGAATGCCTTATTATTCCAAGGCAACTAGAAGAGGAGAAGGAGAAAGCAAAAGAGCCACACAGGCCCAACATAAATTAAACCATACATTCTGTCTAGGGCTCGTGATCATCCATTCTCAATAAACGCACATAATCACATGATTTTCAATCACATAAACATATGCATATAATCCATAATTACTAATCACATCATCCCATGATAAATAAACGAGTTACGTACGAAAAATGTGGTACAACCGTTCGTAATATCCTTTCCCGTTTAGGAAGACCCTTCCTCATTATTTGAAGGTAAGTAATACCCCGGGATTCCAATTCCAATACAACAACCTTCCAAATAATGTTCTTTAAGAAAAACATGCAAAATTAAATAAAACTAATATTTTAGAATTATCCAAAAAATTAAAATAACGAGAAAACGTAAACTTTAACCGGCCGCCGCCAGCGGCGGCGTTCTGCCGGCGCACACAGGCCAGCAGGCCCAGCCTGCTGCCCTTGTGTGCGCGCAGGGCACCCCTGACCGGGCGCGCATGCCGCAGGCCCCTACTTTCTCGCGCGCGCGCCTGGTCGACAGCGCTACGGACGCATGTACGCGCTGGCAGGCTGCCGCGCGAAGGCACCTCTGCCCGCGCGCGCCAACCTGTCGCGCACGCGCATCGGGCGCGCCTCGCGCAGACTGCGTTGTCTGATGCAATGGCAGTTACAATTGTAACGGCTTTTGTTTTCAAATATAATCGTTCCAAAAACCGCACCAAAGTTATTGTATCTAACGGCTATATTCCAACGGTAATATTTCAACAGTTATATTGTTGCTACTAAAGTCATTACAAAAGTCGGTACATATGCTTCTATATATATGTTGCATGATGTTTTCAATTTATTTCATTTGTTTTAGTCTTGATTAACTACAACATTCTCAAACTCTCTCGACCACAATTAGTGCACATACACTTGTTCTGTTATCGCTAATTTATTGAGTTGCTCTAACCAGGTAACAACTTCAACCCTTATTTTTTGAAGTAAACGTCGTTTAATTATTTTTTTCTAAATTTATGTTTGCGTATATGTAGCTCTGATCATGTTAAGGCAATTGAAAAGATGGATGTATGAGAAAAACCTCCCAGTCTTACACTGCAGTTTGGGGATGGTGTTAAAACTTTCATAGAGTGGGCTCAGTCCCAACGTCAATATATGGACGGAGATAAAATTAGTTGCCCGTGTGTGAAGTGCAAAAAGGGAAGGTTCAAAACACCTGACGAGGTAAATTTTGACTTAGATAGGCGCGGGTTTGTTCCGGAATATTATAATTCGACTTGTAACGGCGAGGAGAGGATGCAAGAGTACTTTGATGCTGTGACCGCCCCTCCAGCGCCCGAGTAGCAAACTGTTAGAATAGGTAACCAAAAAGCCAATTGGATTGGCGGTTTTGGGAACTATTCGTCAATCTTTATTAATACAATATTATCCTGATGAAAAGAGTAAGTATTTATCACTGGCACAGTGTTTGTTGTGCTTACTACTAACGTTGAACGGTGTTTCAACGTCACAACAAATGCCCACAGACCAATTGGATAACCCATGTAGTTGGGTTGCGCATTGGATGGCGGCTATGAAACCAACTTCTGAGGGCTGGTCTGAAACATTCCAAGTCGAGGACCTCGAGACTGGGCATCAACTGTCCTATTGAGACTTGCACTAAGTATTGCATTCAGTGGGTGAGTGTCGAGTTTCATCAGCAACAGACGAAGGTCGTCTATACAATTTTAGTGGGTTAGTTGACAAGGTGGTCGAGTGACTGAAGTGACTCACAGGAATCATCATATGGAAGCCTTGGAGCCTTGGTCTGTATGACTGGAATTCCCGGTTCAGATAGTACAGGATTAGTCCTCGGACTTGAGGAATCATGGCAATCACGTGCATATGAAGACGGTATCTTGGATCTGGCGAGAGGTGATCATTCTGTAAGATGGTCATTATAAGCCTATGTACCAAGGACGGTGCATTCCAAGATAGGATCTGTCCCCTGTCAGTACATGACGGTGATGTCTCCTATGCACTCTGAGATGGTTTACACTCTGAAAGTCTATGGCCATAGCAATTGATTGAGTAGGAAAGAGTTTCCTACGTCGATCGATAGAGTAAATGCATCTCGTGTATAAAGCATAGTTGCCTAGTCAAGGATGGGAACCGACGCCCAATTTGATACCCTAGACTAAGGCCAGGAGACGGTCGACAGTAGGACTGTACCCGTACAGAATCGGCGCCTAAATGTTCACGCCAACATTCACCTAGTCTCTAGTGCCATGGACCGTTGCTAGACGGCCACCCATGGTGACGGGCTCCTGTTGGACATGAGCCCAAGTCTAGCTGAGGGTGAACCTATAAGGTCACACACAAATCACCGAGGAGGTGAAGGAATTGACTTGGAGTCAATTTCAGATGATGATAAGTAATTGGATTACTTAAGGGATTGTCCATGGATGGACGGGTCGATATTATATCGGGCCCTCGTTTAATCGGTAAATAGGATTTATTGATTAATATGGAAAGTTGAGATATTGAATCTTTTAATTGGATTGAAAAATCAATGAAAATTATTTAAGTGGACATTAAATTAAATTGGATTTAATTTTTAGGTTCGTCGTAATTGGATTATGGTAGAACCGGTCCGTTAAATTTTGACCCGAGAGGTGTGTTAATTCCATTTATGGAATAGGAAGAAGTTGGACTTTTTCCCAAAATAAGCATGGCCGAAAATTGCCACCTTGGAGGGAGCAAAAATCAGCCATGTTGGATGCTAGGTGTTAGTTGACTTGTCTTTTTTGGTAAGAGACAAATCAGCTCCAATCAAGCCCTTCCCTTTTGGTATGATTTGATCATACCTTAAAAGTTGGTAGGCTTGATTGAAGAATTGATGGTGATTGATTGGGATGTATCTAGATATCCTTGGATGAACCTAAACACATTTCAATAATCACATTAATTATGTATATGTATGATATACTAATACCTATTGATGATGAATTTCATTATTCATCTTTTTCTCGAAAAAAAGATGAAAACTCTCCATACACTCTCTTACTCTCTGTACTCTCAAGATCCTCTTTGTTGCTTCATTGATCTATGATCAATTGAAGGACAAAGTAAGATCAAGAAGGAACACTAATTTGATAGAGTAATCTCTTATTTGATTTCATCCTCTAGATCCGTTTTTTTCTAGCAAGAAAAAACGAGATCTCTCCCTGTGTGGTGTGGACTACATTAGAGGGTCTCTACGTTGGGACCTCGCGTGGACGAACGTCGGGAGGAATCAATGCGTGTAGGCAATCAAAATACAAAATCGAGAAAGGTATTCCGATTTATATTTATGCTCTCGGTTTCTTCTTTTTCCATTGCCACGAACGCTTATTTATTTTATATATGTTTATATTCTGCGTTTATACGCCGATAGTCCGGGAACGTTCATTAACACCCCTTGAACGCGATTTAAATTCTTCTATTCAGCAAGTTTTTTATCTCCACCGCGCTTCCGCCGCTTCCCGGGCCGATCCGCTTTCCTTCACAAACCCCATCTACTCAGGAGGAGGGTAGTTCGCATTGGGGTGATCAACAACAGATGGATTGGGCGCAGAGGATGGTTTATGATGCAGTCGGGCCGGGTTATTTTTCTTCTTACGACGAGGGTGTGCCTGATGATGGTACGAGGTCATGTCCTACATGGTATGGGGGTGGCGATATGATTATGTGTCAGGGTTGTCAGACCGTTTCTTCGATGTAGTGCGCGTTATCGACCAGCCGTTGTGGAGCGGTTGTACCCAATCTCAGTTGGGAGCAGTTGCTAGTTTGGTGAATATCAAGGCTGAGGGCAAATTATCCGAGCGCACATATGATCGAATGTGCCAGTGGACTGATTATATATTGCCCCGCAATCACACTTTCCCTACTGATTACTACAGTACGAAGAAATTGATTAGAGATTTGGGATCACCTGTTGAGAAGATTGATGCGTGTAAAAATGGTTGCATGTTGTACTGGAAGGACGACATTGATCTAGAGTACTGCAAGTTTTGTGGAGAGGCTAGGTACAAGCCGACCAGATAGTGAGACCCCCGCCGAAAGAAGTCCCCGTATGCCGTTCTTAGGTACCTGCCTCTTACTCCCCGACTGCAAAGGTTGTATGATTCAACAGCGACTGCTGAGCACATGACGTGGCATGCCACACATCATACGGAGGAGGGCTCCATGTGTCATCCATCCAATGCAGAGGATTGAAGGCATTTCAACCAGACATATCCCGACTTTGCATTGGAGCCCCGTAATGTTAAGCTAGGGTTGTGCACAGACGGGTTTGCGCCGCACGGGCAGTATGGTAAAACTTACTCATGTTGGCCCGTTATAATCACACCGTACAATCTCCCGCCGAGAATGTGCATGAAGTCTGAGTACATGTTCCTCACATTGGTGATCCCTGGCCCGTCAAATCCGAAGCATCTGATAGAAGATTATCTGGAGCCGTTGATCGAGGAGCTTGTGCAATTGTGGCATGTGGTCATACGGATGCACGACAGTGCTACGAACCAAGCGTTCATGATGTGCGCGGCATTGATGTAGACCGTGAATGACCTACCTGCTGCCCACCACCGCCCGCCACTCTTTCATTCTCTCTCTCACCTGAAACACATGTACATTTTCATTTTTTTATTTTTTTGTCTGAAATTATTTATGAAATTTCTGTCAATTTCTGTAAATTGTAATATTTCTGTAAATTTCTGAATATTTTGCAATTTCTGTAAATTTCCGTGCAATTGTAATTATTGTAATTTCTGTAATTATGTATTTGTTGTAATTTTTGAAAAATGTAAATTATTGTAATTTCTGTAATTATGTAAATTGTTGCAATTTCTGTAAATTGTTGTAATTTCTAAAAATTGTAAATTGTTGTACTTTTTGTAAATTGTTGTAATTTCTGAAAATGGTAAATTGTTGTAATTTCTGAATATTGTTGAAAATTGTTTGTATATTTTTTCACTTAAAATTTTCAAAAATTACATTTCAAATTTTGTGTATATTTCTGAAATTTTTCAGAAATTTTCTGAAAATTTTCAAAAGAATTTATGTGCATACATTGAGTAATTTCTATAATTTGTGTGCATTTTGTGTAATTTGTGTGCAAATAGTGTAAGTTATGTGCTTTTTCTCTAATTATTGTGCTTTTTGTGTAATTATTTTGTTTTTTTGTGTAATTATTGGAATTTCTTTCACGATTGTATTAATTTTGTAATTTTTGTAGGATATCATGACAGACGGTGCTCCGGCCCCTCTCGGACGTGGTTGTGGTCGCGGTCGTGGCCAAACGACTTCGGCTGCACCGCAACAGCCGCCAGTCCCACAAGCCCCGGCTCCAGTGGCACAGGGCCGGGCACTAGTGCCACAGGCCCCGCGCATTGACCCGGCCACTCCGGTGTCATCGACGGTGGAGGTCGGCAGTGGACAGGCCTCGAGGGCCTTCGGTTCTTAGGCCCCGGGGACTCGGCCATGGGATTTACCACCACCACCACCCGCGCCTGAGTTGCCACCTCTGTCTGCACGTCACTACATCAGCATCCGCGATGTGTGGTAATCTAAAAAATGAAAGCTTGGGAAAGGCGTGTGGATTGTCCGGGGAGAAGCGTGAATGCGGAAGCGGGGTATAATTAAAATTTACAAGAATTTAAACATGCATCTATAATATAAAATAAACACGTTCAAGGGGTGTTCCCTTGAAACTCCCGGGCGTTTGGTGTATCTCATGAATAATAAAGGCATATGAAACAATCATGGAGGCCATAGGATTTAAAGTAAAGAGGGACGAAAATCGTAAATCAAAACCTACCGATTGTCGTTTTCGTCTTCAAACCGGTACTCGCGTTGTTCCCCATTTTGCTCCAAGATCTCGAACGAGAGAGCCTCTAATTCGTACACGTAATCCGTCCACATACCTTGCTCCTCGTGCTAGCGATAGAACAAGTGTATGTTATATTTGGAGAGGACGGATCGATTAAATATTATTGATTAACGAGATCAATCCTCCTTGATGTTCAATTGTAGAACAAAAGAACAAGGAAAGATTTCTTGGAAGAGAGGGAGAGAGAGTCGGCCGAGAGAGAGAGGGCCGAGTGTGTGTAGTGTGTGTGCTTCAAGATTTCATCATCCTTTCTAATGAGGACAATTAGGAATATTTATAGAGGAGGAATCCTATTCCTCTTCTGATTCCTACACATTGGAGACTCCAACTTGAATGGGATTTGACCTAGTCAAATCCTAGTCAATTGCTAGCTTCTTGGTCAAACCAGTCCTAGCCATCAATTCCTCTCTTTAATCTCGACCGTTGATTAATTTAATGGAATATTTAAATCTCATTTAAATAATCCTAAAGGTAATAAATAAATATATCAAATATAAATCTTTATTCCAAGCCCATGAAATTAATTTCTAATAAATTCAATTTATTAGATAAATTCCTTATATCTAATAAAAGGAATTAATTTCTTCCCAAGAAAAGAAGGACCCGATTAAATCCAATTTAATCGCTCCATTTCTCCAAATATTTAATTTCAAATTAAATACGTTATGGGTACGGATTGTGTGTGACTCTTTAGGTTCACCTTCATCTAAACTTGGTTGGATTCCTAGAACCCGCCATCACCATGGGTGGCCGTCTAGCAACGGTCCATAGCACTAGAGACTATGTGAATATACGGAGATGAATATTTCGACTCTACGGTACATTTATCCTTCCGTCTATGATCTCACCACTTAGGGTCTAGGGCACGGATTATGCAGGTACCCATTTTGGACCTAAGTGTCGGTCTGTCCTTTTACCAAATGCCGCAAGGGAATCCTTCCCTTCTGTTCAGTAACTGTGGCCACAGATTTTAGGGACAAGACACAGAGTATCGTGAGACACAACTGTCAACACCTTTTGACAGGAGACGAATCCTTTCTTGGAAATTACTGTCACATTATACATCGTGGTTGCACTAGATATGGCTTATGACTACTCAAGTGCATCTTGGCAAAATCTCGCCATACCTAAGATACAGTCCCGATGTACAGGTAAACTCAGCAATTCCTCAAGTCAAAGGATTTGACCTGTACCGTTGGAACCGGGAACTCACGTCATACCTAGCCGACCCTACTCAAGGTCCTCCGTGAGACGGTTCCCGCGAGTCACCTCAGTCAGCCGCTCCCCAGCAGGCCGACCCACTAACACTGCTTAGACGATCCTCGTCACCCGTCGATGAAACACGATAGCAGATGCTTAGTGCAAGTCTCAAGAAGAATCTCGGTACCCATTTTTCGAGAATCCTTGACTTTGAGATTTCCAGACTAATCCGGCGGAACTGATTTCATGGACCTACCTCTAAGCGTAGTCCCCCAGTCCCCGAAATCCGATTTCAGTCTGTGGGCTTTGTTTGTGTAGCGAACAGTTATAAAGCAGATAAAGTGACCACAAACAAAGTATGCGTCATATGAATTTCACTTTCTTATTCATTAATGTTTTATCAAAACTTCGAAATTGTTCAGACATAGGTTACAATTCGCCTATCAAGATTGGCTACACGGTCACCTATTCTAACAGAAAATACTTATTTAATTATTTTCAGTTGATTTGTTCTTATGTTTTTTTAATTTGGAATTATTTTTTCAGGTCTGACCGAGATTTTCATAGTTTTATAAATGCGATGGTCAAAAACCACTACCCTCACCCTTGGGGATGCATCAAGAAGATTCCACAAGAGCACATCCTGTTTTGGAAAGATAATATTAAGGTAACGCCATATTTTATTATGTTTCAATTTAGTTTTTAATATTTTACTAATTCTTTCTTTTTAATATATCAATATGCAGCTTAAATACTGGTGGGACTGCGACGATGAGTCGATGTACAAGGTCGTCCGGTGGCAGGCCGGACGGATCCTTCGGAAACAGTTCTCCGACGCTCGGGCCTAGCTGTCCTGACCGCTTTGGTTGGCCGAGGAGATTTGGCGACAGATGCTGGAGTACTGGGACAGCCAGGACTTCAAGGAGATGTCGACCAAGAATAAGGCCAATCGGGCAGCTAACCCCGCTGCCGCAGCGACCGTCTACAGAGGGGACTCCTCGTCTGTTGGCCACCACAAGAAGAAGGTGGTAAGTATAAAATTTATTTCAAGTGATTTCATTATATTATATGCTTTAATTAATTACGTAAATTTGTCTTTCACAGGAGGCACAACTCGGTCGCCCAATCAAGCAGATGGAGTTGTTCTCCAAGGTCTACAAGAGGAAGGAGGACGGCCAATGGAGCGGCCCGAGGGCGGCACAGGTGGCGGTAAGTTTTTTTTCAATTTCCTTATGTATTTATATTATAATTTCATTTTTTCCATACTAACTCCAGTTTTCCAATTGCAGGAGGCGTTCAAGAGGATGGTGGAGGAACAACAAGCCAACCAGCCACCAAATTTCCAATCAGATCCTCCATCCTCTTCTCAATGCTCGGGGGCCATGACCAAGAACCAGATGTGGGTGACGACAGCAGGCGGCCAGAAGAGGGGTCGGGTATTCGGACTTGGCTCAAAGGCCCACCATACGATTTGTGGACCCTCGCAGCCGAGCTCATCAGCTGCTCCACCGCCCCGACCACCACAAGAGCAACGCCTGGACTACGATGATCGGCTCGCCAAGCTCGAGGAGATTGTCCATCGTCTGGCGAACGAGCGGTCCCAGTCTCCACCGACACCACCATCCGAAGATCTAGCCGATCCCCCGCAGCACGACGATGAGGCAAAAAACGAGGAGCTCGAAGACGATCAGGCAGAAGATCGGGATCTAGATTAGGGATGGATTTGATGTTTCCATAATATGTATTTATATTTTAAAAACAATTTTGTAAAAATAATTTTAATTTCGTTATTAATATTGTTATTTGTTTTTGCTACCCGATATATTTTTATATTCAGCAGATTAAACAATAAATTATAAAAAAAAATTATATATAAAATAAACAAAATTAAAATTAATAATATATAAAAAAATTAAATAAAATTTTGGAACGGCCTTAGTAATAGCTATAGGAATGTACACGTTAAAAACATGACCGTCACAAAGACCGATACAACATGTAAAAGAATAACCGCTAGAAAAATCGAATGTAAAACAATTCCAAACATTGAAAACACAATACATAGCCGACCATTCCACGGAGAGGTATAAACACCGATTAAAAAACCACTACAAATCATGAACCATACACGCAGGTGTGTGTACCAATAACCGTTACAATATATGTTATATGTGCATCACCATAAGAATTACAAAAATCATTACAAAATAAATTAACGCGAGCTACAAAAACAATTAAAAACACCGTTCCAATAGTGATACACAATTATTATAATCTTGGTAACAGAGACCTTTACAATTTAGAAATTTATAATTACATGTAGCTGTTACAAATGGAGATACAAAATTATTTTCCGTGTTAGGTCAACGGGTGAAACGGCTCTGGAGACCGGTACAAAAACCGGTTCAATTTGTAACGACTTTTTCAGTAGCCATTACAATTATTTTGTAACTCATGTTTTTGCCTCGGATTGACGACCATTACAGAAACGGCTATAGAAATAATAAAACTGTTCCAACGTTATTTTTAGTCGTTCCAAAAACCGGTACTATTAATTAATCTTTTTGTAGTGTTGATTTTGTGCTCCCAGGAGGAGCCAAAATTGGCCCCATCATTTTATAGGAGTTCAACCCCTCTCTTCTCCAAAAGTGGATTTAACTTGTCTCTTGGACCCAAATCTAATGGACCGGACTTTATTGTAATTCAATTATATAGGAATTAAATCTAATTTAATTCAAGGTCCATTTAAATAATGTCCAATGATCTTTTAATTCAATTAAAAGATCAAAATCCATAATCTCTCTTTAATTGATAATCTCATCTATCAATTAACCGTGAACTCGATACAATATCGGCCCGTCCATCTAATGGATCATTCCATAAATATTCCAATTATTTATCGTCTTCCAGAATTGACTCCAAGTCAATCCTTTCACCTCCTCGGTGATTTGTGTGTGACTCTTTAGGTTCACCCTCAGCTAGACTTGGGCTTATGTCCAATAGAAGCCCGTTACCATGGGTGGCCGTCTAGCAACGGTCCATGGCACTACAGGCTAGTTGAATGTTAGCATGAACATTTAGGCTCTTGA
The DNA here is from genome assembly GCA_034509735.1 of Sesamum alatum. Lineage (NCBI taxonomy): Eukaryota > Viridiplantae > Streptophyta > Magnoliopsida > Lamiales > Pedaliaceae > Sesamum > Sesamum alatum. Next base: position 5,554,422 of record JACGWO010000013.1, read on the forward strand.
TTTTGTACAGGTACGGTCCTTTCATCTACTGTCTCCCGGCCTTAGTCTAGGGTATGGAATTGGGCGTCGGTTTCTATTTTGGACTAGGAAGCTATGCTTAATACTCGAGACTACACATGCTTCATTGCATCAACACAAGGAACCTTTTCCTGCTCGATCAACCACTGTGGCCACAATTTTAAGCAGCATAAACGTGTATCCAAATACATAGGAAATACCTCTGTCACATACTAACAGGGTTGGGATCCTCTTCTTGAAACCCACCGTCCTCGCTACACATTATGACTGCATTGGACAAGACTTATAATGAACATGTCCGTGACAAGATCACCTCTCGCCAGATCCAAGATACAGCCATTGTGTGCACGTGACTTCCGTGGTTCCTCAAGTTCGAGGACCACTCCCGTACTATCGGAACTGGGAAACTCCAGTCATACCGACCAAGCCTCCACGGCTTCCATACGATCATCTCCGTGAGTCGTGTCAGTCAACTTGACCCTAGTCGACCAACCCACTAAGATCGTATGGACGTCTCATGTTTATCGCTGATGAAACACAACACTCATTCAATGAATACGATATGAAGTGCAAGTCTAAATAGAACGCATTATGCCTTATCTCGAGGTCCTCGACTTGGAACGTTTCAGACCCAACCCTTTATTTTCATAACCACCATCTAATGCGTGGTCCAACATAAAAATGTTTCAGACCCAACCCTTTATGGTCAGTTGATTTACATAAAAATGTTGTTGTGATATATGTAAATAAACATTAGCATACGAGAATGAACACAACAAAGGCAATATCAATAGTAACGAATACTCAGTTTTACTCATTATATAATATTACAGTAAATCGAGTTGTCAAATAGATTACATAAAGGCCAATCTAATTGGCTTTTTGGTCACATATTCTAACATTCTCCCCCTCTACCACCTTAGTATTTCAATCCTTTTTTCTAATTTATTTTTAACTTCATCTTTATAAACCTTAAACTTATTAAAAACTTCATCCTTTGCTTTAATAAAATAAACATAATAGTATTTGGAAAAATCATCTATAAAGGTTACATAATATTTATTGTCCCCTTTAGTAGGAGAACTATTTGAATCACAAATATCACTATGGATAAGATCCAAAATATTTGAATTTCTTTCAATTGACTTATAAGGCATTTTAGTGTGTTTTGCTTGTGCACATATTTTACATTTATAATCAACATTTGCTTGAGATTTGGAATCAGGCTAAATTCCATAAGTTTTTTAACTTTTCTATTACTTACATGTTCCAATCTTTCATGCCATAAAATACTAGATTCAATATTGAGAATTAAATTGGAACCCTCTTTGATTTTATTTACAATATTTAATTTAAAGAGTCCATTACTAACAAATCCTTCCCCAACAAAAATATTAGTTCTAGTGAATACAACTTTATTGGACTTCATAAATAGTTTGTAACCACTTTGCACTAAACAAGATCCATTAACTAAACTCATCCTAGTGTCGGGTATGTGTCGCACTCCATCAACAGTCAATGTCTTTCCAGAGGTTATCTTTAGATCAATACTTCCAATCCCATGAATTTATATAGAAATATTATTTCCTAGTGTCACGCTTCCTCCACTTGAGTTCTGATAGAATTTAAATATTGATTTATGAAAACAAACGTGTATGTTAGCCCCAGATTCTAGCCATCAATCATTATTTTGATATGTAAAGTTTACTAATGAAGGTATAGACTGTAACTTGACAGAAGGTCCCTCTTCAACCAACATATTCACTTGTCCAGTGTTAATTCGTACGCTTAAAGTTGAACTTAGAAACATTCTTTCCAGTTTTTCGAAAGTAAGAATTACTTGCCACATGATTGGTCCTTCCACATACATAGCATGTCCTTTCTTCCTTTTCTTTGCCTTTATCGGTCCTTGGATTTTGATTTTTAGGTTGAGTATTATTATGACAAGAATCTCTTTTCCAACCTTTTTTATGGTTCTTAAATTGACTACCACTAGGCTTGAAATTCTTTTAATTATAACTGTGACTTGCATCTCTTCTTATTTAACATTTATCCTATGCTGCTCCTCTATTCTCAATCATTTAAAAGCTTAAGTCATTGTTGAAACACCTTGTTGATGTATTAAACTTCAAGCAAAATTAGACCAAGATGGTGGAAGCTTAACAATCAAACATGACCACTTTATAGTTTTCACTAAATTTTGAATCACTTTCTTCCAATGGTCTTAGCAAATCTTGAAATTCATGTATTTTTTCATTAATCGATTTTTCATCAACTATAGTATATTTCATAAAAGTAAAGGCATTAAATATTTGTATCCCAAAAATCATCAATCCCATATTCAGTTTCTAATGCATTCCAAAGTTCTTTAGCATTAGTGTAAGTATAAAACACATCATAGAGCCTTCTGGGTAAAGCACTTAAAATGCGATTATGACAATGATAATCTACCTCTTTACTAGTATGTCAAGGACTTGGTTCAACATCATCATCTATGGCGGAAAAAAATCCAAGAACTGTTAACCAATATCTCATTGGTTTTGTCGTCTTTTGAATTAACTCCATTAAACTTTTCAAGCCTAACAATATTAGCATATTCAAGAGAAGCCATTACTCTCAAAACAAGTTAGAAAATAATAAGGCAAATTAAGAAAGGAGTGTGTCACTGTAGGAGTCAAATAATAATAATATTAATATTCAGCAATAAGAGCAATACATATATATATTATATTAAAGATTGAAATATATATAAAATCTAATTTAGCAATGCAGTTACTAAATAAAAGAATAATTCTCTACACCCCTTTGTTCTTTTAGAAAAACTACTTTGAATGAAATTATATGCAAGGACTCAAGATAATGAGAGGAGGGGTTGCTCCTCGTGCACCTCGTGCACCCCCAACCCCTCCTCTCACTCCCCCCGGGCCTGCTCCTCGTGCACACTTGGGCGGCGACTCTACTGGGGTGGTGGGGGGAGTGAGAGGAGGGGTTGGGGGTTGTAGGTGATTAATTTGTTTATCTTAAATTTATATTATATAATAATTTTAATTTATAATTATATATATATATATATACAATTAAGCTATTACACTAAAAAATGCCACATAGACTCACACATGGTTTAAGTTGTTGGCACTTCAACAATTAAATGCCACATCAGTAATTTTCATTCATTCACCACAAATTGGCTCCAAAACTCTAAATCGCATGAAATTGACGCATTTTTGCAACATAGAGTATAAAATTAAAAACTATCGAAATTAGTGGATTAAAATTGAACGAGGACAAAGTTGGTCGATTGAAAAAATCCTGTTACAAAATTAAAAGGGGTGTTACAAATTTTGATATTGATTTAATAATAAAATTGAAATTAAATATTATTTTGAAGATTTAAAACTTCAAATGGTTACAGGAAAATGCTAGGAAATAAAAGGAGTATAAATGAGTGGATTGAGAGTGTTATTTCCTCATTTTCGTGTACAAATGAGATATTGATATTGAAGTAAAGCTTTAAGTACGAAATTACAATGTTCCTTTCATTTAACTAGTAGCATGAAGGTGAAAGTTGTAGTCTGTAGCTCAAGTTGCCTTTTCCCATTGGGGGTGCTCTCAATTTATAGGCAACCATTGGTTGGTTGGAGAATATTGATTCACGTGGATTTGGTGGAGAACCTTCACGGATTTGGTAGAGCATGATCTCAAAGTATTTGGGTAAGGGTGAATCCTCCATGGATTTGGTGGGGGTTATCTCCTAGTGATGGAAGACCCCCGATTCTCTAGGGGCGATTGGAGTCCGCTACGGATGAGGGTATCTTTTGGGGATAAGGATGTCTTCCCAAATTTTCGGCGAGATGGTTGAGGAAACACCTTCTCCACGCCGGAGTCCAAGCTTTTAGGATTTATAGAAAACTTTTGGCTGGGGACGTTATGTGTCCTCAAGGGGCTACTGGTCCTTATTTGATTCTGTGAGGTATGCCTCCAGAAGACCTACATGAATGCCACCTAGGCCACCTATGGACACGACGTGATATAGGCTTTGACTTTGGCTATGGGATTTCAAGTCCCTAAGCTTTCTTGTTGGCCTATAAGACCCTCTTAGATTTGGGTCTCCTCGAATTTTGGTTGATTGGGCTTCTTTTGATCAATTTATTTTCCGAGGTCACCTCCTGACGGACTCCTCTCGGGCTCTATCTGGATGGACTTTCTTAGGGCACTTTGAGTCTTATATTTCTTTGAACTCGTGCCGATCATTTTCTATCTTTTAAATCGTTTGAGCCTTTTTAGGTCATCCAATTTTTATGGGAATCAGAGTGTAAGAGTGAGCAATTATTATGTTATCATTAATATTTCTTATCGGTACAAAAGCCTTCTGAAATGGTGAAATGAAATGAGAGATTCTGCGTCTTAATCGGTTAATGAGGATGTTTGTGAAAATCTTGTATAGAAATATTATATGAACTAATGGGTCGGAAGTGAGTAGTTTGTTGTGGGTTGGCCTCTTTGGAATTAGGATGATACTGGTCTGATTAAACTTGGTAGGCATATTTCCTTGTAAAAAGAAAATAATTAAAAAAAAATACAACTGGGATGGCGGTATCTTTTACCATATACCAAATGAATAATGATGTTGACAGAAATGTGCACCGTAGCCATTCGAGATTGGTGCTTTGCTTGGCCCAATTTTTCGTAAGGCCTGTTTTATTTCTTTATCAGAGATGGGCCTGATTAGATCTTCAGTTTTCGAATTGTTTTAGTTGTGATGTTTGGATATTGAAAATGTGAATGATTTTTAACTTAATGGTTAAACTTGATGTACTACCCATAAATTTGAAATCATGAGTTTGAATCCCATTAAATGTATGGGTATTTTTTTCATTTAATATGAGTTTATTGTAATGGGTATTTGTGTTACTTAATTTAAGTTTAGGATTAATTACACTTAAATCTCTTTTCAAAATGCAAAATTACACTTTCTCACAAAAAAGTTTTGTAATTATACTTATACCCCCTTCAAAAATTCTCTATTTACACTTGACCACATTCTATTAGAATTTGGACAAAAAATGCTTACTTGAGCAAAAACATTACATAACTTTCAATTTTACCGCTTAGTCAACATTCTTATGTAATAATTTGGTACTTATAAGGGAATAATTGTAATAATATTAACCTCACTTCACATATATATATATATATCACATTTATCCCCTTATAAGTATAAATATATATATATATATGAAAATTTTAAATGAGGGGTAATATTGAAATTTTATGTAATTTCTTTTTTTTTTTTTCTTATGTTAGCTTTTTTCGTGCAAATCCTAACAGAATGGGGTCAAGATGGGGGGTTTTTGTGGGCGGCACGGGTTCCACCAAAGGTCCAGCTCTTCATGTGGTGAGTGTGTAGGGACGTGCTGCCAGTGAACATGAATCTGAGCAAACGGGGCATCCCTGTTCTGCCAGAGTGTTTGCGGTGCTCGCAAGAGGATGGGATAATGCACGCCCTGCTGCACTGCACTTTCTCCAGAAAGGTGTGGGCGTTGGCGGGGCTGCCATGGCTGGTTATCGCGCAGGAGGGGTACGCAGCGGAGGCTTGGGTACATGCGGTGCATTGTGAGCTAGATGCTGATCAGTTCACACTCTTCATGATCCTGTGCTGGTCACTATGAAACACCAGGAACCAACTCATCTTCGAAGGTTCCGTTAGGTCTCCCCTGGAAGTAGCGGACCAGGCAGCGCGATACCACTCGCTCATAAGAGCCACGACTTCCAGCGTAGCACATAAGGGGGGGCAATCTGAGCCTAACCCTTAGTAGCAGTTAGATCTGGTTTTTGTTATGTTTCCCTTTTGCTCTTGGACGTTCATCTATTTTCTTAGGGTAAAATACAATTTACCCCCATGTGTTTTTGGGAAAGTTCAATTTACCCCCTTGGGAAAAAACAAAGTGCAAGAAACCCCCTTATATTTTTAGAAATGATACAATTTACCTCCCTGGGGCTAGGGGTGTAATACACGCGCCCCAACTACGAATTTTTATCATTTTGACCAATATATTATTTTTTATATCTTAAATTTTGAACGGTTAGATTTTATTTACAATCGATCCAATGGTTAATACAAATTTATTGAAATGGATGGCTAAGATTAAATATGATCAATGGTCCAGATATTGCAAATTATATATATACATATATTATTTATTATATATAAATATGATATATATATATATTATATATAAATATACATAAATATATATGTATACCCGCGCCGCCGCCCCCCAACCTCTGTTTGCCGGCGGCCCCAGCCTCTGCCCGTCGCCGCCCCCAGCCCTGGCCTGTCGCCGCCCCCAGCCTCTATCCGACGCCGCCCCAACCTCTGCCCTTCGCCTTCGCCCGTTGCCGCCCACTTCGCCTTCGCCCGTCGCCTCCCCTCGCCTCCGCTCGCCACCCACTTCGCCCGTCGCCTCCCCACGACTAAAAACCCCTTGTCCCCCCACCCACCCGCGGCCAAAGCCTCCCCCAACGACTCGCCGCTGCAACCCCTCCCCTTCCCCAGATCTGGAAACCTCCCGCTCGCCAGCTTCAAACCGCCGCCCGCCACCTTCGAACCACCAGCCCAGCCGCTGCCTTCCAGCCCCTCCTCCCCCTGTTCTCTCTCTCTCTCTCTCTCTCTCTCTCTCTATACATATATATATATAATATATGTATATTTATATAAATAAATATATACAATTAAACATATATAAAATTTTAAAAATATATATAATTATATATATATATTAAAATTTTAATATATTTATAAATAATGTTGGTGAGATCTGAACCATTTATCCAAATGATATTAGATCTAACGATTTTAATATAAGGGTAAAAATGTAATTTTATAAATTAAAAATTAAAAAATTATAGAAAATGGCCCGTGAAATGCACCAAACACGTCGAGGGGGTAAATTGCATCATTTCTAAAAGTATAAGAGGGTTTTTTGCACTTTGATTTTTCACAGGGAGGTAAATTGAACTTTTCCAAAAACACAGGGGGATAAATTGTCTTTAACCCATTTTCTTCGGCCATTGAACCATTAATAAATTTTCTTTGCTTCTAAAAAAAAGATATTATTGTATCCACATTTGTTTAGATGAAAAATATATTAATATTTAGAATTTTAAGAAACTTTTGAAAATCTTAGAAAAATAAGTTAAAAGTTGATATCGCTTTGAAAAGCTTGCAACCTAACTTCATTTGCAAAATTGAGACTAACTATGAGAATATGGTTGTAAATTCCACTAATATATGAGGGTGGTTCTATTTTAGTCGTAATTTGACTTTTATATTAATCATATTTTAGTTATAGATATTTGGGTTAATAATTAATATATTAATCGATATAACAATGATAATTGATTTCCTTAAAACAAAAAAAAAAAAAAAAAGCAAAAGAAAAAACCCAAAGTTTCTGTCAACTGGAATTCAAAACGACGTGGCTATAAAAGTAAACTCTGAAATTTCCCACTTTATTGTGTAAAAGAAGGAAACTAGTTAAAATCGCTTTCCTTACTACCTTAATTGGTTTCTTGTTCGCCTGTCCATTTCAGTTTTCCTTGCACTGACAGCTCCGTTTAGCAGAAGAAATAATAAAAAAAGGAATGGACAATAAATTGCTTTCACCCCTCTCAGCCACTACACCTATAATAGAGAGGTCAAAATTATCATTTTCTCCTGTAATAATTTTTTTTACTGTTAAAAAAAATAGTAAATGATACTCAATTATTTATATTTTTCGAAAATATTTTGTGTGCATGAATCTAACGTGTCACACACAACTAGTATTAATAATCAATTGTGTCTCAATTTTGACTGAACCAATTAACTTCATTCTTAAGTGTTTTTTTTTTTTAAATCAGTAATTATATAATTATATCAATATTTCAATAGATTGAGCATATATCAATTCAATCAATACATCAATAAAACTAAATACAATAAAACAAAGTACAATAAACTCATATAAAATAAGATAAAATACCTATACATTCAGTAAAAGTCGAACCTATAACATCAAACTTATTGATGAAAACTCAGTCTTTAACTACTAGGCTAAATCATTATGGTAACTTCATTCTTAAGGTTAATTGTAATTATGATTTACTCATCTTGGTTTGAAAATGAATGAATGTCACTACAAATAATTCCTTCTATAAATGATGTGAAACTGGTCATGCTAGAATCTATTATTAAAATTCTTACATCCATGGTCATGGGTTAAATTTATAAAAAGAAAAAAATATATATTATATTTATGAAAAAAAATGTAAGTTTAGTCCTGCAATTTAAGGTGTAGAATATTTTTAGTTCTGTACGAATTGATTTTTACAATTTAGTCTTATAATTTTAAAATTTTAGATAATTTTAATCATTTTCCGAGCAATTTGGCTAAAAAAAATTCATATGACTTGCACATTATTCTAGCCAATTTTGACAAGTTCAGTCATTTTTCAGCCAACTTTTCCCTTCAAATTAAAATTGTTGCACACCAATTTAATGGCTACCACCTGATCATAATGGTTGAAATCCTCGTTAATGGGTCATGTGTAATTCAGATACAATTTTCTGATCAATTGGATAAAAAGAATTAAAATTATCAAAATTTTAAAGTTACAGGACTAAAAAATTAATTCGTGCAGGATAAAAAATGCCACCCTTAATTCCTAAATTACAAGACTAAAATTGCATGCTTCTTTATATTTCTATATTATGAAGAACAACAATTTACAAAATATGATAAAAATGAATATTAACGGTCATGATCTAACATATCAATGTTAAATAATTGGATAAATTACATTGGCCTCCCGTAAGATTAGGTTTAATTACACAAACACACACCACCATTTGTAAAATTATAAATATAATTGTTGATGTAGTTGTTATAATTACAAGTATGCTCTATATTACGTAGCGAAATTTTACATAAACGGCTCATGAGGTGCATTACACTAATACCTCCTCTAGAGGTGTTGTAATCTTGCAAAAGACATGGAGAGTTTATGTAATTAGGCCTAACTTCATGGAAGGTGTCGATGTAATTTACCCAAAAATTCAAGTTATAATTATGGTTGATCAATATTTTGGTCATGGTCTTAATTGTACCCTATGCATTTAGTATGGTTCTTAACTATGGTCAAAATATTTATCATGATTAACTATGACTAATATTTTGATTTTGTCTATTTAAACAACTGTTAATAGTCATTATATAGTTGTGGTCAATTACTATTCATTATTTTTACATACCCTTTATTTAGGAAAAAATAAATATATGGCAATCATGTAATCATTTAATGTACTAAACTTCAGGTGTAGCATCTATAAAACCATATCAAAGAGCACTTTCTTAAACAAAAACTCAAGAAAAAAATATGTAATTTTAGTCTTGTAAGTGAGGTTGGTAGTTTTTGTTCTACACGAATCGATTTTCGCAATTTAGTCCTATAATTTTTTTACAGTGTTAGTTATTTTTTGGCTAATTTCGGCCCAAAAATTGCATGTGACTTGCACATGACTAAATTAATTTGCAATTTTAGTCTTGTAAATCAATTCATACAGGACCAAAAATGACACACTTTAAATTACAGGGTTAAAATTGCAATATAACTAGGTCCATGTGCAAGTCACATGCAATTTTCCAGCCAAGCTAGTCGGAAAAGGACTAAAATTTTAAAATTACAGGACTAAATTAAGAAAATCAATTCATGCAGAACCAAAAATACCACCCACTAACTTGCAAGACTAAAATTGCATTTTTCCCTAAAAACTCAAGATTAATACGTAATATGATATTATTTTCATTTATTATATAGGAATCATATTACATCTTTTATCCTAATTAATATAAAAATGTTACGTATATAAAATTTTATTTTTTGAAATAGCATCAATAACATAATTTTTATATACATTGCGTGTATATGTTAAATAAAATATAAGATACAACAAAATCCATAATAGCAAATCCAATCCACCATTTATTAATACTTTCTCAAATTCATGGATTTTAATTTATATATATTTAGGAAACACACACGCACAATAAATAAAATAACATAGAAAAAGATCATAATCATGCAAATAAGAAAACATCATAATCTAATTAACTGCGTACGATATTGTCTTACAATTATGAATACATAGCTAGGGTATACAAAATCTTGTGGAATTAAATAAGGATTTCTTTCAATTCTTGACTTTGTTTTCACCTTTGTTTCTCCTTATAAACTATAGATATGACAAATGGGTCAACCTCATAATCATTTTTAACCACATATATACATTGTTAATGTCCATATATATGTGAGTATATATAATAGGAGTGATGGAGATTATGGAGTCCATTCGAAGACTTATTTCTTGAACATGTACAGATTAATCAGCTGTTTTCTGACCATTATAAATTGATGAGAGATTTGTTGGAAGTGAAGACGATTTAAGGTTAGTTATCTGCATAGCTTGTCTGTATGTAATTGCTTTGTTTTCATTCCTTTTCATTGTCTGGTTGGAATTAAAAATGTATAATTATGTAAATATGTTTTGATTTTTTTTAATTATGTATTTATTTCATTTTTACTTTGTGGTTCATGTTTTTAAATGATTTCTTTTTATTTTGTTTATATAGTTTTGCTAAGATTCAAATTAGATAATGAAATGTGTTTTCTTTTTATGAAAAGTTATGGAAATATATTCTATATCTTTGACTTTTTACTTTTCAATTTCATCACTAAATCTTAGATTGACATTAATGGACTAAGGCAACGGATTTTTTTGTTTTTGTGAACTAATTTTTGTACTCAAATATTAAAATTAAAATGCTTAATTTATATTCATTTATGTATATTTATTTAGGATAGTATATCATATTTAATCCGTTTATGATATCTGGATCTATATTAATCTTTTTTATAATTTTATTAACAAATAATCATAATCTTAAACTGAATCAAAAAATTCTGTAAATAAAATCAAAACTACACAAATCCTTGAATTTGATTAAAAATTTTTATTACATATATTTATTTAATTAATTTTTTTGTATAAATGAGAGCAAACGCGTATAATAAAAAGACAAGAATATAATATTTTAGATAAAAAAATTAATTTAAAAAATATACAAAAAGAATTCGGATTGGAAGGTGTAAGAAAAAATAAATATAAATAATTAACTAAATTTTTTTTATATTTAAATAATTATTTTTTGTACAAATAACTAAAGTAAGTTGAAGGGTGAGTAGAAAAAAAAGGTAAATTACAACAAGCCCTCTCTCAGATTTGAAATAATTATAAATATCATCTTGTTGTTTGGACAATTATAAACACCCCTAATTTTAATGGCATCTAACAAGCTCAATCCCTTAGTTCCTGTTAGATTTCAATCTATTTTTATGGTGAACTGACTAAAATATCATTATAGATTATGAATTATAATTTTATTATGTTATAAAAATTTTCTTTGAACCTTTTTTATTGACTAAGTGGACATCTTTTCACAATTTTTCCATCCACTTCATTCAATTTCTTTTTCCAACTTTTTCAAAAAGAAAAATTACAGTACCGACAAAGTTGAAAATTCTAAATTTCAATTCAAAGATTACATAATTTTATCAAACATCATATAAGATTGATAATTTTTTCAACAATAAAAAGAAATGTACTTATAATTTTATAAAAAATAGAGAATATTTGTATAATTAAATATAATTTTGGGATGTAGATGTAATCTACCTAAACAATTTCTCCCGGAACCCCCAAAGACACTACGTACACCAACCTTTATCTCTCCGTCTATTGCACTCTGCCAACAAATGCCACTCAGAAAAGTTCAAGAAATAAGAGGTGAGTTTCATAGTTTGGTGATCAAGAGCACCAATTCTGAATCCAAACACTGACCTTACCTTATACAGGCACATGATGTAGAAACAAACGGTTGATCATTTCAGTGTCTTACACAAATCACAGTTTTGAAACAGCTTATGTTTTTTCAGGGTGGAACAGTTAGTTTCCGACCAAGGATCTTACTGCGTCGATCGAGTTCAGGCTACGGAAGTGATGGCGGAGGAGGATAACTACACGAAAGATGGGACGTTGGACTACCGTAACAATCCTGCAAACAAGAAGAAAACAGGAACCTGGAAGGCTTGCCCCTTTATTCTTGGTAGTCTTATTCTCATCCACACTCATTGTGTTCTCTCTGTGCCTGTTTTACTAGAGAAACATTGATAAATACAATTTAAAAATTATGGTAAATCAATAATATCAACTACTTTCAAATAAATCGAAAGAAAAATGTAAATTTTTATTCCGGTTAATCAATATTTATCTAGGTGCCAAAGTATTTGTCCCAGTTCTTGATTATGACCAATAGCCAATAATTATTACATAGTTGTGGTTAATTATTAGGGTAAATTACAACTAGCTCTCTTAAAGTTTGTCATAATTACAAATACTTTCTCGTTATTTAAAAACTTACAAATACCCTCCTGAGATTTGTAACTGTCTAACAAATAATCCATTTTCATCCAATTTTATGGGTATTCTGACCAAAATGCCCTTATGCAAATAGACTTTTTTTTATATTTTAATTTTTAAACTTTTTTGAATATTTTTTTACTACAATGCGTAGGGTGAGGTTTTTTAAGTTTTTCATACAGATGAGTAATAATGCAATTTGTCTCGACTAATATTTTTACAATTTAAAAAAATTCAAGGGCAAAATAGTCAATTTCAGGTCCTTGGTTGAAAATTACAAACCTCGGGAGGGTATTTGTAATTTCTCAAACAACGATATTTGTAATTATGTCGACCTTCAGGGGAGATGGTTGTAATTTACCCTAATTACTATTGGGTTAAATGCAATTTGCCCCCTGTGTTAATCAAAAAGAGCAATTACCCCCTGTGAAAAAATAACTAGCAATTTACCCTCCTGTGTTATTCAAAATGGAGCAAACAACCCCAGCAAAAAAACCCCTGTGAGGGGGTTGTTTGCTCCATTTTGAATAACACAGGGATATAAATTGCTATTTATTTTTTCACAGAATTTTTTTTGCACATTTTGCATATCACAATGGGGTAATTGCATTTTTCCCAATTAGTATTCATTACAATTTTTCATTTTTAGCCGCGGTAATTAGTTGTATTTTTTCTACCTGTGAGTGGACACTGTTTGATAATTTGTTTCAAAAATTGCTCCGCAGGAAACGAGTGTTGCGAAAGATTAGCCTACTATGGGATGAGCTCCAACCTACTTGTTTATTTCACTACGCAACTGAATCAACACAGTGCTACTGCTTCAAAGAATCTGTCGAATTGGTCGGGAACATGCTATGTCATGCCATTGGTGGGCGCATTTCTTGCTGATGCATACCTAGGGAGATACTGGACTATTGCCAGCTTCTCTATTATCTATGTTCTTGTACGTTTTCTCCCTGAATTTTTAGATTAAGATGGCACATACTAAGCTTATTTGAAATATATATCTTATAAGTTGATATATTTTAGGGTTAATTACACTCAGACTCCCTTTAAAAATGTATAATTACACTTTCCTCCAAAAAAGTTTTAAAATTATATTTACACTCTCTCTGAAAATTCTCCGCTTACACCTGACCCCCATTCGTTAGAGTTTGGACTAAAAATGTTCACATCATCAAAAATAATTACATAAACTTTTAATTTTGTCCATTATTTAACATTCTCATGTATATTTTCGTACTTATAAAGGGATAAATATAATGTATATATATGGAGTGAGGCCAATATTATTACATTTTTCCCTTATAAGTACAAAGTTATTGCACGAGAATCTTAAATGGGAGGTAAAATTGAAACTTCATGTAATTGTTTCTGTTGACGTGAATATTTTTTGTCCAAACTTTAACAAATGAAGGTCAGATGTAAGTGGGGAATTTTTGAATGGGGTGTAAGTGTAATTTCAAAACCTTTTTGAGGAAAGTGTAATTATGCATTTTCAGAAGGGGTTTTAAGTGTAATTAATCCTTTATATTTTATAAAGATGTCTTCTGAGTTTATAAGATGATAAAGCTTTTCAAATTGATCGGATAAAATAAGATATGGAGCTTATAATATGTTATTAAAGACAAATTTATATATTTTTCTAAGAAATTTGAACTAATTTGTTTAGATTTTTAAGATAAGCTGGAAACTTGTTATTTTTCTTGACCTTGCAAGTTTCTTGCATTGTTACTTCCCACTCTTATGATGCTAAAATACTGAAAAGAGATCGTTCCTTTTATTAGGGGATGACGTTGTTGACGTTATCAGCGTCCGTTCCAGGCCTGAGGCCGACGTGTTACAAGAAAGATGACTGTCATGCGACGAAATCTCAAACTGCAGTCTGTTTCGTGGCGCTGTACTTGGTGGCACTAGGAACTGGTGGTATCAAGCCTTGTGTTTCCTCATATGGAGCAGATCAATTTGATGATTCTGATGAGGTTGAAAAGGGCCACAAGAGTTCGTTCTTCAATTGGTTCTATTTTTCGATCAATATTGGTGCATTGATTGCCTCTTCAATCCTCGTGTGGATACAAGTGAACATCGGGTGGGGATGGGGATTTGGTGTGCCGGCAGTGGCGATGGCGATTGCCGTAGCATTTTTCTTTTCAGGTACACGGCTGTATCGGTACCAAAAACCTGGCGGCAGCCCTCTCACCCGTCTTTGCCAGGTGGTGGTGGCTTCCTTGAGAAAGTATCGAGTTGCAGTGCCTAGTGACAAGTCTCTCCTGTACGAGACTACTGATGCCGAGTCTGCTATAGTAGGTAGCCGCAAACTTGATCATACGAATCAATTCCGGTACGTTTTATATGTCTAGATAAAATCACCTATAACTCAAAAGCGTGGTTCAAAGTATCGGTTGATATTCGACGACCTTGAGCTAGACTAACATTCCCAATTTGCAGTTTCTTAGACAAGGCAGCAGTGGAGAATGAATTAGATCACAACAAGGGCTCTGTAAACCCCTGGCGACTCTGCACCGTCACACAAGTTGAGGAGCTGAAGGGGATCATACGCCTGTTGCCGGTGTGGGCAACTGGAATCATCTTCAGCGCCGTCTACGGACAAATGGGCAACCTGTTCTTGCTGCAAGCCGAGTACATGGACCCGCGATTAGGCCGGTCCAACTTCAAAATCCCAGAAGCATCACTAGCCATCTTCGACACCATAAGCGTCATCTTCTGGGTACCGGTCTACGATCGTCTCATCATCCCAATGACAAGAAAATTCACAGGCCACAAGAACGGCCTGACTCAGCTGCAGCGCATTGGGACCGGACTATTCATATCGGTCTTCGCCATGATATCAGCCGGGATTTTGGAGATCTTCCGCCTCAGGATAGTAAGACGGCACAACAGCTACAACGTGAAGCAGGCGCCTATTTCTATATTCTGGCAGGTCCCTCAGTACTTCATCATCGGTTGTGCAGAAGTTTTCACAAACATTGGACAATTGGAATTTCTTCTACGAGCAAAGCGCCCGATTCGATGAGAAGTTTTATGCGCAGCGTTGTCTCTCACCACAACTGCACTTGGGAACTATTTAAGCTCTTTGCTAGTAACAATTGTGATGGACATAAGTACTAGGGATGGGAGGCCTGGATGGATACCTGACAACTTGAACTATGGCCATCTCCACTATTTCTTCTTGCTTTTGGCAGTGCTGAGTGTGCTGAACTTGGGAGTTTTCATTGTGGTAGCAAAGAGGTATTCTTACAAGAGAACAGTAGGGACTCTGCGCTGATTGCTATGGGAAGTTTGTCATTGCAAGAAAACCACATGGTGGTAAATATATTATGTGTGAACTATTTGTATTTTATATGATGTTGGTGAAAAGTAGAGTTGTGATTAACCAAAAAAAATGAGAATAAGAGTGTACATACAGCAGCTTCTTTTACATTTGAATTTGGTACTTTCAGTTTGGAAGAACTGGGGTTGCTGCCAATGTATGTTTTCTAAATAAGAAGGGTGGAAAATTGTAATTTACGTCCCATAATTTATTTCATTTGTGATTTAGCCCTATTATTTTACGACTCAAATAAATTTAGTTCCGAAAGTCCAAAGAAATTGTAATTTACGGCAACACTTTTTGTTAAATTTGTTAACGGATGGACCGTTAACTTAAGAAACAAAGTTAACGGAGCATTGTGCTTGGTACGCGCACTTTCTGTAATAATTTAATGGAAAGTGCTAATGGGACGTAATTTACAAACTCTTTTGGACTTGTGGGACTAAATTTGTTGAGTCATATAAATTAATAGGACCAAAATCACAAATGAGATAAGTTATGAAACGTAATTGCAATTTTCCCAGAAGGCTCGATTGTAGAATCTAGCAACGGAGGGTATGGGGCGGTTTGTCAAAACACAAGATCTAACTTGACAAGAAATTCTTAGATCAGGAAATCGATCCGACCTGATAGACTCGATTTAAAATTAAGGAATATATATTTTTTAAAATAATTACTACCATAACTTTTTTATATAAATTAAAACATCCATAAATTATTTATATCAATATCTTAATTTAATAAAAATATTATTTTTATGTATTATATGTAGGTTATAAATAAAAATATACACATCTTTGTCATCTATGTCTAAAAATATTTTATTTTAAATAAGTATACAAAAAAATAAAAATATAAAATGATCTTATTCGAGTCAGGTTTGAATTCAAAACCGTCCAAAACCCGAGACCCGCCTTGAGACTCAATTATATTTTTTCCAAAACCAGCCCCAAAATGGAGTAGGTTTGGATTCGAGCCGAACTCATTCATAGTGTTTGGTTTTATTTTTAGTTTGTTTTGTTTTGATTTGTGGAGATAGAGAGAGAAAAATAGAGATAAATAAGTGTGTATTAGAGATATTAGTGTTATGTTTGGATTTGTTTTTGGAGTTAATTTTAAATAGTGTAAAAACATATTGTATGTATTATGTTATATATTGGGAGACAAAAAACACTGTTCATTGTCAAATCATGTCTCTTTTATATATTTTTATATATGAATATAGTAATATTTATTTTTTTTATATGTATTGTGTTGTATATTAGGAGACAAAAAATACTATTCATTGTCAAATCATTTTTCCTTTATATATTTTTATAAATGTATATATATATATAATAATAATTATTTATTTATAGGTGGATGTATGTATATAGGGAGAACGTACCAAAAACACCCAATAAAAATGTTTTGAGTAATATTATGTTTGGTTTTGTTTTCTCAGTGTCTCAAAGATATTGGGGAAATGAAACCAAACAAAGGGATTGCTATTCCTTAATCTATTAATTCAATAGTCTTCTGCTCCTAAAGAAGTTTCATTTTAGTCCCTTGATTTTATTTGGGATAGTTACATTGTTGCTTTAAATATGTAGATTGTTCTTCTATTATCTTTTCTAATGTAAGAAAAAAATGTTTTTCACCCACAAATGGTGATTAGTGACACCGCAACACTATTTTGTTTTGTACCAATAATACCTCTAAATTAATTTTTCTTTTCTTTTTTCTTTCTTTATTATATTTTTTGTGAAATATAATATGTTGATTTATATATTTTATTCTTATTTATAATATATTTTATATAATAAAATATTATTTATTATATATAAACACAATGACATATCACACAACTGCTAGTTGATAATTACACCAACACTCTCCATCATTTTAAAAAAAAAAAAAAAGTGGCTAAAAAAGCATGAAGAATTATTTCTCTTTGATGATAGGAAAAAAGTTAAAATGGTACTTTTACGCTTTCCCATCCCAAACACAACATAACCCAAAGAAAAAAGAAAAAGAAAAATCAAACACTAGCTAAACATGTTTTCTTACAAGATACATATTTTTCAAGCAAATGTCTAGCTAAAAACTAATTAACCGACTATAAGTTTGACTAAAATTTTCATAAGGCACAAGCCACCACACAAATCCAAATCCACCATACAGAACACTAAGAAAATGGATATCTTTTTTTTTTTTTTTTAACATAAAATGGCAATTATTTTTATTAACATCTGCAGCGTGGAAGGTTACAAAATGTTTTCTTCAAGTCTAGGATACATCAAAACA
Source organism: Sesamum alatum (assembly GCA_034509735.1). Classification (NCBI taxonomy): domain Eukaryota; kingdom Viridiplantae; phylum Streptophyta; class Magnoliopsida; order Lamiales; family Pedaliaceae; genus Sesamum; species Sesamum alatum. The sequence goes on from JACGWO010000013.1 coordinate 5,572,574, forward strand.
CTGTCTTGTTGCAAAATATTTCAAAAAAAATTGTTTTCCGGGCAGGTGAGTGTCAAAAACACACGCGAGTTGCATTTTGTTGTGCTGTAGCATGCTTTGCTTAAAGCGTCCGCTGCCGTTTCCCTCTCCGGTTTCCTTCCCTTAGACGAAAAAAGATACTTGTGTCTCCTTGATTTTAGTCAATAGCATCTGGCAATCCGTTATATTAATTCAGCCTGTTAAGCAGTTTGTAAGTGAAAGAAAGAGTCAGTCTCTAAGCATAAATTTGGTAAATTCCATGCGATATAAGCTAGATTTGTATTCCTATTCTACATGCCCATAATTCACCATAGAGTTTGTATTTAAACCAAATGTGATGTGAAAAGCCAAAATAAAATCTCCCTCATGATTCTGAGAATTTCCCCCACAACCCGCTAAACCCAGATTTTTAAAGAGGCACCATCACATTAAGCTTTATCCAGCTTTTTGGAGGTTAAATATACCACTTTACCCATGTGCGATTACATGTTCTAATGTTGCAGTTTTATTTTTATTTCCTAAGTTATGTGATGATGAAATGATTAGCTTCCATAGGTGGTGTAAATTAATAGTTCTGTTTTCAAAAATAGCAGAGTTCTAAAATCTCCAAAAAATGTATACCAACATCCCAATATTAACAATTGTTCTCTTGGTGTCCTCTTTCCACAAATGTAGAATGCAAAAAGGTTAGATAGTAGAAAGTTAACAAATCAGAAAATTGGACATAGTAGCCAATAAGTGCGTAAAAAGAACTTACATGATGTATAAATAGGGAAGTTAATGATCAAAGCGATCGTTGCATAGGACTACTCACCTAATTAGAGTCGATGCGATCAAAAAGAATTTCATTTTGCAGCCCATATGTCCATAAGCCATGCATGAAAAATAAACTTTCGGGGGAGCTTTAATTTTCACAAAGTTTTCCAAGGAAGATCACTAAATTCAGTATTCTTGATTTTTTAAGGAGCCATTTAATAGGGAGATTTTAATAGTAAAACCCCCCTTTTTGTTCCATGCCCACGACAAGATGTCCGTTGCAATGTTTTGGGAGATTTGAATACGATATATTTGACAAATTAATATCATAAGGCACAAAATAATAGTGCAGAAACATTCCAATTGACATCTGGTGTAATAAGAGATTGGACTGCATTTTGAATGTCGGGTCGGAATATTCATGGCAAAAATCTTTAACAGTTTCTTACCGCCATTTATTATCTTCCCATATTCTAATTAAATCTCCTTTTCCTACAAATCCTCGAGTTGACTGTTGAACAAGTTTTATTTGATCATGCATATTTTTCCCATATCCAGCTAGGTTGTGTTGAGGTTTGAGTGATAGAAGAATTGACAAATGGTAATGTGTGGGAAGTATTTAAATCCTTAAAAAACACGTAGAATAAAGAATTATCCCCCTAAATGTAATCTCCAACTTTGTTTAAGCAGAAAAAGCCATATTTTAAGATCGTGTATCTCGTATTCCCAGACCCTCCTTCTATTTTCGGTTTTATTATTTCTTCTTCATTTCACAAGACTTAATTTTTCTTTCCGAGGTTTAGCATTCTATAGAAAACGTTTATGGGTCAGAGTCGAAGCAATTTATTATGAATAAGAACCTGCAGTTTTGAAGAAGACATATAATGATTAGCTATTAGCAAGAAAGGCTACTATATTATAAGCAACTAATCTTCCGGCATAAGATAGAGTCTTGTTATACCAATATTATTTTTGTATCCATTTTATTTATAATATCATAAAACATATCCTTAGTGATTCGATTAGTAGTGAAGGGCAATCCTAAATATTTTATTCTTAGTGGATTAGGAGATAAAGTCAAGGACCAGGCACTTTTTTAGTACGTTACATTTTGAGATATAATTAGAAAAGAGTAACACTGATTTATCACCAACTTATAGGTTGCCCGAGATTTTACTAAATTCATCTATTTAATGTTAGTAAATCTAGAATATAGGTCTTTGTTTCCCTTTTAAAAAATAAAGAATATCATCAGCAAAATTAAGGATAGGTGATAAGGTTGATTATTATAGTAAAACACATAGCATCATATATTGTGTTGTCTGTTTTCTTCTAAAAAGTTTATAGATAATAAGTTGTTGCAAGACCATAGAATGAATATATATGAAAATGGGTCACCTCTAGTATATTCCCGAAGGGTGTTTTACCATGGAGTCCAAGAAAATGGTGATCTCTATTAACAGATAAAGTGAGGAAAGAGAAACCCGTATTAATGTTCCCCAAAGTCATGATCCTATCAACGAACTCCGATGGAAAACCAAATTTTCGGAGAACAAATTTAATATAATTCCATTTCCATTTGTCATATGCTTTTGCTAAATCTAATTGTAAAGCCAATAATGCGAATTTTTTATTCTTCTTTCTCCTAAGGTATGTATCATAAGCTGGATTTCAAAAAAAATGTTATCAGTTAATTAGTAATATACATGGATTTTAGGACAAAGCGTTTTGATTAAGGTTTATGATTCAGAACTAAATGTGCCTAATCCTAGCCACATAACGAAATTATATTAGAATTCAATTTTGTATCAACATTACATAAACTGATATTCCGAAAATGCGTAGCTTCCGTATAGGGGTTCATTTATTTGGATAATAAGAATACATAGTAGTTTTGTTCAGAAATGAAGTGGAATTTTATCTCCATATGCCTGTTTTAAAAAATCCATAACAATGGGCAATAATCGTGTCTTTAACATCCTCGCCCAAAAAGTTTTGTAAAAGGTATGTCCGTTTTAAACCATCCGGTCCTGGGGCTTTAAAAAAGATCCAATCTTTTTTACAGCATTCCAAATATCTTTTTCAGTTACTAAAATATTTCCTTGAGTTCTGTTGTTACTGTGTTTTTTAGTGAAGGCATGATTCGTTAAAAAAAAAAATCAGTAGGATAATTGGAAGTATTACGAAGATTGTGTTTTAAAAAGGATTAAAAATTAAATGTTGCGATGATATGATATCAGCATGGTTTGTGATCCAACCATTTTCAAGCGATTTGATGCTAGTGATTAAGGACCTTCTTTTCTTACACTAGCATATAATTTGTGAAAAAATGAAGAATTTTTAAATTTTCTCCTATTTGATTTGATTCCAATTTAGGGTGGTATCTTTGTTTCCAGTAATTATCCTTATATAAAAACAATTGATTTAGATCTTTCCTAATTTTTTGTTCTTTGTTCCAGTAACAAACTCATCATTAGGGATGGGATGTAAAACTCTGATTTATCCTATCTAGTTCCTTTTTAAGCCAATAATCTGTTGGTCAATATTACATAATATGAACTGGGTTTGTTCCAATAACAAGTTTGTTTGAAACAAATTTTGAAATATTTTTTTTTCCTTAAACCATGGTCCAAATTGTGAACTATTTGGTAGCTATCTCGGTTCCAATTTCCGTCTCATGAACTATACCGCTGGAATTCTTGGCATAAGCTTCTTCGGGCCCATCAATCTGTCGAATCTTCGTATTAGCGCGTCCCATATATCTAAGGGTCGTTTACCAATTAGTTAGTGTCCTTATCACTCTATTGTTGTGGATTAGTACGAGAGCTCTTCTAATCAGAATTGAGAGTCTCTTATGATCAGACGCAGAAGAACTAAGATGTTTTGTCTAACTATAGCCATTTGGGAAAGAGTTACACCAAGTGGAATTAAGCAAGAGCCCTATCCAATCTTTCACAAATTAAAGCTTTTTTCCAAATTGTCGATATAGTCCATGTGAATTTATGCCCAACAAACCCTAAATCCATGAGATTAACAGAAATTGCAAATAATTTCTAAATTTAAAAATTCTAGAAGGGAAGAAACTGTCCACCTATCTTTTCATCACGGCTTAATACACAGTTAAAATCACCCATAACAACCCATGCATTATCATTTATAGCTTCTGAGAATCACACAAGTTAGACTCATACCTGGTTTCTGTCATGGATGGTTTGTGGGTAATTGTAGACTGCAGACAGGAGGAAGGGAATTATCCACTCGCACCATGATTTCCACCTCCATGTGAACGGTTCGAAACATCTAGCTGAGATTGACGGACATGTGTTTCTGTAGCATTCCATAGGATCCACATGCGCGCCCGCATATCCTATGGAAGAAAACAAGAATAGAATCAGTGAAAGGGTAACCTCTGAATTTATCGGAGGAGCGCAATCTGCATGCTTGCGTGTAATCCATGATAATGAGGATCTGCGGGCAACCGTGTGTATCAAGTCTCTTGCTGCCGTAATGAACTGCCGAGCTCCCGCCCCTCTACAAATTCCAGCTTACTATGCGCATTTGAGGGCGGTAAGTTCAGCATAGTTGGGCGAGAGAGCCAGCCTGTGTGGTCGACGCCACTGTCACGGGACCGTTTTGGAGCAGACTGGATCGGAGGAACGCCCGTAGATCTCTTTCTAGTGGATGAATATAAAGTCGAAACTGCGCTTCTCTCTCTCGGGCAAATGCCTCCCTCTCTTGCGATTTATTTCGATTATTGGCATTTTGAAGGCGTACACGGACTCAAGAACAGGTGTGGTGTTTGATGGTGGAAATTGGTTGGAAAAGGAATTCGTTGGATCCTAGAGTATTCATCTGGTTGCGAACACGTTGATGTTGGTAGTTTTTTGGTTTGATGTTTGTGTGGCTATGGCAGGCGGGTTCTGGGTTTCTTGGTTGGCGTGAGCAAGGGGGGGATTGGAATTTCAAAGTTGGAGTGGTACACGCTACAGGTATCCTCGGATAGATTGCGATGGGTGGTGGTGGTGTGAGGAATGGTGGATTCTGTGAAAAAACTGTTGGAGTGGTGATGCTTGGTAGCTGTCTTCTCTGTTATGTTTGAAACGCCATTTTTAGGGTTAGTGTGTGTAGTGGCAAGTGTGCATCAGCCGAAGATGTAAAACGTCTATTAGAAGGGATGGGGAATTTGAGAAGGCGTGATAAAATGGTTTTGGGACAGTGGGTAATGATGTTTTTGTCGGATGATTTTTTGCCTGACTAGGATTTAAAAAACCAGTCTCATCTTTCCAAGTAGGATGTGAGGTATTTAGTATGGGTAATCCCTTTTTTTGGCTAAGTGGATTCATGTCATTTGAAAGGGGTATCTCGTGCGGCTAATGGTATGAAGGGTGGTTTTGGAAAGATCCTGGGGCGCTTCCTGGTTTGTAAAGAGACCTAGATGTATGAAAAAGAAGTTTCTCCATTGGTGACGTGGAGTCGCCACTCTGTATTTGACGTGGCATGAGCGTTGTTGCCTATCTGCGTGGTCGAGTAAGACACGTGTCATTTTTAATATTTTTCTTCTTGAAATTGATTTGGCACGTGTTCCGGCTGTATTGTTCGCTCGCCGGCGAATGTGGTGTTTCCTCATTGTAAGTTTCAGATTCGAACAAAGAGTTTTTGCTTCCCCTGCTTAGTTACTATGATCCTGCACAGTGGCACACTTGTTAGTCTATTAAAAAAGTTTTTAAGGGGGACTACTAAATTTTCCCCATATTTCTGTTTGTGTTGGGAACCAAGCAGTTTTTTGGGTCTGAGAATTTGTTGTTTGTTCTTTGTGTGTGTGTCATGTTGTATATGGTTTCTCTCCCTATAATCAGAATTATTAGACCCATTTCGCCGTCCTCGTCTCCGATTTACCGTAGTCCACTCTGGTTCACTGAAATTTTGTTCTTTGGGTTCCGCGTAGGGATTGTTTGGATGGGGATTTAGGGTGTTTGTGTTTTTTTGGGCACTGCGGCGGTAGGTGGCCTAATCGATACACATGGAGCTGGCAAAAAAATCGTATGCATCTTCATAATGTATGGCTTGAATATGGTGTCAAGAACAATGGTTGGAGGTAATGGTTTTTGGAAAGTATCAATTTTTGTCCACAAATCCCGGCAAATCTACCTTAGAAAGGTTATAAGTATGAGAATCTGTTTTTATAGGTCGCCAATGCATTAGTGATATCAAAAAAGAACTTTGGGGTCAAAATATTCTAACAGGAAGGTTGGGTAATTGTAACCAAATGAACATGGTAGAAGGTGGTTTCACAGTCGGAGTAAAGAATGGATGCCATTGTTGAATATGTAGGTAAGAATCAAATAGGAACCATGGTCCTCCAGCCAGGGCCACCTAATAATCCTCAGGATTTTGTACATCGCTATACTATAAGTACCTGTCTCAGGTAGATGTTGTTAAAGGTTGAGAAAACTTCCAAAGGCGCAATAAAGTCGTCTATCAATGTCCTTAATAGCCTTGGTGATACCCATGGTTTGCAAAAAATCAAACGTTTTTCTCCATTTTGAATGAATCCTTTTGTCTCTCAGTTTCTGAAAGAAGTATAGAAGGGAGAAATGCTGATGATTCAGAGAAAGGTTGTTCTTCCATGGGAGTATGAACTAGTGGTTCCATTCCTGTATCCAGGTAGGAAAATAAACATGTTGAGACGCTGCTAAGAGTTTCTGTTTATAGGACAAAACCCCTGTTTGGGATTGATGTGGATGAGTATAGGTGTTTTGAATGGGCTGTGCATTTGGTGGGTTTTGGTGGGATACCATCGGAACAGTGATATTCGGTGGCCGGAGTGGTTCCATGGTTTCGTCGATCGCAAGAACGGAGAAGGAGGGTCTGGGGGTTCCATTCAGAAGAGCATTCTTTCTAGAATTGGTTGATCAAGAAAAATGGATATCTTTCATGACTCGAAAATAAAAATGAAAAGCCTCAACACACTACACCACCAACACAACAACGCAATGCACTCCACCAATCACCATCAAATACGATGAATTATCAATTTTCTGACAATTGAAAAAATCTTAAAACAAGCAGCAATTGTGAAAAGCAAACCCAGCAGCGAACCAACACAACACAACCCAACCGCTCACCATCCTTGGATTCCTTACATCCACAAAACTGGCACAATTGCAAACGAGCAAAACCCAAAATTTCCAAACACGGACGCTAACAATCAACACACCACCAGAAAACTAAAATTTATTGCCAAATTTAACAATGATCCCAACACAACTCATTAAAAAAAAATACATACATGTTTTCTTGCAATGGACCCATCAAACGTATTATTAGATTTCACGTACTTTGTGCTTATTTTCAGTTGCTGACAAATGACCAATCTAAACAAACAATGTACTGAAAAGCAAACCCATTGATTGCATTCAGTAAGATTCTTGTACCGTATACCTAGACGTTTCATTAGATTGTGTACCTTCCATATGTTGCTTGGTTGCATATGTCGACTCCTAACCTCACTGCAGAACAACTACCACAACATCATAGAAGCAGAGCATCCACCTACAAACACAAATACAACAACCACCCATCGCAAATACTTTTCCACATTGCAGAAAAACCACGCCTCCATCCAATTCATACTCTGCCTGCAAAACTAGATGCACCACATATTTTTTACACCAAGACCCAAACGATATCTGACTAACAAAAACTCTAAAACAAACGGCGCGATGGCAAGAAAACCCAACAACAAATTCTATTTACCAAAGAAAAATCATCAACTGCATTTAATAGATACTTGTACTGGTACGTGGTCATTTCGTTGGATTGTGCACCAGCCATATGTTGCCAGACCACATATGCTGACTCATTGACAATCTCACTACAAAACAATCACTCACCGCAACACCACATAAGTAGAGCATCCACCTACAAACACAAGCACAACAACTACCCAATGCAAATACTTTCGAACACTGTAGAAATACACACCCCTTATCCAATCTATACACCCGACTGCAAAACAAGAGGGCAACCACATTTTTTTACACCAAGAACCAAACAACATTGTTCTGCAGCAACACATACCTAACGACTTTGAAAACAAGCCCACGCCACATCACATCACCGTGTCTAGCACACCACAAACAAGACCAAATACATACACACACTAAACCCCAAAGCCACAGTTTTACACCAACTGCAATCCATAGGATACCCACCAATGTCCATCTTCAACAACCACTGACACCTCACGAGTAGAGCAAACCGCCTAAAAATACAACCAAACAAGCAAATCATCATTGCAACAACGATAACAATAAAGATTCACAGCTTGCAAGTCCTAAGAAAAAAAAAAATAATTATACGTAACCCAATATGCAGAAGATCCAACAATCTTTCCAATCAGCAACCACCCAAACACCACATAACCATGAAATTCACCTACAACACCTAAATGAGGAGTGGGAACAACGAACCAGACAAAAAGAAAATGCAGCACAAATAAACCAACCACAAAGCAACCACCAACTATGTTTTTGTAATTGCACCTAGTGGTTAACAGAAATGTGTACCGAATACTGAACCAAAATATTTGGTCCCATTCAGTAAAAACCAAATTTACTTTTGTTTGGTTCGGTTTTTGTACCGAATAAACCCAAAAATTTTAAAAAAATCCTAAAATTTAATTAATAATATAATATTAATTTGTTAATTATAAATTATTTATTAATCAATAATTATAATGAATTAAGTATGTATTAATCATAAATTATTTTTGTAAATACAAATATTAAGATATTAAATATTTATATATTATATTTTTATATAATATATAGATATATTTTTTAAAGTTGGTATTCTGTTCGCTTCAGTTAACCACTGTAAAAAATCAAAATTGAATTAAAAACCAAAATTTCAAAAAAAAAAAAAAAGAAAATGAATACCAAATCAAATTTTTGGTTCGGTATTCAGCAACAATTAAATTTTTGATTCGGCCAATTTTTGATCGGTTAATCGAAAATTGCAAACCCCTAGTCGCACCTGAACGACATGTTCCATCTCCACTGTTATAGTATCCAAAACACATAAGCACTACTAATGTATCATGAGGCACCGGCTATGCAGGTAACCAATAAACCACCAAAGTACACCACTTCGTAAAAAATGACACCATAGAATTATTATCAAAGTGAAAACGATGTCGTTTCAAATGCAAATCACAAAAGAAAATTAGAAACATTTCGGTATAATAAAGCCCCTCTGTAGCAAATAGCATCGCCACAAGGGACCAAATTGTTAGTTGGTTATTTTATAATATACTATTAATGATCTTATTGTAAAAGTTTATTGGTTGTTTTAATAATATCATTGTATTTAAAAAAAATAATCATATTCAATGTAATGTTAAATATTACGAATACTAGTTTATGCTTTGGCCATCTTTGTCATATTATAGTTTATGTTATTATTGAATTTCACAGACAAAGCCCACAAACTATTTAAACCAATGAAGTTGGGTCATGCATTTAATGACGACTATCAAACCAACTTCCGATGGTTGGTTTGAAACATTCTAAGTCAAGAACCCTAAGAAATGGGCATTGCCGAGTTTTACAGACTTTCACTAAGTGATGCGTTCATATGATGAGTGTCGAGTTTCATCAACGACAAACGTATGATGTCTATGTACTTTAGTGGTTGCTTGAAAAGTGGGTTATCGGGTTCACTTAATTGACTCACACTAGTTGTCATATGGAAACCCATGTGGCATGATCGGTTATGACTAGAACTCCTTAGCTTCGATAATATGGAATTTAGTCTTCCGGCCTGAGGAGCCATAATAGTCTTGTGTATTGGGACTGTATTTTAGTCCTGGTTGATATGACCACAATATTGCGTGGTTGCTAAAACCCCTGCACCAGTGCGGTCAGAACAAATATGGAGGTTGGTGCGTTCCAAAAAAAGAATTCATCGCCTATCACAAGATGATGGGGATCTCCTGTGTCATCTAGATTATGTTAGTCTCTAGAACACTGCCACAAATGTTAATCAAATAGGAAAATAGTTTCCCATGTTGATTAAATAAGAAACATAGTAAAGAGTGGATACATAGTTATCAAAGTCAAGTATGGAAACCGATTTAGAATTTCATGCTCTAGACTTCGACTGGAAGATGGTTTGATGGAGGACCATATCTGTACAGTAACTTCAGTTAAAGATTCACAACAATTTTTTACCTGATCTCTAGTGTCATGGACCGTTACTAGATAGTCAATTATAGTAACGAGTACTTTTGGATTAATATATTAAAGAGTGATTAATTAAATGTGATTCAATTAATCCAGAGCAAGTTAGTTGTCAAGTTAAATTGTATATGTGATAAAACCTAAGTCTAGCTGAGGTGGAACTATAAAGTCACACACAAAATACTAACGATATTGTGAGAAAATAATTGGAAAATTAATTTTGGATGAGAATTAATTTAGGAAGCAAGAGAGGAATAATTTAAATGAGTTTAAATTAATTATTTGAATAATTGGATTATTCAATTGAGGTCCTGTATGATAGGAAGCCCAAAGTATTAATTAAATGTTTGAGTTTTGGATTAATTAATCTTAGGCCCAAATTAAATAAAAATTTGATGTGAACTTGAAATTAATTGATTCATTCTAAAGTCAAAGTGTGTTTAATTCAAATTGTAATCAGGCCTTAAGAAACCCTCAAGGGACCACAAGGACTTGTTATACATTAAAAACACTTGATAAGGGCTTGCATTCTCATGAAGTGGAGCTCCCTACCCTTGACTTGAATCAAACGACTCCCTGTATATATAGAGCAAGCGGTTGGTCATTTGTAGAGGCTTGAAAAGGTGTGTGTATCTATATTTATCTCCCTCACTCTCTTGTATTTTCTCTACTTCCAAAAAGTTGTATCTTTTTTCATCCTTCTCAAGAACTTAAAATTGATTCAAGTTTCTTTCTTCAGAAACCCATAACACTTTGTACTTCATAGAAGTGTTGAACTAGTTCCAGTCTCTTGAGTTTCTAGCAACGTTCAAAGAGACACAAGTTGATGTTTTATGTGGACTTGCTAGAGAGAGCATAACTTTGCTCTTGTGTGGCAACCTCCTAGCTCCCACATATGACCTCCCCACTCCAGCTGGTGGCCTCCCAACTCCAGCAGATGACCTTCTTGCTCCAGCTATTGATCTCCCAACTCCCGCCTTAGATCCGGCTCCCCTGCCTACTACTGCCCACCCGTTCTGTTGTGAGCAGCTCCACCAATTCATCGTGGAGACCATAAACTCCACTCACCGAGGGTCTCAAGCTAACGGAGTAGGACAACTTTCTCAGCAAGAAGGAGCACCTGACAAACATGGAGCTGATCTGCCAAATTTCCCCTACTCTACAAGAGGGCGGACCAGTACCTGTTGAGCCCGCCAACAAGGAGGTAGCATCCCAGGAGCATCCTGAGTACTGGTGTTCTCTTAATAAGGAAATATAGAACTCCGCAAAGAGGTAAGGAATGAGGCCTTGCTTGCTGCGCGAGGCATTCCCTTCAGCGCTAACATCATGGCAGAAGAGCTCTCTACTCACTTCAGGGCGCCCCTCGCGCCTACCTGCTTATAATGGCACTACTAACCCTACTGAGCACATGCGCAAGTTCGAAAATGCAACCTTGCTGCACAGGTATACTGATGGTATTAAGTGTCGTGTTTTTCTTACTACACTAATCGACTCTACTCAACAATGGTTCGACCAGCTTCTAGCTAGATTAGTAAGATCTTTTGCAAAATTCAGTTCTCTTTTCCTATACCAGTTTGCTAGCAGCAAGAAGTACTGAAAAACGGATATCAGCCTTTCTGGAGTTAAGCAGGAGGAAAAGGAGATATTAAGGGCATATGTCCAATGCTTTAACAATGCCATCTTGGAAATCCCTACCGCTCACCAGGAGGTGCTGGTCAACGTGTTCACTCAGGGCCTCCAAGAAAGGTCTCCCTTTAAATCCCTGGCGAAGAAGCCAACTTCCATGAAGTACTGGCTCGTGCCGATAAATATATGAACCTAGAAGACGCCTGGCTGGTGAAAAGGAGTAATCGTGACGATCGAAGACACTGACGGCAGGAAACTTTCCCGACCAAGGAACATATATTGTTCACACAAATTTCGTGTCTGCAAAAATTAATTACACGACAAGAAAAATATGGACCAAACGATATATTAATTCGAATATAAAGTGGTTTACAATCTCTGAATTTAAATAACCCCCTGATTCTTCTCTACGAACGTGGATTCAAGGGCTTGAAGCTTGTTCTTGAATCGGACATGTAATCTCCCTCTTGATTTATAGAAGGCGATCACGTAGTACTTTGAAATTTCGTATCAAAGCCTTGTAGTTGCAGAGCTTTGTCGTAGGAGAAAGCTTTGGACTTGCTCTTGCTCGATTTCTTGCTTGTGTTGTATGTCTTCTCCTTTGTGTGAGGTTGAGGCCTTATTTATAGGCATGAGCTGGGCTTTAGCAGCTTGGGCTCTTCCATTGGGCTTTATCACCGTGGGCTTTGACATGGACTAGTCTTCTGATGGACTGTATTTCTGAACATGTACTTGGCCCATTTTTAGCCAATCCAAAATAATATATATATTTATTTCGGATTGACCCACAAAAATACATAAGACCCATATTTAATGTGGGCTTATGAATTTAATTTCTTCATTACAAGCCCAAATTTATTATGGACTTTTATCTTGGAACCAATTGCTAGCCGATTTATTTGGGCTTTAATTGGTAATTTATTCCAAAATATTTTGATGTCAACAGATGCCCCCACTTCAAGGCTCGGCGGAAAACATGCCAATTGTTGTTGAAGGCGGGACTTGAAGTAATTCCTTCTCGTCTCTCTCCTTTTTTTTTGAATATGAGCCTATCAAAGCCCAAGACATTTTCTTGACGAAAGGCCCAACTTTCATTATGCGGTCGCATTCACACGGCCAACACATGCGTTCTTTCCTTTACAAATTACTGAGAAATTTCGGCCAAAATCTTTCTTCGTCAAACAAACACGTCAAACAAACATCATCCTTTTTTTCTTTTTATATGTTGTATTTGCAATAGGGCCCACCATTATAGAATGGTTTATACAAAATCATTTCATGGGAAAAGGAATTGCTGAATGTTAATTTCGTCACAGCGTTTTGCCTTTTTTTTCGTGTTTCTTCGTTTCGGCAAGAATTTCCAACAAGCAAATTTCCTTTTTATTGTTGCAGCAGTTTCCATCAACACCCCTTTATTCCCTTCTCTTGATTTTTTAGATGATGGCAGGTTTCCATATCTAACGTTAAGCATCAGCTATAAAAGAGTAAGCATTAGCCGTAGCTTTTCTTCTGGCCGATTGAAAAAAAAAAAAAAATTTCTGCAGTAATCACTTCCTTCTGACGTAATTTGCTCGGCGTTTTTGTGTTGTTTTTGTCTTGACTTGGTGAGTACATCATCCCAATTTCTAACATAAGCATCACGACCAAACCCGCCCGCCGTGCGTTTGTGAAATTGCCTAAGAGGAGTATCCTTTGTGTTCTTGCTCATACAACATGTGTTCATGAACATGCATACGTACACATATTCCTTGGCTTCTAATTTCTTCATACTTCTCTTTCTCTTTTTTTTTTTTGTAGACATGGACTTCGAAGATCGTACCGAGCCATTCTCGAGCATCGTCATCCGAAGTGGTAAGGACAATCTCAAGGTGAAAGGCACCACCCTATGCGTTCATGAGCCGGCCAATGTCACCCGTCCCTCCAAGTCTCGTTCTTTGTCCAAGTCGATGCATCTTCATGAGTGGTCCGAAGAGGTGATGAAGGACACGCTCGACCCCCGTTCGAATGTTTCTTCTCAAGCCAAGGTATTGTTGCTCAAGTCCTCTCTTCATGACGTCAAGGCCGATACTGAATTTGTTCTTCCGAACCGCCACCTTGCCACCAACGGGACTTCATGGAGGACTCCTCAATCGAAGTATGGTGAAGTATCCTTTTACCCTGGTTATTGGGAGTGGACCGAAGACGTGCTTGGTCACCATGCGACTATTCTTCATGCCGCCAAGATTCACGCAGCCGTGCACGCATCTCTTTTCACGTACGTCTGCAACAAGCATGTTCTCCAAGCCTTCCTTGAGCTATGGTGCCCTTCCACGAACACTTCACATGCCGACGTTGGAGAGATATCCATTTCTTTGTGGGACATTCGTGGACTTTGTGGGTTACCCGTGCGTGGAGAATTTTACGACGAGGTCGTCCCTTCTTCCAAAGACTTGCTAGGCGATGGAGCGTGTAAGCCCTCCGTTCCACGAAGCTGCAAATACTTGCTTTTGGCATACCACCGCCTTCCTAAAGACACGAACGGAGTACTTGTTTCTGATTGGATCAACTTTTGGTTCAAAGGACCTCTTCGCTACGCCGCGCCCCCTTTGCGTTCTTCTCGGAAGAGAGTCAACGAGCCCAAGATTTCTCGTAATCCTAGTGGTGACGTCGACGCTTTGAACCTTCCTCGGAGCAAGGATTATGACGAGCCTTTTACTGCACTGCAGATTCCGAGGACATACGAGACGAGACCTATGTGGCGGCTTTTCTCTCATGTTGGCTATGTAGCTTTGTCCTTCCACACGGCAAAGTTGGTAAGGTACGTGCTTCCGTTCTCAAAGTTGCAAGTAGGATGGCTCACGGTGAATGTTTTTCTTTGGCTATCCCCGTTTTGGCGAGCATCTATCGAGGCCTTAGGGACATGTCCACTTCCACGAATTTGTTCGAGTCTTCCGCCGTCTTTCCCATTCATTACGTGTATAGTTGGATTGGACGTTATCTTCAGACTCACTTTCCACCCAAGCTTGAACCTATTGGAGCCCAAATGGTGAAGTACGCGGGGGAGAACATGGCTAGACATTTTGAACCCGCCGAGGCGCGCAACTTATTTCATGGCATCAATCTTTCGAGACTTTTGTATGTACATTTTCATCATCAAAGCCCCACCTTGTTGGTAGATGACGTGAGCTTATCGAACACCTACAAGGACCTCTTCGTCGCTTTGCGCTCTAGCTATTTGACACTTCGGATTGAGGCGAACTCCATCGTTGAAGCTTATAGTCCCCACCGCTTTAGCCGTCATTTTGGTTTTTTGTCAAGACGTTCCGGGGCGTTTGAAGAAGGAGATCTTGTCTTGTAGCTTGAAAGAACTTGGGCGACTTTGGCAATCTTCCACTTTGTCCGGTACTTCATCTAAGATTTTTATTCCCGGTAGCACTTCTTCATCCCCTCTTATCACGAAGGAGTATATGGAGTGGTGGACCAAGTGCAATAAGATTCACCCCGAGAAGAGTACAAGAGTTGTTCTTAAACTCAATCATCCTCCTGGTTTGGAGAAGGAACCCAAAGATAATCGAGCCATTCCCGCCGTCAATGTTGATAAGACGAAGACCGCCACTGCCGCTCCTAAACGAAGACACAATGTGCTTGTGGACACTCCCCTTGGTGCTTTGTCCGGTGAAAACGACGTGATCTCTGCGTTATCCATCTCGAACGAGCAACTTAGCAATCCCCAACCACTTGAGAAGGTTTTTGACTTAGATGCCATTAGTGTGAATTCTTCGTTCTTTGAGGACGTTCCTAGTTCTTTCATGCCTTTAGACGAGTTGGCGCTCTACGTAAATATATCGCCACACTACTTTCACTATGTTTTCTTGATCTTTTTTTTTCTTGCATTCATATAACACTCTTCCCTTTTCTTTTTTTTTTTTGTTTGTTTCAGCTTGCGGGTCTTGAAGAAGGAGTTCCCATGACTCCGGAAGGTAGCATTGGCTCGGTGAACGGAACTAGCGCATCCAACTTGCCCGTCGCGAACGCCACTCCGCACGGCGAATTGCAACTTATTCCACGAGATGAGCCTCTTTCCGCCGGAACTTCTAGCAAACGCCCGAAGATTGTGCTACCGGCCATCGTGGAGAAGTTGCCCCCCGCGGAAGATGTCTTGAAGAAGCCAAAGAAGACTCTTGAGGCTCCACCTTCTTCCCATGATTTCTGCCCTCAAGCTATCAAAACGGAGGCAGAACGGGTGTTGCTCAAGTTCCATTGGGAACGCATATGCCAAAAGATCGCGATGACCCCCCTTGAACGACTTCCCGAGGTGAAACAAGTTGTTGATGCTTTGATCAAGGAGATGGCCATCTACATGAAGGACGTATCCCTTTTAGAGAGTCACTTGAATGTCTTCTTTGACGGTGCCTCCAATTACACGAAGACCAAGTTGGAATTTACTCAAAAGATCACGCGTGAGGTTTATGAGAAGTCTCTCTCACTTGCCAAAGGTGATCTCTCGATTGCCGAAGCACACGAGAAGGAGCATGGGAACAAGGTGAAGAGTCTTGAAGCCGAGATCCTCCAAGTTGTTAACCAACAAGGCGTATTGAAGAGACAACTCGAGGAATTACAACGCAAGGAGGAGTCCATCAACTCATTACTTCATGATGCCAAAGAGAACTTGACCGATCTTCAGAAGGAGGTGGCGACTAAGAAAGAGAAGATCTCGATGCTCGAAAACACCCCTTATCTTTCCGGAAAGGAGATTGAAGTATTGGAGAAGATGGAAGCATTTCTCGAGGAGTCGAAGAAGGATTTAGCAAACTTTAGTTTATTTGCTTGAATGTTTAGAACTTTGATGTTTATCTTTATCTTTTCCTTGTCTTTTCATTCACCTCTATGTAGACGAATTCTTTGATGCAATAAAATACTCCTTTTACGCAATCTCTTCTCAAAATTTAGCTTATTACGTAACATTTGGAGCATTTCTTTTCTCGTTGTCGTTAACCATAGTTGATCAGGCCACAATGGGATGTCGGCCAGCACGCAAGTGCACAAACGGCACGTGAGCAGAGACTCTTACCGATTGGGGATTGCAATACTGTTCATATGGGAACTTCCTTGATGTGTGAGGATGCTATCCGTCAAGTATGAAGTCGTTTCATGAACTTTTGGGCACGGAGATATAAGGGCGACTACCGGGCGCCATCCTGTGCACGAACAGGAGAGTTATGTGTGAAGCAGAGTGCTTTATCCTTGGAGATTTGCAAAACTGTTTCACTGATGTGTTCCATGGAGTGTTGGGAACATCTCCACCAAGTTTCAGGGTTAGAAGGTTCCGATTGAGTAGGAAACGACGATGATGTTTGGAGCCTGCCAGCGCAGTGGAACATGGCGCTTGTGTTAGAGAACACGGCCAGGGCGTGTTTCTCTCGGTTTTTGTTTTTTTTGTTTGCTGGCGAGACTCCCTTTTCCCGATACAGCCGTGTTTCGGACCCCAGGGTGTGTTTTGCTTTCCCAATGAACACAACCGTGTCTTTTTTTTTTTTTTTTAACACGGCTAGGGCGTGTTTTGGCCATCTTCCTTCATTTTTGCTTGATTTCTTCCCATAAAGAGCACGACTTAGCATAAACAACGTGGCTTAGTATGCTCGACACCGCTAGAATGTACTTCTTCATTGTGGGGAAGAGGTTTTGCTCAAAACAACAACAAATTTGTTTGAAGATATGACTGAACTTAGGAATATATACCCAAGCTGCCTACGTACCCCGTGAAGGGATCAAGTCAAAACGTAGTTCAAAGAAATTTGAATTTTCTTTTCCCCTTTTTTTTTTTTTAATTACAGGAGGTGTACCGTGCACAGTTTATACTCATGCGGGTCAGGAGTAACATGCAGTTTAGGCTCGTGCGTCATGGAGCGTGGTCTTCATGGGTAGTAACGCTTCAGGAACTTGCTGTTTATGGGACCAATCTGTAGGCCATCTTTATCGACCAACTTGTAGGCACCATTCGTGTAGGCTCCTTTTACCACGTAAGGGCCATCCCACTTGGACACGAACTTGTTTCCCATTCGCTGTGTAAGGGTGATTGGTCGCCTTACCGCCAGGACCAAATCTCCGACTTGAAATGTCCGAGGTCAAACTTTCTTGTTGAACGCTCTCGTCATGCGGGCTTGATAGCATTGAAGTTGTTGTTGAGCCTCAAGTCTTTTTTCATCCAGTGCCTCTAACTCTTCTAACCTCAGACGAGCATTGTCTTCGGCGGTGAGTCCTTCTTGTATCGCGATGCGGAGCGAAGGTATTTGACTCTCCAAGGGAAGCACGGCTTCAACACCATAGACTAAGGAATATGGAGTAGCTTGAGTAGCGGTCCGATATGTCGTTCGGTACGCCCATAGCGCTTCGCCTATCCTTTCATGCCAGTCTCTCTTTGATTTGGACACCACCTTCTTCAAGAGGTTGCAAAGAGTTTTGTTGAAAGCTTCCGCCAAGCCATTTGCCGCGGCGTTATACATTGAAGAGTTGTGTTGCTTGAAGTCGAATTGTGCGCATAACTTGTCCATCGCCTTGTTGTAGAAGGGCCTTCCGTTATCGGTGATGATGTACCGAGGCACCCCATAGCGGAAGATGATGTTGACGCGGATGAAGTCTACCACAGTTTCCTTCTTCACTTCTTTGAGTGGAATGGCTTCAGCCCATTTTGAAAAGTAGTCGGTAGCTGCAAGAATGTAGATGTGCCCCGGCAGACGACTTAGGAGTGATAGGCACTACGACATCAAGTCCCCATGCGTCAAATGGCCATGAAGCGACTGTAGGATGTAGAGGCTCTGGCGGTTGATGGATGAAGTTGGCATGCAGTTGGCAGGACTCGCATTTCTTCGCGTACTCGAGGCAATCCTTGACCATTGTGGGCCAATAGTAACCCATCCTTTTGATTCTGAGTGGAGCTTCGGGCCGGATTGATGTGCGCCACATACTCCCGAATGAGCTTCTGTCATGGCTTCGATGGTTTCCTCACCGTTCAAGCAACGCTGGTAAGTACCTTCGAAAGATCGCCGATACAAGATGTCCTTGTGCAGGATGAAACGGGATGATCTTCATCGCACCTCTGTTTTATGCGAACATCGTCCGGTAGCTTGCCGGTTTTTCATATACTCCATCAATGGTTTTCTCCAATCTTCATCATCAGTGGTAGTGGTCGTGATGGCATATGAGTCCTCGTGATCGGATAAAGTAAGTGAGGGAATTACCCATCTATTACACACAGGGACGTTCGTCGTTTCTCCTTCGGATAAGGCCAAGGTGGTCGCTAGGTTGGCTAGTGCATCTGCCATTCTGTTATCTTTCCTTGGGATGTGATTCAGAGTCACACTCTTGAATCCTTTGAGTAGATGTGACGCCTGCTGGAAGAAAGGTACTAAGCCGTCTTTCTTGACTTCGTATACGTGGAGGGTTTGGTTGATGATCAACTTTGAGTCGCCGTAGACTTCTATCTCTAAGATCCCCATCTCCAAAGCCATTTGAAGGCCGATGATCAAGGCTTGATACTCAGCAACATTATTGGAACATAGTTCATTCAAGACGATGGAGTAAGTTAACACTTGTCTCTCTGGTGAAACAAAGACGATGCCTGCCCCCGCTCCATCGGATCGCGCTGCCCCATCAAAAACATTGTCCACGCTGGGAGGATTTCGACAGAAAAGACATCTTCGTCAGGAAAGTCATCGGATATCTCCCATTCAGCTGGCACAGGGTGGTCAGCTAGGAAGTTTGCAAGAGCTTGTCCTTTGACGGCTTTTTTTTGGGGCACATACTCTATCTCGTATTGGTTGAACACGATGGACCATTTTGCCAATCTCTCGGAGAGTACAGGTCTTGACATCACGAACTTGACCGGATCAGCACGAGATATGAGTCTTATGGAGTACGCCTCGAAATAATGCCTCAACTTCTTGATGGCATAGAATAGTGCTAAGCAGATTTTCTCCACGGGTGAGTACTTTAATTCATTTTCAGTCAAAGTCCTACTTAAGTAATATAGGGCTTTCTCTTTCCCTTCTTCATTCTCTTGTGCTATAAGCGCGCCCACAGACCTTTCTTGCGCTGATATGTACAATATAAGCGGCTTCCCGGATGTTGGAGCTCCCAAGACTGGCGGATTTAGCAGATGCTTCTTGATGCTTTCGAAGGCGTTTTGACATCCTTCATCCCACTGGAAAGGGGCGTTTTTCTTCATGAGGTGGTTGAAAGGTTGACATCTTCCAGCCAGGTTTGATATGAACCTCCTTATGAACGCGAGATTGCCTTGAAGACTTCGCAGCTCCTTCAAGTTTCTTGGTGGCGGCATTTTCTGAATGGCGTCTACCTTCGCAAGATCGACTTCAATACCACGGTGGCGAACAATGAAGCCAAGGAATTTTCCAGATGTGACGCCGAAGGCACACTTGAGGGGATTCATCTTTAGGTTGTATTTCCTCAAGCGGTTGAATACTATCCGGAGGTCCGCCAAGTGTTCTTCTCTTTCCTTGGTTTTGACGACCAGGTCATCGACATAGCATTCTACCTTGTCGTGCAACATATCGTCAAAGATGTTCTGCATAGCACGTTGGTAAGTGGCACCTGCATTCTTCAACCCGAAGGGCATCACCTTGTAGCAATAGATTCCTTTGGGAGTACGAAAGGCTGTGCATTCCTCATCTTTAGGCGACATTCTAATTTGGTTGTATCCTGAGGAGCCATCCATGAAAGACAATGCTTCATGTCCTGTAGTTGCGTCAACCATGAGCTCAATGATAGGCAATGGAAAGTCATCTTTTGGACACGCCTTGTTCAAGTCTCGGAAGTCAACACAAATGCGAATCTGGCCATTCTTCTTCTTGACAGGCACAATGCTAGAAATCCATGTCGGGTATTTGACTTTCTCTGATAAACCCAGCATCGATCAGTTTGTTCACTTCTGTCTCGATGCGAGGAATGAGGTCCGGACGGAGAACTCTTTGCGACTGCTTAACCGGCCGCGCTGCATGTTTTATGCCAAGGTGGTGGATAGCAACTTTCGGGTCTAAACCCGGCATCTCTTTGTACGTCCACGCGGAGACATCTCTATATTCACTTAACGTTTTGAAGTATTGCTCCTCTTCCTCCGAGCTTAGGAGTGTACGGACAAATATGGGGCGCGGCTCCTCGGCTGTGCCAAGATTCAATTCCTTGAGCTCATCAACAGTTGCTTGTCCGCCATCTTCAAGCTGTGGGGGTGCGTTTTGGACTTCATCTTCGGAAGCATCCGAGTCGGAACCTTCGTCAATGCTAACATGATTGGAGCCGACGATAACTTCTATCTCTTCATCATTTAGAGCATTGGATGAATCATGTGATCCCCTAGCGACATGTTGCTTTATTCTAATTGGTCCCCCTGAAGAGATGATTAGAAGTGAAGTCTTACCTCCTTGGGATTGAGATAGATGAAGTGTTTCACCTGCGTCATTTTTCTTTGGCTCTTCTATCTCATCAAGACGACCTTTCTTCTTATAGTGTTGATCACGACCGTCTCCAAGGCAGTTGAACACTGATTCTCGCTGACGTCGCCTCGTATTGCTAGATGAAGTTCCTCCTGCCTCACCTAGTCGTTCAAAGGCGGAAGTACGCGCCTTAGGAGTACCGAGCCTGTCGAATACCGAGACACGACTATCATTTGGTCGTTGATTTTCATTGCTCTTGTCATTTGCAGAAATATATTGTGCAGTTACGCGCTCATTTTTCTTTCTTGTATGAATCTTCACAGGTTCATCTGGTGAGAAGCCCAAACCGGTACGGGGTTGATCTACGCGGTAGCCTTGTCTTCTCAATTTGTGCTGGGCCTCCGTCAACCCGTGGATCTTTTCTCCCGTCAATTCAGGATTTAACTTGTTGAGTCTTGATGGCGCCGAAGAATCATAGCCGGACTTTACCAAGAGGTGATACGCTTTCGGACCAAATGCCCCCTGCATGTCTTTGTATTGGTGTTTTGGAAGAGGAGAATCGCTCGAAATTAGCGGACGTAAGCCAGTAATTGGCATGACTAACCCATTCTTGATTTCTTGAAAGTCATTGGCCCTTGGCTCTTTTGAATTGTCTCCTTCCCTTGGAAAGTAACGGAGCGCCTTGCTTTGGTTGGTCTTGCTTTCCTCTGCCATTCGACCGAACCACATATCGAAACACCGGCGAGTATGGTGGTTTCTTGAACTCGTGCCTTTCAGCGGTTGGGGCTTCGTCAATCGTCACCTTACTAACCTCTTCATTGTTGCTTTTAGAAGGTATAGCCTCGGGGTGTATCTCTTCGATGGAATGACCAATCGGAAATCTCGAGGGCAACACTTCTTGCATGGTGTCGGGATCGAGGTAGAGTTTTGCATCAGCGAAGTATGACTCCGCCTCGGTGAAAGGTTTCATATCAGCATCAACTTTCACGATTTCCCCGTTCTTGATGTATTTGAAGCATTGGTGTAGTGTTGAGGGAACAACTCCGTTCATGCAGCCACGGCCTTCCTAGCAGCAAGTTGTAGGAAGTTCTTGCATCGATGACGTGGAAAAAGAGTGCTTGCTTTTAATTCCCCTACGATGAGGTCGAGCCGAGTCATGCCAATAGCTCGTTGAGTCCCTTGATCAAAACCCTGGATGGTCAAACGGCTACGGGATAAGTCTTCCACAGTTATGCCCAACTTTTTCATGGTGGATTTCGGCATGATGTTGACAGCAGATCCACCGTCTATGAGTATGCGATTTACTCTTTGTTCTTGTACGAACCCCAAGACGAAGAGTGGTCGGTTGTGCGGCTTCGAGCCAAGCAGTAGGTCCTCGTCTGTGAAGGATATGGTGGTGCAGCAAGAGACCAATGATTCTCTTCTATGTTTTCTTGGAGAAGCACTCGCGGTCTTGTTCTTCCGCTCAAAATGTCCGTGGGAAGAATTCTTCTAACGTCACCGGAAGGCGCTGGCGGGTTGTCTTTTTTGACTTGTTTTTCGTCTGCACACGTCGCGGGCTTTTGTTCGAGCGTGGCTTCCTTGGGAGCGTGGGATGGAACTTGTCAACATGCCGTCTTTGTCTTTGTCGGCGCGTCACGAGGGTCCATCCTTCGTCATCGTCGGTGGGTTCCTCTTTCTTGTTGACGAGCGGAGTTTCAACTTGTATTGGTTCAAGACTCCCAAACTGAAGTAAAGATGATGTCGTTGTAATCGATTGCGTGACTTCTAGCTTTTCTTTCGAGACTTGCACACTATTCGTTGGAGTGATGCTGGCGACATTTGCCCCGCTGTCTCTTCGACATCTAAAATTATCTTCCCTTCCTTGGCTAGCGCCATGATCTTTTCTTTGACCACGAAGCATTTCTCTATAGGATGACTAACCACCCGGTGATACTTGCAATACTTGGGGTCGTTCACCCTCCCGGCTTCGTTCGGACGCTTTGACTCCGGCAACTCAATCAACTTTCTCTCCAAGAGTTCGTTGAAGATATAGGGCACGTCAGAGTCGGGGAATGGGTATTCTTTCTCTTGCAGTTCTTTCAACGTAGGCCGACGTCTGTCGTTCGTCATACGTTGGTCTTCGGACTTCTCCAACCTCTTCTTATCGTTTGAAGAGATCTTGACAGGAGCCGTCTTGATGGCCATGGACTCTTTGACACTTGTTTTGACAAATTTCTCGCCTTTCTTCGAATCTTTCTTATCCTTTCTTTGATCATCAATTGAGAAGGCGGTTTTATGGTTGGCAATACTCAACTCCATGTCATGGGCACGCGTAGCCAATTTTTCGAAGTTTCTTGGCTTGATCCCTTGGAGAATGTAGAGAAGCCCCCAGTGCATACCTTGAATGCACATCTCTATGGCCGACGCCTCTGAAAGTTTGTCTTTGCAGTTCAAGCTCAAGGAACGCCAACGGTTGATATAGTCAACAACCGGCTCATCTTTCCATTGTCTTGTATTGGTGAGTTCAATCATGCTCACCGTGCGCCGAGTGCTGTAGAAGCGGTTGAGAAACTCTCTTTCCATCTCCTCCCAACTATCAATTGACTCGGGCTCTAAGTCCACATACCAATCA
The DNA here is from genome assembly GCA_034509735.1 of Sesamum alatum. Classification (NCBI taxonomy): domain Eukaryota; kingdom Viridiplantae; phylum Streptophyta; class Magnoliopsida; order Lamiales; family Pedaliaceae; genus Sesamum; species Sesamum alatum. The sequence goes on from JACGWO010000013.1 coordinate 5,596,255, forward strand.
AAAGCATTGCCTTTTAGTGATCGGACGAATTGTTTTACCAAGAGATCGCCATCGGTGCCGGCATTATTGCACGTCTCGATGAAGTGGGCGATATGCTGCTTGGGGTTGCCTTTTTCCATCGAATTGCTGCAATTTTGGCGGTTGGTATCCCATCGGCATCCTCAAGGAGTCAACTCGCTTGGTGTATGGCTTCGAGTAGGCGGGCGAGTGTTGTGCAGATCCACCATATTGAGCCTTGATGGTGCTAGCGATCATCTCCTGCAGCTGTTGGACGGACAACGCGGCGATGGAGGTCGCTGAGTGACTAGACTTTTGGACGAACTCTTCCTTCGGTGGCTCTTCGTCCGTTCGCTTCTCTTTTCCGGCATGTTTTTGAAGCAGACGAATGATTGTGGCTTGATTCTCCAATGTTGGTTGGCTCGAGTTTGTTCATCAACTGAGCAATCTGGAGATCTTTATCTTTCACAATCTTTTGGAGATCGGCTATGGCTTGGGCCATTTGAGCGACTTGTTCCTCCATCGTCGTGGCCTCGGTCATCATGGTGGGGAGAGTGGAAAAAGGAGTAGACTTCGAGTTGATCTCGGTAGGGCTTGCCGAGTTCGAGCCGTCGGAAGGAGTGGTGTCCACGATCTTGCCCCCAGTGGAGGATTGACCGCCGGTAGTGAAGTTGATGATGTTCTTCTCACTCGAGGCGACTTGGTTCTTCTTTGGTGCCATTGAATGCTTGGAAGTGATGATTTGAGTTCTTGCGTAGAATGAAGGGATGAGGGGCAGAGATGGTCCCACTGGGCGTGCCAGAAATTTGTTCACACAAATTTCGTGTCTGCAAAAATTAATTACACGACAAGAAAAATATGGACCAAACGATATATTAATTCGAATATAAAGTGGTTTACAATCTCTGAATTTAAAATAACCCCCTGATTCTTCTCTACGAACGTGGATTCAAGGGCTTGAAGCTTGTTCTTGAATCAGACATGTAATCTCCCTCTTGATTTATAGAAGGCGATCACGTAGTACTTTGAAATTTCGTATCAAAGCCTTGTAGTTGCAGAGCTTTGGCGTAGGAGAAAGCTTTGGACTTGCTCTTGCTCGATTTCTTGCTTGTGTTGTATGTCTTCTCCTTTGTGTGAGGTTGAGGCCTTATTTATAGGCATGAGCTGGGCTTTAGCAGCTTGGGCTCTTCCATTGGGCTTTATCACCGTGGGCTTTGACATGGACTAGTCTTCTGATGGACTGTATTTCTGAACATGTACTTGGCCCATTTTTAGCCAATCCAAAATAATAAATATATTTATTTCGGATTGACCCACAAAAATACATAAAACCCATATTTAATGTGGGCTTATGAATTTAATTTCTTCATTACAAGCCCAAATTTATTATGGACTTTTATCTTGGAACCCAATTGCTAGCCGATTTATTTGGGCTTTAATTGGTAATTTATTCCAAAATATTTTTGACGTCAACATATATAATCTCAAGTAGTTTTATTCCTAAAAGTCTTGCTCTTTACTCATTACTCTACTATTTGCCTAATTAGCATTATACTATCTGAATAAAGAGCGGTTCCTACTCCTTTGCTATACTCTGTTTTCTCAACAGGTCAATCACCTTGTTGCTTCCTAGCCAACATAAGCCCCCTTGCTGTGCACGCAGTCAATAAACCGCCCTTATTGGCGCACGCTGGTAATAAGCCGCCTACTGGTGCACTCTTATTGGCTTCAAACCCTGATAAACCGCCTTGCTGGCATACTCTTGCTAGCTCCAAAGCCCTAATAAGCTGTTCCTAAAAGGTCACATCCTTGCTCACTTTACAATCTTTAGCCTTAATAACTTGCCTTCAGCAGGCACACTTATCTAGCTATGATAGCTCATACATAATGACATGCACATGCTTACTTACTACTTGGATTATCCTTATACTTGCCATTCTAGCACTGGCTCACCTCCTGCTGCAGTAGGTTATGCTTTGCTCCCACTGGAATAAAGCTATCCCACTTTTAATAAGAGTTTGCAAAGCCAGGCCGGTGCAAGGACAACTTGCCCTGTTGATGACAGGAGGATGTTGACCAACCTGCTCAACCAGCAAAGGAATACATCCTAGGCTAAGTTCATGCGTAAAAGAACCTTGGACGGGATGGTGAAACCTACAATCCTGCTCCAGTAAGTGTACCCTTACTTGAACTAAGAACCTCCTAACAAGTTGTATCCCTTAAACACACATTCAGGTGTTTTTTCTAGCCACTTTTGTTAAAGCTTGTCTATTACAAATCTCTACTTTTATCAAACATGCAATATTAAAACTTGCTCAGTATTTGCACTAACCAGGAGTATTTACAACTTTACTAATCATGTAAACTATCTCACATGATTAAAAGTAAGTCTTGCTTCCCTTGATGAGTTATTCGCAGGCTCAGTTTTCAGCTCCTGGCTGACTCCAATAAGTCGCCTGCTGGCGCATGCTCCTAATAAGTCGTCCTCATCTGGCATGTGCACTTACGTAAACTTCCACTAGCCGACGCATGCTTCTACTAAGTTGCCCGAGCTGGCGCATGCTTCTACAAAAGTCGCCCCTAGCTGGTGCATGCTCCTAATAAGTTGCCTTTGGTTGGTGCACGCACTTACGTAAGTTGCCCCCAACTGGTACACGCGGTTACATAAGCCACCACTGGCAAGTGCACGTATCCAACTCAGCCCCACCAGCTGACACACTCACTCCAATTTCCAACTGCCTTTTATTGGCGCATATATTTCAAAATAATGCATATAAAGCCTGCTCAGGCTAACTTACTATTTGAATTCTGTTGTTACTCCTTCACTGCGAGATGTATTCTCTCTTACTAAATCACATCTTCCTCATTAATAACAAGAACAACAGCATTCACCCTGCTGGTACACAGTAGGATTAGAACGACACAGCAGGATCTGCCCTGCTGGTGCACAGCAGGATCGGAACAACACATCAGGAATCAAGCAACACAATAGGACTTTTTTTCTGCTCATGTAAAACTAGACCCTTGCTCTTCTTTATAGGACTGCTCCTTGCTCAACCCAACAGGAATAGCCCAACAGGATCTTTCCTCCTACTAAAGCCCTGGAAAAAAGCTCTTATGCTCACAATCCATAGGGCCACTTAATTCTACTCCACCAGTCCGACAACAAATCTCGCACTACTGGAGTGTGGGGGGTGGGGGGGTTGGGTGATGGATGCCCCCTAAAAAGCCACCTAATAAGCACAAGAGCTAGAGGAGTGGACCTCCAAGCAGGCCAAACTCATTTGGCCCGGAAGCAGTAAGACATTCATACATAAGGCCCCTTTTGTGGTCACTAACCTGGCCGGGCCACAAAAAAAGCCTCGTACAGTAAGCCTAGTCATCATACAACATGGATTCCACAAGGTACAAGTGGCTGACACGTGGGGACATGTCATATTAAAAGATATTATCCAAATTCCTAAAGGCTGGCCGGAATCAAGATTTTTCTCAACAGGTAATCATTTATCGAAAAAGGTGGCAGATCTAGCAAGGTTCAGTCAAACAATCTTATCTCCTTCAATTCTTATCCGATTCTCTCGTGGTTCGTTGGAGAAGATAGCCCACTCTTCAGGTTTTCCAACGGAGTATGGATCTAAAAAAATACTCCAAAATTGGACCCACAATCCCTTATAAAATGACTAACTGTGCAGTCATTTTTCAAGTAATATTTTCTCACTTCACTATTTCACTCTCACACGAATTCTCTCCATGTTAATGCTATTTTTAGGTCACTTATACACATATTTATCACTACGCAATACGATTTTATTATTAATCTCATCTATTTCAAGTTTTTCTGTTTATTTCATTCAATAAAACATTGCTAACTTAAGTATTAGAGTGCTAACCCTTCTCTGCAGGTTAGTCTCCCCATCAATCTTGGGATTTTCGTGACGGTCCCTCGATTTTGTGGTGCTGCTGAATTTTGGTACGCATAAAAACTAACCATACAAAAGTTGATATACTAAAAATTCATTTTTCAAAAATATCTATATGAATATAAATATTAATTATACACACATTTGAGTGTGCCACACACAATTTTTTTAAAATTCTAAGTTAGTTACACATGCATACACATTTGAGTATGCTACATATACTGGTTCCATTAAAGAATATTTATATTGAAAATTGAATTTTCTATACCAGATAATGTTGTATATTTTATTTTATTTTTGCATACAAGTTATATGTATAAATTTTTTTAAAATAAAATAAATAATATATTGTCTATATATAATATGTGTATATTAAATAAAGTAAACATATAATAAAATTTGAAAAAGAAAATTCACGTTCACATTCTTGATCTTGTATGAAAACTTTAAAAAAAACACAGAAACAAGTTTAAGTTTCCTTTAAAGTCAAGCGAACACCTAAGAGCCCATTTTCATTGTGATCATTACGCAGTCATCCAAGACTTTGGTGGGGCCGATCACTCCAAAGCACTAATAATAAAAACGGTGGGGTCCACCACGAAGATTCAGACAAAAAGGCTCCACCTTCTGCTTTGATTTCTCCTCCAGTTTTTGACACACTCTCAGTCTCCGAGCTCTGTGGGTTCACACTTCAATTATTCCAATGCTTTTATTGACTTAATTGTGAAAAAAAAAAAAATTTAAAACCTTAATATGTAATTATTTTCGTCGAGATTTGATAATTACACATAAACTCTTTGTAGTTTAAAAATTATATCTAATACCTGTAAAATTTGTTTTTGTCTGACAAATAAGTCTCTAATTAATTAAAATTTATGAAAATTGTTAATATTAAAAATAAAAACTGTTGATATTTATAATCCATTGACTTACTATCGACTTATTAAAATATTTTTTTGGTATACAATAAGTCAGTTGGGAATAAATATCAATTTTTATTTAGTATTTAAACAAATTCATCAATTTTGACTAACGAATCAACTTAATTGTTAGACCAAAACAAATTCTATAAATACTATTAATAATTTTTCAAACAACAGAAAATATACATATAGTTATGTCAAATTTCAGGCTAACTGGCATAATTATGAGGAAAAAAAAAACTCAAAAAAATAAAAATAAAATAAAAAATAAAACAAATCTCTCATTGCATTCTTAAAATAAGTCAACTGGGGCTCAGTATTTTCTTGAGAATGCGACTCTCATCGTCAGAGCATCCCTTGCTTCTGAGGTGATCTTATCATCTCTCTAAGCTGCATTTTATTCTCTTCTTGACGTTTTTATGATTTTCCATGTATTGCAGATTCAAGAATCTTGAGTGAATACTGTTCTTTTAAACTTCGGATTATTGCCATGGCGGAAGACGATCTGTTCACTAAAGATGGAACAGTGGATTACCGCAATAAACCTGCAAAGAAGAATGAAACTGGAACATGGAAAGCCTGCCCTTTTATTTTAGGTACTTACTATAAAATTTATATATATATATATATATATATATTACTTTCTGGCAACAGATTTTCTTGGTAGTTTTATCAATTTCTTCCCGGTTGATTATATGGTTTGTGTTATATGGAAGTGGGCTCAAGAATTGTTAGCTAGTTTCCAGAAGAATGATGTCTATTTCCAACTCTAAAGCTTTGGTTTCTTGTGTAAGAAATTGATTTTAGTTGGATTATTTGTGAATTTCTGCAGATAATATAAAAAGAAGGTTTAGTTAAACTTAATCCCCGTCTCAAAATATAAAATGAAACTTTTCCCCGAAAAAGTTTCAAAATTACACTTGCGCTCCCTCCGAAATTCACCATTTACACGTAAACCGTTTTGTTAGGATTTAGATGAAAAATGTTGATATTAGCAAAATAGTTACATACTTTTTTGTTTTATTCCTCATTTAACTTTCCTATTTAATAATTTCGAACGTATAAGGGAGAAATATAATAATGTTAACATCACTATGTATATATATACTATATTTATCTCCTTATAAGTACAAATATATACATAGGAATATTAAATGAAAGGTAAAATTGAAAATTTATGTAATTTGTTTTACTGACGTCAACATTTTCCGTTGAAATCCTAATGGAAAGAGGTCAGGTGTAAATGCAGAATTTTAAGAGGGGGTGTAGTGTAATTTCGAAACTTTTTTGGAGCAAAGTGTAATTTCACATTTTTGGAGGGGGTCTAAGTGTAATTAACCCTAAAAAAGAATGTAAGTGTAGGACAGGAAATCCACTTGGTTTGTATAAAATTTTCCTACATATACGATTGCCCAAAATCAGTTTTTGTTAGGATGGATTAGAATAATAGCTTAGTCATTGCTGTTTACATTAGCACGGCTGTAAAGCGTTGTAAAATTATAAATTTTTCTGGGCAAAATGTTTTTTGCAACCAATATCAACTCAGCACTGAGTTGATTTACGGTCGTTGAATTTAGATGTAATATTGTGGCAGACTCCATACTTTCGGTGCTATCTTGATACAAAATGATTTATAGTTCCAATTCTAAGGCTTCGGTTTCTTGATATGGAACACTGATTCACTGATCTCTGTGGTTGTTTGGGTAGGAAACGAATGTTGCGAAAGATTGGCGTACTATGGGATGAGCTCGAATCTGGTGGTTTATTTCAAGGAACGGCTGAACCAGCACAGCACCACTGCTTCTAACAACGTGTCGAATTGGTCGGGAACGTGCTACATCACACCACTCATTGGAGCCTTTGTGGCTGATGCATATCTAGGAAGATATTGGACTATAGCACTGTTCTCAATCATCTATGTTATTGTAAGTTTTCTTGGTTCGGTTCTGAATCTGCTCTATGATTAAATGAGAATCTCAGTTACAGAATTTTCACCCGATTTGTTAGTTGTAATGAGTTGCATGGATTTGAATATGCATGAAAGATCAGAAATGAAAGAGTTCTGTTTTAAAGGGAAGAAGAATAATCAGTTTCCGATTACAGAATTAAGACGAAAATTAGCTTTCTCAGGCATGATCGTTATGGTTGTCATGGGAATCAGTCTTGGATAGAGTACTGAGAACCAAACAGAAATAGAACTGACAAATTGTCTATGTGAATTTTCACTCAGGGGATGACATTGCTGACACTATCAGCATCGATTCCGGGCCTGAAACCAACCTGCCAAGCGAAAGACTCCTGCCATGCAACAAGCACGCAGGCTGCAGTTTGCTTTGTTGCACTTTACCTGATTGCATTGGGAACAGGTGGGATTAAGCCTTGTGTCTCGTCCTATGGGGCAGATCAGTTTGATGATACCGATGAGGTTGAAAAGAAGCACAAGAGTTCTTTCTTTAATTGGTTCTATTTCTCAATCAATATTGGTGCTCTTATTGCTGCTTCTGTCCTCGTCTGGGTACAAATGAATGTCGGTTGGCAATGGGGATTCGGGATTCCTGCTGTTGCAATGGCTATTGCCGTGGTGTTTTTCTTTTCAGGCACCCGATTGTACCGTAATCAGAAGCCTGGGGGAAGCCCTCTTACACGCATCTGTCAAGTACTGATAGCATCTTTCAGGAAGTATAGGATTGAAGTTCCTGCTGACAAATCACTCTTGTATGAATGCAAGGATGCCGAGTCTGCAATCAAAGGAAGCCGCAAGCTTGAACATACTGAAGATCTTGGGTAAAATCCATTCACAAGCTATTCTTCTCATTGATTGTTATAAAAACTGCAATAACAAGATATGCAATGTTGTTATGAAACACATAGAAAGCCGAACTGAGTTTTTACTGTGTGCAATGCAGATTCTTTGACAGGGCAGCAGTCGAAACGCAATCAGACAACATGAAAGGCTCAGTGGATCCATGGAGACTTTGCACAGTGACACAAGTGGAGGAGCTGAAAGCCATTATACGACTGCTTCCCGTATGGGCCACAGGTATAATTTTTGCCACTGTATACGGTCAAATGAGCACCTTGTTTGTGTTACAAGGCTTGACAATGGATGCTCGGGTGGGGAAATCCAGCTTCGAGATTCCAGCAGCGTCCCTAGGCATTTTTGACACCCTCAGCGTGATTTTTTGGGTTCCCATTTATGACAGAATCATCGTCCCTGTTGCCAGAAAGTTCACAGGCCACAAGAACGGTCTTACTCAACTCCAACGAATGGGGACCGGCCTCTTCATCTCTATTTTTTCCATGCTGTCAGCAGGGATTCTCGAGCTGATTAGGCTCAGATATGTGAGAAGGCACAACTACTACGACCACATGGTAATACCAATGTCGATTTTCTGGCAGGTTCCTCAGTATTTCATCATTGGATGTGCAGAAGTATTCATGTTCATCGGTCAGCTGGAGTTCTTCTATGAGCAAGCTCCCGATGCCATGAGAAGCTTGTGCTCTGCTCTTCAGCTCACCACCGTCGCTCTTGGAAACTACTTGAGTACTTTGCTTGTGACTATAGTCACTAGAATTAGTACCCGGAATGGGAAGCTCGGGTGGATACCGGATAACCTCAACTACGGCCACCTCCACTACTTTTACTGGCTCTTGGCCGTGCTGAGCGTGCTGAATCTGGGGGTGTTCCTTCTGGTGGCAAAGTGGTACACTTACAAAAAGCCGATTGGAACTCTTCGCTGATGGAAAGATTATGACTAATCACTCTGTATATCGCATACAAGCAGATGTTTGTGCCTACTTTGATACTTGTAATTTGCTTCGTCAAACTGTAAATAACGCATTAGACTCTCCACGTTGTGCTTATGGCATTTGATCAGGAAAAAATGCAAGCAATTTCATGTGCAAATGAGCAAATTACTTTCCTATAAAAATAAAATAACAATTTACCTTCTCGTATTTTTTAAAATGAATCAATTTTTCTCCTTGTATTCTATAATATGTAGCAATTTAATTCCCTGTTTGGGACATTTTGAACTTCTGCAGGAATGGACGGTAGTACTAGTACTCTACATGCTTTTCCATTATTCACTAGCAGCACACGACACAGTCGGTATGTGCCAATATATTTGAAAATTATAAAAATTAATTTTTTTTTACTCAAGTTTTGATTTTACGTACTATTTATTTAATAGAAAAAGGGTTAATTACATTTAGACCCCCTCTGAAAATGCATAATTACACTTTCCCCCAAAGAAGTTTTGAAATTACATTTACACCCCCTCTAAAAATTCTTTGTTTACACTTGACCTCCATTCCTTAAAGTTTGGGCGGAAAATGTTCATTTCAACAAAAATAATTACATAAATTTTCAATTTTACCTCTCATTTAACATTCTCGTGCAATAATTTTGTACTTATAAGGAAAAAAATATAATAATATTTTCCTCAGTCCATACATATACGTTACACTTATCCTCTTATAAGTATAAAAAATATACATGAGAATGTTAAATGATGGGAAAAATTGAAAATTTGTGTAATTATTTTTGTTGACGTGAACATTTTTCGTCCAAACTCTAACGAATGGGGGTCAGGTGTAAACAGAGAATTCTCGGAGGGGGTGTAAGTGTAATTTCAAAATATTTTTGGAAAAAAGTGTAATTATACATTCTCAGAGGGGGTGTAAGTGTAATTAACCCTAGATAAATGTAAGCAACTCTTGTAATATGGAATATGTGTGCCCCTATAGAAAGAATAGCCAAATAATTCTTTATGCTTTTTAAAATGAAGTAATTTACTTCATTGGAGGGGTCATGTATTGTATGCGCTTTCCCGGAATTTATGAATGACTTTTTAAGAACAAATATTATTTTTAATATAGTATATATAACATTATATATATATATATAGCAAAACGATGGTTGACCATAATTACGCCAATTTTTGACTAAATATTATTTTTTTTCGTAATTTTGAATTTTTTAATTATCAAGAAAAAATCTTATTGGTTAGAAATGTCATCTATTTTAAATTAAAAACTAAATTTGTATTTATCTAAGATATCCTATCTTCAAGATTAATGTTTTTCTATACTATATTCTACCTTCAGAATTAGGATACTAATCCAATTTGTATTTATTTTAAATAAATTCAACTTTTAGGATTAATTTTTATGTACTTATTTTAAATAAATTCAAATTTTAGGATTAGTTTTTTATCATAAAAAAATATTTATCTTATCACTAATAACATATTTTCATTTTAATTATATACCTTTCAGTCACTAAACTAATTATATCGATCTCTTGATATAATTCATGCAGTAAATTTTTAATTTTAATAAGGTAATATCATTATTTTTACAATTTATATTTTTCATTAAGATATTTATTGATAATTTTATATTGGTTCATTAATACTGATAAAGTAAGTTTTTAATTTCATTCAAATTTAATGTTTTCTTTTTCTTTTTCTTAGTCTTTTTTTGATTGGATTTGATTTTTAATCTTCCACTATTATTTAGGTTTGAAAAATCATAGTTCATTGCTTTGTTTAAACATCTATGTTACAAAATACATTTTGCCATCTTCTTCCATATGAAGATTTTTTTTTCATTAGTGGAACAATTTTGTGAATGTTGCTCTATCAAAATTTTAACATTAAATATATTGTAAGCTTAATAGTTTGAATTTATTGCAATATGAAAGACGGTCATACTTGATAAATATATAAATTTTTCAATTTCAATTTTTGTTTATATTGCTTTTAGAAAATAAAAAGGCTTTAATCTATAACGTAATAGTGTATTTTAATTTTATTAACGTAAAGGGCAACTTGGTAGAGCATTACTAACTTTTTTTTTTATGCATTACCAAATAACTTTTTTCTTATTATTTTGCTTTTTAAGATCCAATTTCAGATCGCTTTATGTTTTTTTTACCCCGTTCGGTAAACTGGTGGGTACTTCTTTGAATCTCATCTACACAAACAAACTATTATATTACATGAACCGCCTTGGAGTTGGAGGATTCTTCCATTGACTTTAACCAAAATCTACACACAAAGCTGGAAAGAGAAAGCAAACGCAAATGCAAACGACATTATTATAATAATAATAGATAAGAACAATGGAGGAGGAGGAGGATTGAATTCTCACACTCTCCTATTGCTGGTAACCATGGACGACCAGTATGGTGGCGATGATGGCGCCACCAACACGAGCCCGCCGATGGGGAAGCGGATGATGAACGTTTGTTACGTATTCGTAATGAGTTCAATCTTTCAGAATTTCTCTCTCATGCTTCAAGGGTTATCTATGATGGTGATGTGAAATCCATGGAATTCCGGCCTTGCCCTAGCACCTGCACAACCCCTTGCCATTGCACCACCTCTCAAGCCTGCTTCCTCACACGAATTGACGCCTTTTGTGCCGCTGGCTGCGATTCGACGTGCTAGACGCATGATTCCACACTTTCTAACGGCGGATCAGGCGGCGACTTTCCTTACTCACGCACCGGAATTCAAATCTAGATCTGAAAATTGTGAAAAACCTAGACCTAGTGATGATGGTTTTGGTTTTACGTTGCCTCCTTGTGGATTTCTGAAGCCAATTGTGGCTTGATCTTCATCAGAATCTCAAGAGGAGGGTGATGCTATGCTTCATTTAATTGCTGGAAAAGTAACAAAGATGGCTGGAAACTCATCAACGCAGCTCTTGACAGCACGACCTAATGACACGGCCGTGTCGGCGGCCAAAAGTAACTTTGGTGATGGAACACGGCCTCGTTCCACGTCGTGTTACTCACCAAACATGACCGTGTTATGCTCGGGCTCCTTGGCAACACATGGTGACGGAGCACAGCCTTATTCCACGGCCGTTTTGGAGAAGTCTCACGCAACACGGCCGTGTTAGGCTCAGGATCTTTGGCAGTGTTAGAATAGGTGACCAGAAAGCCAATAGGTTTGGCGTTTTGTAACCTATTTGACAACTTGATGTAATATAATATTATGTAATGAATAAAATGAGTGTTCGTTACCATTGTTACTATCTTTGTTGTGCTCATTTTCATATGTTAAATGTTGTTTTTCCTTATATCACAACAAAGCACAGACCACGATTAACAACTCATGCAGTTGGGCCACGCATTGGATGGTGGTTATAAAACCAACAGATAAAGAGTTGGGTCGAAAACGTTCTAAGTCGAGTACCTCGATACAGGGCTTCGAGAGTCCTATAAAGACTTGCACCAAGAGTCGTATTCACTGGATGAGTTCCGTGTTTCATCGACGACATGCGTGGGATGCCTATACGATCTTGGTGGGTTGGTCGATTGGGATTGAGCCGACTGAACTGACTCGCGGGGATCATCATATGGAAGCCTTGGAGTCTTGGTCGGTATGATTGGATTTCCCCGGTTCCGATAGTACGGGAGTAGTCCTCAAACTTGAGGAACTATGGCAGTCACGTACACAGGATGGCTATATCTTGGATCTGACGGGAGGTGATCAGTCTGTAAGATGATCATTATAAGTCTTGTCCAGTGCAGTCAGAATGTGCAGCGAGGATGGTGGGTTTTAAGAAGAGGATTCATCTCCTGTCAGTATGTGACAGAGGTATCTCCTATGCACTCGGAGACACGTTCATGCTACTTAAAACTGTGGCCACAGTGGTTGATCGAGCAGGAAATGGTTTCCTGTGTCGATGCAATGAGGCATGCGTAGTCTCGAGTATTAAGCATAGACGCCTAATCAAGGATGGGAACCGACGCCCAATTTCATATCCTAGACTAAGGCCGAAAAACGGTAGATGGAAGGACCGTACCCGTACGGAATCAACGCCTAAATATTCACGCCAATATTTACCTAGCCTCTAGTGCCATGGACCGTTTCTAGACGGCCACCCATGGTAACGGGCTCCTGTTGGACACGGGCCCAAGTCTAGCTGAGGTTGAATCTAAAGGGTCACACACAATGAAAGAAATCGGTGGATCGTCCTGGGAGATTAACGCGAATAGCGGAAGCGCGAAATAGTGCGTAATAAAAATTACAAAGCATAATTAAATGGAATTTAAAACTATGCATAATATACATAAACGAATCAAGGGGTGTGCCCTTGATTCTCCCGGGCGTTCGGTGTATCTCATGTTCAATAAAACACAACATGGAGGCCATAGAATTAGAAACGAAAAACCATAATTAAAGAACCTACCCGGTTGTAGTTTTGTCTTCGTTCGGCTACATGCATTGTTCCCCGTTTTGCACCAAGATCTCAAGAAGAGACCCTCTAAATCATCTCACTCGCTGCACCGGAAAGCAACGAACCCTTGTGCTAGCAAGAAAATCATTGGGGAGAAGAGACATCGGTACACGCTATCAATTAACGCAACCGGCGTCTCTTACGTTCTTAACTTGAATAAAATCAAGAAGAACAAAGTATATTTCTTGGAGAGAAGAAAGAGGGTGGACGAATTTGAGAGAGATGAGAGATGAGAGTTGTAGAGAATACTAGGTGTAAGTGTGTGTTTTTTAAGTATTTATAGAAGATGGAATTCCTATTCCTTCTCAAACTCTTCCAAAGAGACACACTTTGACTAGGATTTTGACCTAGTCAAATCCTAGTCAAATTAGGCTTTGATTAAGTCAAATTAATCATGGCCCTTCATCTCATCATTCTCTAGATCAAATCTTGTCCATCCATTTTGATGGGCTTTATGGAATGGGCCTATTTAATTCTAAATTAAATATTCCCATGGACTTTATATTAAAATCCTATTTAATATACTAAGCCCATTAATTAATGGAATGGACTTTATTTAATTCCAAATTAAATAGTCCATGGACTTTATATTAAATCCTATTTAATACCAAGCCCATTAATTAATTCCATAGAATGGGATTATTTAATTCTAAATTAAATAGTCCCATGGACTTTATATTAAATCCTATTTAATATACTAAGCCCATTAATTAATTAATGGAATGGACTTTATTTAATTCCAAATTAAATAGTCCATGGACTTTATATTAAATCCTATTTAATACCAAGCCCATTAATTAATTAATTCACCCTTTTAATCTAATTAAAAGGAAAGCCCATGCTTTGTAAAATTCATAAATCTAATTTATGAACTCAAGCCCGATTATTCCAAATAATACATCGAGGCTTGTATCTCCAAGAAGTATAATTTAATTCCATTAAATTAAACCTTCTCCCGGAATTAATTCCAAATTAATTCCCTTTCATTTGGTGTAGCGGGTGTGACTCTTTAGGTTCACCTTTCAGCTAGACTTGGACCTACTTTTCATTATTTCATAACTAAAGTAGTCCGTTACCATGGGTGGCCATCTAGCAACGGTCCATGGCACTAGAGACTAGGTGAATTTATGGGTGTGAACATTTAGGCTCCGAGTTATACGCAGGTGCGGTCCTACCGACGCTCGATACGTACGGGTACGGTCCTACTGTCGCCTGTCTCCCGGCCTTTAGTCTAGGGGTCGGTTCCCATCGTTGACTAGGCAACTATGCATAATGCTCGAGATAGGTTTAACTCGACGTAGGAAATCCTTTCCCACTACATCAAGTGCTATGGCCATAGACTTTGTGAGTCTAAACCATCTCCGAGCGCATAGGAGATCTTGCTGTCATATCCTTTGACAGGGGACAGATCCTATCTTGGAATTCACCGTTCTTACATACTCCGACTGCACTGGACGAGGCTTATGATGACCATGTGATATAATCGGTCAAATTTCACCAGATCCAAGATACAGCCTTAGTATGTAGGGGACTGCCGTGATCCTCAAGTCCGAGGACTAATCCCGTACTATCGGAACCGGGAATACGAGTCATACCGACCAAGCCCGAGTAGCTTCTATATGACGATTCCCGCGAGTCACCTCAGTCGGCCGCTCCCCAGCAGGCCGACCCACTAACACTGCTTAGACGATCCTCGTCACCCGTCGATGAAACACGACAGCAGATGCTTAGTGCAAGTCTCAAATGGATTCTCGATGCCCTGTCTCGAGATTCCTTTGACTTGGAGTATTTCAGACTGATTCGGTGAAACTGATTTCATGAACCTACCTCCAAGCGTAGTTCCAATTTCCCGAAATGTTATTTCAGTCTGTGGGCGTTTGTTTGTGACATCGTATCGATGCAAGCAGTAAGTACAACAAACTCATGCCTATGAATCCTTACTACATTCATTAACATAATATTACTTGTTCACAGATTGACGAATGGTTCTCAGAACAGCCAATACCATTGACTTTCTGGTCACCTATTCTAACAATCTCCCACTTGACCAATAAGTCAATTACCCACTTTGTTCAGAATCCTCTGAGTATGAGTAATCTACGATACCGACTAAGGTATTGTGAGTCCGCTTATATTTCCTTGCGAAGCAATACGGTCTAACCGTGTTACCTCTATCCACCATTGCCTCTTAGAGATGGTGGTTGTCTAAGAATATTTTCGTGGATCTTGTGATGAGATCTCGTGCCAATACTCCCATAGCCAAGTTGCCTGCCATATAGGCAAACATGGCTTGGTCGTGCTAGGCGCCACGTCCATCCTATGGACGCGGTCTTCATCAGTGACCACTATCCGATGCACTCGTCATTGGGCCTGACTGTGCATACCTTTGAGACTAACTGGTTTTCACTTATGCTCTGGAAGCTAGTATCGCTTTAGCCTTCCAAAGCAACTCTCAACAGACGGTGCATCATGAACACATCTTTAGTCCTTATTCAGGTACTAAGGATCGTTCTTGATTGCTGTCTTCAACCCCTCAGTGCATTACCGATTTATGTTGAGCCATGCTAGAAGCACTCTCAACATCGGTTCCTATGCACCGAGTAAACATATCATATGTTTGCCTAGGGTTAAGACGTAGGGGATACTCAACATCCAAGCCTTCTCATTAGTACACCGTGACTAAGTCTTGAATGGCTTGATGCTTTATGCATAGTATCCAAGTTTTCTCATCAGTCTTACTATGACTGAGTCTTGAACAACTTGTCTCTCTACATATATGAGTTTTTCTCATCAGTCCACCATGACTGAGTCTTTGAAAAGCTCAATTCATGAAATGTATGTGGGATCCCTAAAATGTCATGGAGAATTTTCGTGAGTTACGGTTTGTGTTTTAGTGATTCCTAATGCTTTGAATTCATCCATGAATCAAGACATTACACACTTAAACACTTGGAACGCCATTTCTACTCCCACTGATCACCTACGTCGTTTAAGACCGAGTCATGCTCCGTATGAGCTCGTCAAAACGAATATTCCAGTTATGCGGTGTTTCAAACCTTGTTTGAATTTCCTAGCGGATTCTATGGCTCCTCTCCATAAATCCTACTACGATGTCCAACATCACGTTCCGCAGGTCATTTGGATTACTATCCAAATTTGACCGAACATATCCCGATCACTCGTACCTCTTACGACATTCGGGTTCGTTCTTAAGGGGACTTGGAATATGATCAATTTAAGATAGAAATGCAATTATAAGCAACGTTTTAGCATTATTCTGTCGTCAACCTACACAAACCAGACACCGAGTCTAATTTGCCTCCCACTAGTCCCTTGACGTATGTAGGATCCTTCTACATGCTCAAGAACTTTGTCGGGACATAGGCTTGCCAAACCATGGCTCCTTGTGCTTGACTCCTAGCAAAGTGCCATGTTCCTTACGTTGGCAATTTTGAGTCTACGTCTACACGGGCTAAGGTAATTGGGCGAAACTTCGATGGATCTTCGTCCAACGAGATTCGATCATTTCCCTTTATCATAGACCGTCATATTTGGCCTTTATAGGAAATGTTTCATTGAGAATTCCATTCTCAACTTGGATGCTCAAGGGCTCCCACTAAATACACGGCCTTTTCGATCCTATCGAAACAGGTTTAATTTTGCAACCATTTATGGTTCACCTCCTTAAGTCTAATTCCCAAACCTCCTATGGGATCTTTAGACTTTTGAACCCTCTTATGGTCTTGTGTATTAGTAACCTACAGTTGTCTTATTGGCTCCCTTCCAATAGACTATTTGGCAAGCATACTTTGTCCAACAAAGAGCTTTCGGACTTTCTTCTTCATAAAAGACTTGTAAATTTAGTCGATTCGAATCATCTATTTCTAGATTCATCGAACTTTCCAATTTACTTATCTTTTAATAAGAAGAAACGTCCTAGCTGTTGTAGATGCCAAATCTGTAAGTTGGTCTTGATTAATCCATTTAAATAATTTGAATTTTGAGTATCCATAAACCTTTTATAGGATGGTATTTTAGGAATTTACGTACAAACACTAGCAAACATGAATCAATATTCAATAATTTTGTTTGATCAAATATGTATGTAATAAAACCTTTGTCCAACAAAGAGACATACTTTTGATCAAGCTAGGTTACGTAATTCCTATATTACCCTAACATGATCACGATTATGGGCCTAAACAAGTCTCTAGTCCTTTTCATCAATGGACCTTGCCATTGTTGAATCCTAGAACTGTTCTTGGCTTTTTAAGTCCTTATTCACTTTCTGCAAACCACCCGCAGATTAGTGATAGGAATGGTATCAAATACCAAATAGAGTAAAAGTGATCATGTCAATACTCAATATCAAATTTTTACCTACATTGGAGAGGGGTTTAGAATACTCCCCTTTCCAATGGCCCTTTTTACGACAGTAAATGCTTACGTTCTTAGAATCTATTGACTGCTTGAACCTTTTGCTCTTTCCTTTACCTCCACCTTGTGTTGTAAAGGAACAACACTTGAAGTGCTGCAATAGTTGATGTTACCTTACCCTTCTTCCTCTTTTAGCGTCTGGCACCCTTGCCTTTCGCTATGGAGGTTGAAGCCTCTCCTACTAGTACCAACGGCGCAGATTTTGCAATCGTTGCCTCGTACTAGACCGACATAATTACCAACCTATGAAGATCTTTTCTAAGCTCATTCATGTTGATAATTAATGGTTCGTAGGAGGAAGGAAGAGACTGAAGGATCATGTCAATGTACGTCTCTAAGACTGACGTGGAGGTCTTTTGAGCTTCTCCACTAGGGATTGCATCATCACTCCATGTTCTTTGTACCGACATCCCTTCCGTCATCTTAGCTCCAAACATGCCTTCGTTGCATTTTACCCCACATGCTGGTCCAAGACCATATAGACATGATGCAAACGAAGCATAGTTTGAGCCAACATCATTATATCCTACTTGTCGGTGGTCATCCTTCAACTTTTGAACGCCAAGCGTTGCCTTAGTTGTCGATCCCTCCGGCAAGGGCTGAGGAACGTCCTCATTCCGGTATGTGAGTTAAGGTTCTGGAAATCTAAGACCATCTTAAGATTTCGCAGTCAATTCGTCTAATTGGTTCCTTTTTAATGAGCCTCTTAGTGATGTGTTTGGTGGATTCTTAGACATTCACAACATATATGAAACAGAAAATAATAAGCAGAA
Organism: Sesamum alatum; assembly: GCA_034509735.1. NCBI lineage: Eukaryota > Viridiplantae > Streptophyta > Magnoliopsida > Lamiales > Pedaliaceae > Sesamum > Sesamum alatum. The sequence continues at coordinate 5,614,561 of JACGWO010000013.1, forward strand.
TGAAGTAATATTTTGGTTAAGTCTCGGTCTTTAGTCCTTAACCTCTCCCACTATTTCTACGAAAACACGGCACTCTCAAACGTTGTTTTCGGGAAATCCTTTCCTAGTGGGCTCGGGATCCACAGCGATCTCCCCCATACCCCGCTTTTACGATTCGCATGGGAAAAGAACCCGTGGGAGGTATTCCATACCATTCTCGTTCCACGAGATTCCCAAGATAATTGCCTCACCCTTTCACGTGATCCCGAGGACTCCAAGCGAATCACGTTATTCGGGCGTTAGACCCGACCCAATCAACCGATTCATAAACTCACTGCTACCTCCACGACTCGTGAGACAGGTAACAGTAGTCTACTCATCGTTCATGACAAAGTGCAGCTTCTTTTAAGCACGATAGTCGTGCCACGACTCGTGAGACCACGCTATCGACCTAAAAGATCTTCCTCACTTTTGCCATGGATGGAAGGCTTGGACAGACTCCCAGAGTCCTAGTCCATTTATTAAGGGTCTATATTTAACTTGGTTTAACCAAGTGAGAGTTTTGATAGAACGAGACCTCATCACATATTAAGTATTGCATTGCGTGCGTTATGGCAGAAATATTCTAAGCGTGAATGTAACCATACATAAAGCATATAGAATAATCATAAGCATAAAATACGCATCGCATGCAAAATAAAGTCTAGCACGCCCCTGTAGGATGATCACAAGCCCAAACCTATGCGACCCACTGAGCCCGCAGTGGATCTATGGTCAATCTAAGGGTAGGCCCTACACTATTACAAGTTTTAATAACCCATTACATGCAATGGGCCTTGTAAGTCCTCTTTATCTTCTTGGGCTCTCCATCGTGGGCCTACACCGGGCTTCTTCTCCATGGATCCTCCGTGGGCCATCTGATGGCAACCTCCATGGGCCTCCAACACCTTGGGCTTATCTTCTCTTGCAGCTTTTATTTACAAAAAGAATAAAACCTCACCACTAATTCTACTCTCATTACATCATAAAATAAGAAACCCCAATTAAACATTTGGGGGAGTACATTAGGAGGGAGAGAGAAAGCCTTATTATTCCAAGGCACTAGAAGAGAGACAGAGAGGAAAATAAAGAGGCTCACAGGCCACAACCCAACAAAATAAATGTAAATAAACCATACATGCGGTCTAGGGGCTTTGTGATCATCCTTTGTCAAATCAATTAACACAAATAGCACAAATACATATCCCACGTAAAATATGCTATACCAACATCCATGATAATCCATACCATAAAATAAATGCAGAAACTACATGTAAAATATCCACACCAAACATTGGATAATAGTGCAACCTATGCACAACGATTTTTGTTGGAAAAACCTTTTCCATAATTAACAAGGCAATATTAATTCTATGAAATATAAAATCTCAACCAAAATTAAAATGCCCCAAGTTAATTAATTCAGAAAAATTCCCAGAATTATACAGAAAAATCAAATTTTCTGAAACACAAAAATCAACAATTCAAGAATATGCCCATTTATTCAAGAATTCCAAAATCCAACATTCGTGTAATATTAATACATGTCAAGATCTACTCATACTCAAGCCATAAAATAACCATGATGTCCAACATCATAAAACGCAGAAATTATTGCGAAATTTCACATATGAATTTTGATCATTGGTGCAACCATTGCAAAAATTAAATCTTGTTAGGAAACCCTTTCCTCATCAACCAAGCAATATTTATTTTAGAAAATTCCAAATCTCAAAAAATAAATATTCTAAGTCAACGGGTTCAGAATAATTCAGAAAATATCATAAAAATAATACAGTAAAAAACAGTTTTGAAAAACGAGCCAAAAACGGGAGGGAAACGGAAAACGGCACGGCGGGCCGGCCAGACGCGCGCGCGCCCAGCGCATGCCGTGCGGCGCGCCCAGCGCGCGCCTGCGCCTAGCGCTTGCGCGCGCGCGCACGCGCGCAGGCGCCCATGCCTGCGCGCGCGGCCGCGCGCGCGCCGGCACAGCGCGCGCGCTGTCCGCGCACGCTGGGCGCGCTGGCCGGGCGCGCGCAGGCCCCTGCCTGCACGCGCGCCCGGCCGCGCCCCTGTGCGCGCGGCCAGCGTGCTGCTGCTGCCGGTTCGCCGTTTTTCACTCCTTTTCGATTTTTCATGCAATTTTTCTGAACCACAAGATAAATTAAACCCTAGAACATGTATAAACACATTCAAGAAAACCAAGATCCAAAATCCCATGCAAAATTAAACACCAATAATTATCTACGATAAACATGCTATAAACGTAAATTAAAACACGTTTATCATGCTTAAACGCACATAGCACATAGAATTCTAGGCCTATACACCGAACCGGGCTCTGATACCACTGAAAGAAATCGGTGGATCGTCCCGGGAGATTAACGCGAATAGCGGAAGCGCGAAATAGTGCGTAATAAAAATTACAAAGCATAATTAAATGGAATTTAAACTATGCATAATATACATAAAACGAATCAAGGGGTGTGCCCTTGATTCTCCCGGGCGTTCGGTGTATCTCATGTTCAATAAAACACAACATGGAGGCCATAGAATTAGAAACGAAAACCATAATTAAAGAACCTACCCGGTTTGTAGTTTTGTCTTCGTTCGGCTACATGCATTGTTCCCCGTTTTGCACCAAGATCTCAAGAAGAGACCCTCTAAATCATCTCACTCGCTGCACCGGAAAGCAACGAACCCTTGTGCTAGCAAGAAAATCATTGGGGAGAAGAGACATCGGTACACGCTATCAATTAACGCAACCGGCGTCTCTTACGTTCTTAACTTGAATAAAATCAAGAAGAACAAAGTATATTTCTTGGAGAGAAGAAAGAGGGTGGACGAATTTGAGAGAGATGAGAGATGAGAGTTGTAGAGAATACTAGGTGTAAGTGTGTGTTTTTTTAAGTATTTATAGAAGATGGAATTCCTATTCCTTCTCAAACTCTTCCAAAGAGACACACTTTGACTAGGATTTTGACCTAGTCAAATCCTAGTCAAATTAGGCTTTGATTAAGTCAAATTAATCATGGCCCTTCATCTCATCATTCTCTAGATCAAATCTTGTCCATCCATTTTGATGGGCTTTATGGAATGGGCCTATTTAATTCTAAATTAAATATTCCCATGGACTTTATATTAAAATCCTATTTAATATACTAAGCCCATTAATTAATGGAATGGACTTTATTTAATTCCAAATTAAATAGTCCATGGACTTTATATTAAATCCTATTTAATACCAAGCCCATTAATTAATTCCATAGAATGGGATTATTTAATTCTAAATTAAATAGTCCCATGGACTTTATATTAAATCCTATTTAATATACTAAGCCCATTAATTAATTAATGGAATGGACTTTATTTAATTCCAAATTAAATAGTCCATGGACTTTATATTAAATCCTATTTAATACCAAGCCCATTAATTAATTAATTCACCCTTTTAATCTAATTAAAAGGAAAGCCCATGCTTTGTAAAATTCATAAATCTAATTTATGAACTCAAGCCCGATTATTCCAAATAATACATCGAGGCTTGTATCTCCAAGAAGAATAATTTAATTCCATTAAATTAAACCTTCTCCCGGAATTAATTCCAAATTAATTCCCTTTCATTTGGTGTAGCGGGTGTGACTCTTTAGGTTCACCTTTCAGCTAGACTTGGACCTACTTTTCATTATTTCATAACTAAAGTAGTCCGTTACCATGGGTGGCCATCTAGCAACGGTCCATGGCACTAGAGACTAGGTGAATTTATGGTGTGAACATTTAGGCTCCGAGTTATACGCAGGTGCGGTCCTACCGACGCTCGATACGTACGGGTACGGTCCTACTGTCGCCTGTCTCCCGGCCTTTAGTCTAGGGGTCGGTTCCCATCGTTGACTAGGCAACTATGCATAATGCTCGAGATAGGTTTAACTCGACGTAGGAAATCCTTTCCCACTACATCAAGTGCTATGGCCATAGACTTTGTGAGTTCTAAACCATCTCCGAGCGCATAGGAGATCTTGCTGTCATATCCTTTGACAGGGGACAGATCCTATCTTGGAATTCACCGTTCTTACATACTCCGACTGCACTGGACGAGGCTTATGATGACCATGTGATATAATCGGTCAAATTTCACCAGATCCAAGATACAGCCTTAGTATGTAGGGGACTGCCGTGATCCTCAAGTCCGAGGACTAATCCCGTACTATCGGAACCGGGAATACGAGTCATACCGACCAAGCCCGAGTAGCTTCTATATGACGATTCCCGCGAGTCACCTCAGTCGGCCGCTCCCCAGCAGGCCGACCCACTAACACTGCTTAGACGATCCTCGTCACCCGTCGATGAAACACGACAGCAGATGCTTAGTGCAAGTCTCAAATGGATTCTCGATGCCCCTGTCTCGAGATTCCTTTGACTTGGAGTATTTCAGACTGATTCGGTGAAACTGATTTCATGAACCTACCTCCAAGCGTAGTTCCAATTTCCCGAAATGTTATTTCAGTCTGTGGGCGTTTGTTGTGACATCGTATCGATGCAAGCAGTAAGTACAACAAACTCATGCCTATGAATCCTTACTACATTCATTAACATAATATTACTTGTTCACAGATTGACGAATGGTTCTCAGAACAGCCAATACCATTGACTTTCTGGTCACCTATTCTAACACACAAATCACCGAGAAGGTGAAAAAATTGATTTGGAGTCAATTTTAGAGGATAATGAGTAATTGGATTACTTAAGGGATTGTCCATTGGCTGGACGGGCCGATATTATATCGGGCCCTCGTTTTAATCGGTAAATGGGATTTATCGATTAAGTAGAAAATCAAAACTTGGATCTTTTAATTGGATTAAAAGATTAATTTGAATTATTTAAGTGGACCATGAATTAAATAGGGATTTAATTTTGGGCTTGTTGTAATTGGATTACAATAAAACCCAGTCCATTAAATTTTGGCCCAAGAGATGTGTTAATTCTACTTTTTGGAATGAGAAGAAGTTGGACTTCTTCCCAATGGAGCATGGCCAAAAATTGCTTCTTTTAGAAGCCCTAAAATCAGCCATACATGGCCTTGATGAAGTTTGACTTGTCTCTTTTTGTAAGGGACAAATTAATTCCAATCAAGCATCTTTCATTTGGTATGATTAAATTATATCTTATGAGATGGTAGGCTTGATTGATGAATTAGTGGGATTGATTGGAATGTATCTAGACATCCTTGGATGAACCTAGACACATTCCAATAATCACATTAATTAAGTATATATATATATATATATGAGTATACACTATCATCAAAGCAAGAGAATTATTATTCATCTTTTTCTAGGAAAAAGAAGAAACACACACTCTTTAATACTCTCCCAATTTTCGCCCGCCTCCTCGACATACAACTACCCTCTTTGTTCTTCATTGATCTAGGACCATCTTTAAGAACAAAACTAGATCAAGAAGGAACACTAACATAATAGTGTTGTCTTTTCTTTGATCATATCCTCTAAGATTCATTTTTTCTCTAGCAAGAAAAACGAGATCTCTCCTGGTGTGGTGTGGACTTCGTCAGAGAGTTCATACATTTGAACTTGGTGAACATTTTCGGGTGAGGAACAATGCTTGTAGCCGTGCAAGGAAGAAAGCTACAAAGGTAATAATTTATTTACGCTTTTGTAGTTTCTTTTGTATATCTATGCTCTATATGATACATACGTTGTTTTATTATCATATTCTACATTGAACGCCCGGTTGAGCACCCAAGGGTACACCCCGTGGGATCTTGAAGATTTGTATTTATTGCTTTTAATATGCAATTTTTTTAAAAATCGCTTCTGCTCGCGCTCATGGGCTGATCCGCTTGTCCTTTAAGTGATATCAGAGCTCAGTTCGATGTAAGGAGCATGAATCTATATGCTTAGCATGTTCTACTTGCATTTACGGCTTTATGAGCATGATTATGTGTATGAATATATAGATCAATGAATTTTTTCATTTGTTTAAATTTGATGGACACCACATGTGCAATTTTATGTGTTGGATCTTAAAAATTGCATATTTATTTTTAGTTGTTTTTTATACATAAATATGCTGAAATGAGATAGGAAAAACCATGAACGTAGACAAAACGGAACAGCAGCGGCAGCGGTTGGTTGTCGCCCCTGCTGGCCGGCCATTGGCTGGCGGGCGCGCGCGGGCTCACGCCTACGCACAACCTGGCCGGCGTGCCTGCCAACGTGCATGTTGGTAGGGGTGGCCACGCATGCCGTGCTGCGCACACGGCATACACGTAGGCGCTGCGCACAAGCGCGCGCGCATGCTGTGTGCAAGCATGCAGGCTGCTAACCGACGGTCAGCGCTGCACATAGGACACGCACGCGTGCGCATGCATGCCTGTGCGAGCGGACGACCTGTGGGCACAACCTGAAAATTTGATTTTCAGGTAGTTTCTGCATATTTTCTGAAAATGGATAAATTTTTCATATTTGATTGTGGAATTATTGGATTTTTCCTTAGATCAAATTTGCTTAATTAATTTGGAATTTTGAACATGCATTGGATGAATTGTGTATGATATCTATTAAATTTAAAATTTAAAGCTTGTGCGTTATTTATATATTTATATCTTGTGATGTTGGACACTACTTGGATATTTTGGATACCTGTGTTAGCATGATTATTGGTATAATTGTGCAATATGTGTTGATGGAGTCAACATGCGATGATCACAAGAGCCCTAGACCTTATGTATGAATGAATGACATTTATTTATATTTCTATCGAGTGGGGCCTGCGCACCTCTTGTTTTGGGACTATCATATCCCGTTTTCACCTCATGATTTTAAGGCTTGCTTATTTCCTCTTTTCATGTATTACTTTTAAATGTAATGAGAGTAGTTAGAATTTTGGTGAGGTTTTCATTTTGTAATAATAACAAGCCCATTGAGTCGGAGGCCAAGGTGATACATCAACGTGTTAAAACAAGAAGAGCCACAACAATGTGGTGAGGAAGCTACCACTACTCAAGTGTGGTCTCACGAGTTCTGGCACACATGGACTAGGGGAAAGTTGCACCATTGTTGTGAACAAAGAGATTGCATTCGTTGTTTCCCTATCTCATGAGTCGTGGGGGGGCGAAAGTTGAGGCATGATTTGGTTGATGGGCTGGTCCTAACACTGAGTAACATGGTTTTGCTTGGATTCCTCGGAGCCATGAGAATAGGTGAGGCAAAATATCTTTGAAATCTCATTGGATGAGAATGAAAATTGGATATCTCCCATGAGGTTTTCTTCATGTGAATTGTATAAACAGGGGCATGGAGATCAAGCTTATGGATCCCGAGCCTACTAAGAAATGGCTTCCCAAAACTCCACTTGAGAGTGATGGACTTTCGTAGAAATAATGAGAGGGTTAAAGATTAAAAGACCATGTCTTCAACTTGAACTATAATATTACCATTATTGCTAATTTCTGCTTTACATTTTTATAAATGTAGATATGTCTAAGAATCCCTTAACCATGGTACTAGAGACCAATAAATTCAATGGTACAAACTATTCAGACTGGCTAAGAAACCTAAGGACTATCCTCGATTTTGAGATCCAAGGCTACGTCTTGGACGAGCCGCCGGAGGAGTCCATGCCAGAAGAACGGTTGACGTTCAAGAAATGGCATGAGGACAACTGGAAAGTACGCAGTATCATATTGGTCTTGATGTCTAACGATATCCAGAAGCAATATAATAGGCTGGACAACATTTCCGCCATAATGCTCGGCATGAACGAGGTTTATGTGGTTCTGGATAGGCATATTAAATATGCCGCCACAAAAGCATTCTTTAGTACCAATCTAGTTGAAGGATCTTCTGTACAAAGTCATGGGGTCAAGATGTTATCCCTAGTGGAGAAGCTCGAGGACCTAAAAGCTGGGCTTAACAATGACACGTGTTAGAATAGGTGACCATGTAAGCCAATTTTGGCAGGAATATGTAACCTATGTCTAGACAATTCTTTGGTATTTGATATAAACATTTATGAATAAAGAAGTGAAAATTCATATGGCAATACTTTGTTTACGTTCACTTATATCTGCATTTACATTTCTGTTCACTACGCAAACAAAAGCCCACGGACTGAGTAACGATTTCGGGGACTGGGACTACGCTTGGAGGTAGGTCCATGAAAATCAGTCTCATCGAATCAGTCTGAAAATCTCCAAGTCAAGGAATCCCGAAAATGGGTACCGGGATTCCCTTTGAGACTTGCACTAAGCATCTGCTGTCGTATTTTCATCGACGGGTGACGAAGGTCGTCTAAGCAGTGTTAGTGGGTCAGCATGCTAGGAAGCAGCTGACTGAGGTGACTCGCGGGAACCGTTTACGGAGGACCTTGAGTATGGCCAGCAAGGTATGACGTGTATTCCCGGTTCCAACGGTACAGGCCAAGTCCTTTGACTTGAGAACTGTTGAGTTTACCTGTGCATCAGGTCTGTATCTTAGATATGGTGAGAGATTGCCAAAATACTCTTGAGTAGTCATAAGCCATGTCTAGTGCAGCTCGGGTGTACAAAGTGACAGTAGTTTCCAAGAAAGGATCTGTCTCCTGTCAAAAGGTATTGGCAGTGTGTCTCATGTATGCTCTTGTGTCTTGTCCCTGAAATCTGTTTGCCACAGTAACTGAACAGAAGGGAAAGGTTTCCCTTGCGGCGTTTTAGTAAGGACAGACCGACACTTAGGTCCAAAATGGGTACCTACTTTTTCCGTGCCCTAGACTCTAAGTGATGAGACCGAAGACAGAAGACAAAGTGTACTGTTAGAGCCTAAATGTTCATCCCCGAATATTTCACCTAGTCTCTAGTGCCATGGACCGTTGCTAGATGGCCACCCATGGTAACGGGCGATTCTAGGAATCCGACCAAGTCTAGCTGAATGGTGAACCTAAAGAGTCACACACTATCCACAAAACACTTAGTATTTAATTTGGAATTAAATATTGGAGTAAAGGAATGATTAAATTAGATTTAATCGGGTCCTATATTTTCTTGGAGAAATTAATTCCTTCTATTTGATAAAGGGAATTAAATTAATAAATAGGATTTATTAAAAGGGTTGATTTAATGGGCTTAGAATAAATAAATAATAAATTTATTATATTATATTTATTCTTTTAGCACTTTTGGAATATTTAATAGGATTTAAAATATTCCATTAAATTTAAAATCAACGGTTGAGATGGAAAGGGGAGATGGAAGGCTCGGATTCGTTTGACTAGGACTTTGACTAGGTCAAAATCCTAGTCAAATTAGAGTACTTAGAGTTGGAGTTTAAAGAGGATTAAACTCCTCCTCTATATAACCTCTAGCTTCCAACCATTGTAGGACGATGATTCTTGAAAACACACACAACACACACTCTCCCCTCTCCATACCTCTCGTCCGCCCCTCTCTCTTTTCTCCAACAAGAAAATAATTTTTCCTTAGTTCTTTTGTTCTTGGAACATTAGAACTTAGATGAATTAATACCGTTAATTGATAACGTGTTGTTGATTCATCCACTCCAAAACATTATATACACTTGTTCGTTGCTAGCACGACGTGCAAGATACGTGGATGGATCGTGTGTCACGATTTGGAGGGTCTCAAGAACGAGATCTCGGTGCAAAACGGGGAACAACGCGAGTAGCCGTTGAAGACAAAAACGACAACGGGTAGGTCTCGTTTTACTTTTTCGTCCCTCTTTAATTTTTCAACTCTATGGCCTCCATGATTTCTTTACGCGTTATATGATCATGAGATACACTGAACGCCCGGGAACCTCAAGGGCACACCCTTGAGCGCGTACTTTTAAATTTAAAGCATGCCTTTTGTTTTTGTATGATTATTTTTATCGCGCTTCCGCATTCGCGCAATTCCCGGGACGATCCACCGATTTCTTTCAGACACGTACATTGACGTGATTCTTCAGTCGCTTCCTCCGTCCTATGACCCATTTGTTGTCAACTACAACATGAACAGACTTGAGAAGTCCATTCATAATTTGATCAACATGTTGGTCCAATACGAGGCAACGACCCACAAGTTTGTGCCGTCGGTATTGATAGGAGAGGCTTCGACCTCCAGGACAATGGTAAGAGGGCCTGACGCTGGAAGAGGAAGAAGGGAGGAGGGAAGGCAGTTGCAGCCAGTACTTGTGCTCCTAAGCCCCTGTTGGGCAAAGGGAAAGGGAAGGCCAGGGGTTCTCAGTGAGCTAAGGCAAATGATGTTTGCATGCATTGCCAAGAAAAATGGCATTGGCCCACAACTCCTCTCCAATCCAGGTATGTTTATGGTTAGAGTAAACTTGATAACTAATTCTGCTTCTTGGGTATTGGATACCGGTGTGGTTCTCACATTTGCAATGATTTGCAGGTGCTGCAAAGAAGCAGAACGCTAACCAAGGATGAAATTATCCTGAGGCTAGGCGATGGCAAGGCCGTTGCTGCAGAAGCCGTAAGATCAATAGAGTTAGCCATTAGTAGTCATGTTAGGATAGTACTGAACTATTATTTCTATGTACCTGGCATAGATAAAGAATATTGTATCTATACCCGTCCTGGACAAGAAGGGTTATTGTTTCAACATCAATAAAAGTGGCTTTTTATATTTTCAATGATGGTGTGGGATGCGAGGTTAGTTCATATCTCTAAATATAGGATAAGAAGGCTGGTGGACTCAAAGAGTCTAGAAGTAGACAATTTGGACGACCTACCAACCTTCGAGTTCTGTCTAAAAGGAAAGATAACTAAGAAATCCTTTGTTGGACAAAGCACGCTAGCCAATGGTCTATTGGATTTGATCTATACAAACGTCTGTGGGCCATTAAATACTCAAGTTAGAGGTGGGTACTCGTACTTCATAACCTTTACCGATGATCACTCGCGGTATGGTTATGTTTACCTGATATGATACAAGTCTGAAGCCTTTGGAAGGTTGAAGGAATACAGACTTGAAGTAGAGAACCAAATTGGTTGTAAGATCAAAGCCCTTTGGTCGGACCAAGGTGGAGAGTATTTAAGTGGCGAATTCATTGATTATCCAAAAGAGAATGGAATTCTCTCAGTGGACTCCTCCTGGAACACCACAGTTGAATGGGTGTGTCTGAAAGGAGGTATCAGACGTTGTTGGACATGGTCCGATCTATGGTGAGTTTTACCGAACTACCCTTGTCCTTCTAGGAATACGCTCTCGAGATGGCAACCAAACTTTTGAACATGGCGCCATCTAAGACGATATCCCAGATGCCATATGGGATATGGTATGACAAGCCTACTTCTTACAAATACTTGAAAGTGTGGGTAGCCCCGCATTACGTCAAGAGATTAGTGGGAGATAAACTAGACTACAGGTCTAGTTTATGTAGGTTCATTGGATATCAGAAAGAAACTGCGGGGTATTATTTCTATGATCCCTTCGAGCAAAAGATTTTTGTCTCGCGGAGCGCAATGTTCTTGGAAAAGGGTTTTCCATCGGATAGTCGACGCGATGAGGTACTCCTTAAGGAATCAAGTGAGGTGCCCCATGAGACAACAACAACATCTGATGCTACAGTTTCCACTGATAATGTTCCAGTCCGTCGTAGGTCGGCTAGAGTATTCCAACCGCCTGATAGGTACGAATTTCTACCGGTCAATTGGATAATGATCCAAAGATGTACAGAGAAGCGATGTCGGACATCGACTTGGATAAGTGGCTTGAGGCCATGAAATTCGAAATGGACTCGATGGGTGCAAACCAGTTTGGACCCTAGTGGAGCCACCCAAAAGGAGTAAAATCCATAGGGTGTAAATGGGTCTACAAACATAAGTTTGGAGCCGACGGGGAGGTTAAAACCTTCAAAGCCAGGCTTGTGGTGAAAGATTACACTCAACGACCTATGATCGATTTTGAGAAAACCCACTTGCTACCCGTTAGCAATGGCTAAGTCCATTCAGATACTGCTTGCCATAGCAGCATGGTATGACTATGAAATATGGCAAATGGACGTGAAAACCGCCTTCCTCAATGATTTCATAGAGAAAGAGATCTATATAGATCAACCGGAAGAGAGACTACAACGGGTAAGTCTCGTTTCTTGGTGTTCTTTTGTTGTAACGCTCTGGCCACCATGAATTCTACATGCTTTTCCTTCATTCATGAGATACACCAAACGCCCGGGAGGTTCAAGGGAACACTCTTTGAACGAGTTCTTTAAATTCCGTTACTTTAAGCATGTTTATGTTTTTTTGTTTTATATTACCGCGCTTACGCATTCGCGCTTCCTCCTGGGACGATCCACACATCGTTACAGTGGTATCAGAGACCAGGCGTTAAAGGTTATGCATGATTACGTGGCTTTATTTCGTTTTAAAGCATGTTGTAAATTATGGGATTCATTGCGTTAATTTTGCACTTGAAATTTGGATAATGGATTTCTTGTTGTTCTTGAAATATTTCTTTGTTTCCTGAAAAAAAGCGGGGGCAAAAAGATATACGAAAATAGAAAACGGCGACAGTGGCAGCCGTCGACTGACCGCGCGTGCAGTGCGCACGCCATGCGCGGGCGTCTGCCCAGGGATGCCGGCAGGGTAGCGAACACAAAGCAAAGGAAGCTGTGCGCGGCCACCCAGCCAGCACGCCCAGCGCACATGGGCGACGCGTTAGGCTTGCACGTGGGCCACGGCCGTGCGCGCAGGTACCGCAGCTGGGCAGCGCACATAGGCAGGGGAGTCTGTGCGCGGCCAGTGCGCAGGCAAGGGATGTGTGTGCGCGCGCACCCAGCCAGCACGAGTAGCAAGCGGTAGGCTGGGCCGATTGCGTGCGCACGTCCGGTTAGGCGGACGCTACCGGCTGCGGCAGCCGTTACCGACTTTCATCTTTGTTGTTATTTTTCAAAATTATTAATTCTGGGATTTTAAGATTATTTTCTGCATGTTTTCTAAATGACATTAATTAGAGATATTCTATTTTACGTTTGGTTGGAACCACCCGAAATTTAATATTGTCTAATATAATGAGGGAAGGATTTCATAACAAGATAAATGCAATGGTTGAACCGATGGTCAAATTTTTAGTGTAGAAATTTTACGTTTATGCTATTGATAATATTGGTTCTCATGTGATTATGTGAATGGCATGTTTACTTGGATATGTGAAATGCTATTTGCGTTGATGAGAATGGATGATCATAAAGCCCTTGGACAGAATGTATGGTTTAATTTTATATTGGGCTTGTGTGCCTCATTTTAATTGTCTCATCCCTCTTTCTGGTTGCCTTGGAAATAATAAGGCCTTCTTTCTCCCTCCTTATGTACTCCCCCCGGGTGTTTGTCGGGGGTTTTTTTTTTTTTAAATTATAATGAGAGTAGGTAGATGTGAGGTTTCTTTTAATTCATGTAATTGAAGAAGAGAAGAAGGATGGACCAAAAGGATGATTCCAAGGAGATCCATGGAGGTCCATAGCCATGAAGACCTGGTGGACAAAGAGGCAAGGCCCATCAGTGTGTTGATGGATTTCTATTATTACATGTAATAGTGTAGGCCCAACCCTAGATTGATTATAGATCCACTGCGGGCTCAGTGGGTCGCATATTGGGGCTTGTGATCATCCAACAGGGGCATGCTAGGCTTTTATTTTGCATGTGGAATGTATGATGGATGAATGTTTATTTATCATGTTCTTGTTTTAGCATGCAGTTATATTATGCATATGTTTATGTATGATGTATGATGAGGTCTCGGTCAAACTCTCATTTGGTTGGACCAAGCTAAAAATATTAGACCCCTAATAAATGGACTAGAACCTAAGTTGTTCATCCAAGCCTTCCATCCATGACAAAGTGAGGAAGCTAGTTTCAGTCAATTGCATGGTCTCACGAGTCGTGGCACGTCTTTTATCCTGAAAATAAGTTTGCACGTTTGTTGTGAATGAAGTGAATACACTCTTATTACCTGTCTCATGAGTCGTAGGGGTGGTAGTGAGTGCTATGATTCAGTTGATTGGGTTGGGTCTAACACATGAATAACGTGATCCATTTGGAGTCCTCGGGATCACGTAAAAGGGTGAGGCAAAATATCTTGGGAATCTCGTAGGACGAGAATGGTATGGAATACCTCTCACAGAGTTATTTTCCATGCGAATCATAAAAGCGGGGTATGGAGAGTTTCATTGTGGATCTCAAGCCCACTAGGAAAGAGTTTCCCGAAAACAACATTTGAGAGTGGCGTGTTTCGTAGAAATAGTGGGAGCATTAAATGACTGAAGTCCAAGTCTTTAATTTGATTATTTAGCACCACTTTAACTCTACTGATTGTATGCCTTTATTTTAAATATAGATTTAAATAATGTCTAAGAATCCACTATCCTGTATACTTGAGACAAACAAATTCAATGGAACAAACTATAACGACTAGTTGCGCAATCTGTGGATAGTCCTCAATTATGAGAACCAAGGCTATGTCATGGACAAGCCGTTCCCTCGTACTTTGCTGGCAGAATCCACGCCAGAAGAACGTGAGACGTTCGAAGTTTGGCACCAGGATAATCGGAAAGTACATAACCTCATACTAGCATCTATGACTAATGAGATGCAGAAGCAGTATGACAGGCTAGATGACATTCCTTCGATAATGGCTCACCTGAAGGATTGCTATGCAGTCCCGGCTCGGCATACTAGGTATGTCGCTATGAAGCCGTTATTTGGAATCTAAGATGACTGGAGGATCCTCTGTACATGAGCATGGGGTCAAGATGCTTACCTTGGTGGAAAAACTCGAAGACCTCAAGGCAGGGCTCGATAATGTGACGTACATCGATGTGATTCTTCAGTTACTCCCACCATCCTTTGACCAATTTATTATTAACTACAACATGAATGCACTTGAGAAGGGCATACATGACTTAATTAGTATGTTGGTGCAATACGAGGCAACGACCAAGAAGTCTGCGCAATTTGTGTTGATTGGAGAGGCTTCAACTTCCAAAACGAAAGGCAAGGGTGCCAGACGTTGGAGAAGGAAGAAGGAAAGGGAAAGGCCATCATAGCCACTGCAAACGCTTAGTGCATTCCCCTTGAAAAAGTCGGAAAGGCAAACGGAAGAGGAAGGGTGGCTCGAAGCAACAATCAACGGCAAACGACATATGCGTTCATTGCCGTGAGATAGGGCATAGGAAGAGGGATTGCCCAAATTTTGTTAGAATAGGTGACCGTGAAGCCAATCTGATTTGGGCTAATGTAACCTATGTCTGAACATTTTCAGAGTTTTAATAAATTGTAATGAATAAGAAAGTGATATTCATTTGGCTTATACCTTGTCTGTGTTCACTTTACTGCTTTATTATAACTGTTCACTGCACAAGCAAAGCCCACAGATTGAAATCATATTTGGGGAAATTGGAACTACGCATTGGATGGTAGGTTCATGAAATCAGTTTCGCCGGATTGGTCCAAAATACTCCAAGTCAAGGAATCTCGAGACAGGGCATCGAGAATCCATTTGAGACTTGCACTAAGCATCTGCAGTCGTATTTCATCGACAAGTGACGAGGCTCGTCCATGCAGTGTTAGTGGGTCATCCAACTAGGTGGCTGCTGACTGAGGTGACTCGCGGGAATCGTCATATGGAAGACCTTGAGTAGGGTCAGTTAGGTATGACCTGTGTTTCCGGTTTCAATAGTACATGTTGATCCTTGAACTTGAGGGATTATTGAGTTCACCTGCACACCGTGCTTGTCTCTTACGTATGGCGAGAGGTTGCCAAGTCATAGTCACTGGGTAGTCAGAAGCCCTATCTAGTACAGTCAAGATGTGTAGTGTGACAGAAGATCCTGAGAGAGGATCCATCTCCTGTCAGAAGGCTGAGAGTGATATCTCACTTTACTCTGAGACTCGTCCCTGATAAATCTGTGGCCACAGCACACTGAACAAAAGGGTAGGACCCCTGTGACGTTTAGTGTGGACGAGGCAAGACTTAGGTCTAAGATAGGTACCTACATTTCCCATGCCCTAGACCCTAAGTGGTGAGATTGCAGATGGAAGGATAAACGTACTGTAGAGCCTAAATGTTCACACCACGTACATTTACCTAGTCTTTAGTGCCATGGACCGTTACTAGACGGCCACCCATGGTAACGGACGAATTCCTGTCATAGGATGGTTGGGAATTCGACCAAGTTTAGCTGAGGGTGAACCTAAAGAGTCACACACAATCCACACACATAAGGTATTTAATTTGGGATTAGATTTGGAGAGGTAGAGCGATTAAATTGGATTTAATCAGTTCTCTTTTTCTTGAGATGTTGATTCCTTTAATTAGATTAAGAGGAATTAACTAAATAAATAAATTGGATTTATTGGAATAAATTATATGGGCTTAAAATAAATATTATTATTTATTTTAATATTAATTTATAACCCCATAGATTATTTAAATAGGATTTAAATATTTCATAAAAATAAATGGATGGTTGAGATTAAAGAGGAGAGATTAATGGTTAGGATTGGTTTGACCAATCTAAAACCAAGTTTGACTAGGACTTTGACTAGGTCAAAATCCTAGTAAAATTAAAGCTCTTAAGTTGGAGTTTGAAGAGGAATAGGATTCCTACTCTATAAATACTCCTAGGGTTTCACTTTAGAAGGATGATGTTTTTTTCAAGAAGCACACACACACACACACACCAACTCTCTTGTCTCTCCCCTTAGGCTCGGCCACTCCCCCTTTCCCAAGAACAAGTTTTGATTCTTTGTTTCATACATTGAATCTAAGGAGGATTGATCACGTTAATTCATAAAATTTGGTCGGTCCATCCTCTCTAAATTATATACACTTGATTTTTTCGCCAGCACGGGGATCAAGATACATGGGCGGATTTGCGTGAACGATTTAGAGGGTTTCAAATTCGAGATCTTGGTGCAAAAATGGGGAACAACGCAAGTAGTGGTTTAAAGACAAAATGACAACTAGGTAGGTTACTACGTTTTGCTATTTTCAATTTCTACAACCCTATAGCCTCCATGATTTGTATGTTCTTTATTTTTAGTCATGAGATACACCGAATGCTTGGGAGGGTTCAAGAAAAAATCAAGGTTTAGTTTTAATTCATGTTTAAACATGTTTTAAATTTTGTAAATTCCATTTTATATCGCGCTTCCGCATTCGCGCTCCTCCCGGAACGATGCACATGCCTTCCTTAGGCTTTCAGTGGTATCAGAGCCCGGTTTGGTGTATAGACCTAGGGTTTTATGTGCATTAAAGCATGATTTACATGTTTTCTTGATTGAAATATTTTCAAGCATGTCGTTTTCATGTTGTTTATCGCCTTGATAATACATGAGTTCTTGGTGTTCTTGGTATTTCTTGGTTTTTTGGAAAACGGTTGTAGAAATAATAAAACGGATAAGAAAACAGGATACGCGGCAACCAACGACTGACCCACGCGCGCAGTGCGCACGGCCAGGCTCACGCGCAGGCAGCTGCATGTGCTGCTGGCCGGCCTGGGCGCCTGCGCCCGGCCAACGCGTCAGGCGCGCGCGACAGATAGACGCGTGGCCAGTCAGGTCGCACGCACACATAGGCTGCGGCTCCAGGCAAGAGAGCCTGCCGTGCGCGCGCGCTGAGGGGCTGCGTGCGCAGGCTGTGCGGCAGGGCAACGCGCAAAGGCAGGGGTGCCTGTGCGCGGCCCCCGACCAGCGCCACCGGCCAGGCACGACCTGTGCGTGCAGGTTGCAGGCAGGGCCTGCCAGCTCGCCTGCCCTGGCAGGCCGCCGCTGGCAGCGAAGGCCCTTGTCCGTTCCGGTGGTTTTCTTGCTTCTTTAATTTCTGGAATATTTTCTGAAAATCGTTTTATTTATTTTGCATCTTTTCATGAAGACATTAATTGAAAAAAATATTTTATTTTGTTTGGTTTGGAACCTCAAAATTTTACTATTTTTGAATAATGAGGAAAGATTTTCCCAACAAGAAAAGGATTACCAATGTTACACCAAGTTTACATGTATACCTTGTTCTCTTGATTCTTTTATGAATTGTATGATTGGATATCATACCTTGTGTGCATGAATTATATGATTCAATATCATGAATTATGTGCATTGATTGGGAAAGTGATCACAAGTCCTAGACCGAATGTATGGTTTCATTTTATGTTGGGCATGTGTGCCTCTTTTATTTTATCATCCTCTTTTGTGGTTGCCTTGGAATAATAAGACTTCTATCTCCCTCCAATTGTACCCCCCCGGGTTATCGCTGGGGTTTCTATTTAAATTTTTAATGAGGAGTAGTATAGTGGTGAGGTAGTATTTTATTTTTATTTTGATGGTGGAGATGAAGGATGGCGGAGAAAGGAGAACCCAAGGAGAATCCAAGGAGTTCCATGGAGGCCTGGCGGAGAAGGAGGCAAGGCCCATCAGTGTGTTGATGGGTTGCTATTATTAAATGTAATAGTGTATGTGCAACCTTAGATGACCACAGATCCAGTGTGAGCTCAGTGGGTCACATAGGATTCGGGCTTGTGATCATCCAACAGGGGCGTACTAGACTTTTAATTTTGCATGTGGCTTTTATGGTGAATGAATATTTTATTTATTGTATTATTGCTATGACATGCAAATCTTTATAATGCATTATGGATGAATGTATGTATGTATGAGATCTCGGTCATCAAACTCTCATTTGGTTGGACCAAGTTGAATATTAGACCTTTAATAATAATGGACTAGGACTCTAGGAGTTCATCCAAGCCTTCCATCCATGGCAAAGTGACGAAGCTAGTTTCAATCGATAGCATGGTCTCATGAGTCGTGGCAGGATTCCGTGCTTAAAAGAAGCTGTACTTTGTCATGAAACAAAGAGTACACTCATGTTGCCTGTCTCACTAGTCGTGCGGGGTAGCAGTGAGTGCTATGATTTGGTTGATTAGGTCGGGTTAACGTCCGAATAATGTGATTCACTTGGAGTCCTTGGGATAACGTAAAAGGGTGAGGCAGTTATCTTGGGAATCTCGTGGAACGAGAATGGTATGAAATACCTCCCCACATGTTGTTTTCCATGCGAATCGTAAAAGCGGGGTATGGAGATATCGCTGTGGATCCCGAGCCTACTAGGAAAAAGTTTCCTGAAAACAACATTTGAGAGTGTCGTGTTTTCGTAGAAATAGTGGGAGAATTAAATGACTGAAGTCCAAGTTTCTAATTTTTATTAAAACCTTTTATTTAATTCGGCTGATTAAATTATGTTTTCAAATGTAGATTTAAAATGTCTAAGAACCAATTATCAACCGTACTTAATACAAACAAGTTTAATGGAACCAATTACAACGACTGGTTGCGCAATCTGAGGATAGTCCTGGATTACGAGAACCAAGGCTATGTCATGGACAAGCCGTTTCCTCAGACCATGCTGGAAGGATCCACGCCAGAAAGAACGTGAGACATTCGAGACTTGGCATCAGGATAATCGAAAAGTCCGTAGCATCATACTTGCCTCTATGACGAATGAGATTCAGAAGCAATATGTGAGGCTAGACGATGTCCCTTTCATAATGGCTCTCCTGAAGGATTGCTATACAGTCCCGAACCGGCATACTAGGTATTGAAGGACAAGCGGATCCGCCCGGGAGCGCGAGTGAAAGCGAGAAAGCGTAAAATACAATACGTAATTTAAAATTAATCGCATATAAAGTGAAATCCCAAGGGGTTTACCCTTGGGTGCTCAACCGGACGTTCAATGTAGGATGTATTAACGTTTTAAAACCATACGCTTAACACATAGGCCATAGATGAAAATAACAAAAATCTACTAAAGCGTAATAAACCATTACCTTGTAGATTTCTCGTATGCTCGGGTACTTGTGTTGTTCCTTCACCAGAATTCTCACAAATCCAAAAGTATGGATTCTCTAAAGGTGATCCACACCACACTGGAAGAAACTCACGTTCTCCTTGTTAGAGGAAAATGGGTTTACGAAGGAATCGGCTTAAGAGAAGAACACTATTAATTAGTGTTCTCTTAAACCTACTTTGTTCTTCCTTTTGATTCAAAATCAAGTGAAGAACACAAGTAGAAATGGGGAGGAATGGCCGAGAATTAGAGGGAGAGGAGAGGTCGAAATGTGTCTTCTTTTTTCCTTGAAAAAGATGAATTATGATTCATATATACAATGTGTTGTATATACTCCTATATATACATAATTAATGTGATTATTGGAATGTATCTAGGTTCATCCAAGGATGTCTAGATACATTCCAATCAATCACTATTAATTCTTCAATCAAGCCTACAACTTTTATGGTATGATCAAATCATACCAAAAGGGAAGGGCTTAATTGGAGTTGATTTGTCTCTTTCCAAAAGAGATAAGTCAACATACCACCTTGCATGAAATATGGCTGATTTTAGCTTCCTCCAAAGGAGCATTTTGGCCATGCTCATTATGGGAAGAAGTCCAACTTCTTCCTATTCCAAAATAGGAATTAATTTCTCCTCTCGGGTCAAAATTTAACGGACCGGATTTTATCATAATCCAATTACGATGAACCCAACATTAAATCCAATTTAATGTCCACTTAAATTATTCCCGTTAATCTTTTAATCCAATTTAAAAGATCCAACGTCTCAACTTTCCATATTTAATCGAAAATCCAATTTACCGATTACACGAGGGGCCGATACAATATCGGCCCGTCCATCCAATGTACTATCCCTTAAGTAATCCAATTACTTATTTATCCTTCGAGATTGACTCCAAGTCAATCTCTCAACCTCCTTGGTGATTTGTGTGTGACCCTTTAGGTTCACCCTCAGCTAGATCGAAGCTAGGTCTAGAGGGAAGTTATGAGCATTACGTTCATGCATAACTTCCATACCAAGGTTAGCACGGTTGATGATATCAACCCAAGTATTAATTACACGGCCTTGACTATCAACTACAGATTGGTTGAAATTGAAACAATTTAGGTTGAAAGCCATAGTCCTGATACCTAAAGCAGTGAACCAGATACCCACTACAGGCCAAGCAGCTACTTGGACCCGTGTACCACAAGGGCCCGTTACCATGGGTGGCCGTCTAGCAACGGTCCATGGCATTAGAGACTAGGTTAATTGGCGTGAACATTTAGGCGCCGATTCCGTACGGGTACGATCCTTCTGTCTACCATCTCCCGACCTTAATCAAGGTATAGAATTGGGCGTCGGTTCCCATCCTTGACTAGGCATCTATGCTTAATACTCGAGATCACGCATGCTTCATTGCATCGATACAGGAAACCATTCCCCGTTCGACCAACCACTGTGGCCACAGCTTCAAACAGCATAAACGTGTCTCCGAGTGCATAGGAGATACCTCTGTCACATTATGACAGGGGATAGATGAAAGAAAATCCGGTGGATCGTCCCGGGAATTGCGCGAATGCGGAAGCGCGGTAAAAATAAACAATTAAAATAAAAGGCATGCTTTTAATTTAAAGAACACGCTCAAGGGGTGTGCCCTTGAGGTTCCCGGGCGTTCGGTGTATCTCATGATCATAAAATAATTAAATAAATCATGGAGGCCATAGAGTTAAAAAATAAAGAGGGACGAAAATCTTAAACGAGACCTACCCGTTGTCATTTTTCGTCTTCAACTGCTACTCGCGTTGTTTCCCCGTTTTGCACCAAGACCTCGTTCTTGAGATCCTCCAAATCGTGACACACGATCCACCCACGTATCTTGCACGTCGTGCTAGCAACGAACAAGTATTATTTTTTGGAGTGGCCGAATCAATAACTCGTTATCAATTAACGGTATTGGTTCGTCAAAGTTCTTGATGTTCCAAGAACAAAAAGAACTAAGAAAATATTTTCTTGGTGAGAGAGAGAGAGAGGGGCGGACGAGAGAGGGGAGGAGAGAGTGTGTGTTTTGTGTGTTTTTTTAAGAATCATCATCCCTTAAATGTTGGAAAGCTAGGGGTTTATATAGAGGAAGAGTTTAATCCTCTTTAAACTCAAACTCTAAGCAACCTAATTTGACTAGGATTTTGACCTAGTCAAAGTCCTAGTCAAACTAGTGTTTGACCTAGTCAAACGAATCCTAGCCTTCCATCTCCCCTTTCCATCTCGACCGTTGATTTTAATTTAATGGAATATTTAAATCCTATTAAATATTCCAAAAGGCTAAAAAGAATAAATATAATATTATAAATAAATATTATTATTTATTCTAAGCCCATTAAATCAACCCTTTTAATAAATCCAATTTATTAATTTAATTCCTTTTATCAAATAGAAGGAATTAATTTCTCCAAGAAAATATAGGACCCGATTAAATTTAATTTAATCATTCCTTTACTCCAATATTTAATTCCAAATTAAATACTAAGTGTGTGTGGATAGTGTGTGACTCTTTAGGTTCACCATTCAGCTAGATTTGGTCGGATTCCTAGAACCCGTCCGTTACCATGGGTGGCCATCTAGCAACAGTCCATGGCACTAGAGACTAGGTGAAATATTCGGGGATGAACATTTAGGTTCTAACAGTACACTTGTCCTTCTGTCTTCGGTCTCATCACTTAGGGTCTAGGGCACGGAAGATGCAGGTACCCATTTTGGACCTAAGTGTCGGTCTGTCCTCACTAAACGCCGCAAGGGAAACCTTTTCCCTTCTGTTCAGTCACTGTGGCCACAGATTTTAGGGACAAGACACAGAGCATATATGAGACTCAACTGTCAACTCCTTTTGACAGGAGACAGATCCTTTCTTGGAAACTACTGTCACTTTGTACACCCGAGCTGCACTAGACATGGCTTATGACTACTCAAGAGTATTTTGGCAATCTCTCACCATATTTAAGATACAGACCTGATGCACAGGTAAACTCAGCAGTTCCTCAAGTCAAAGGACTTGGCCTGTACCGTTGGAACCGGGAATACACGTCATACCTTGCTGACCATACTCAAGGTCCTCCGGAAGACGGTTCCCGCGAGTCACCTCAGTCAGCTGCTTCCTAGCATACTGACCCACTAACACTGCTTAGACGACCTTCGTCACCCGTTGATGAAATACGACAGCAGATGCTTAGTGCAAGTCTCAAAGGGAATCCCGGTACCCATTTTCGGGATTCCTTGACTTGGAGATTTCCGGACTGATTCGGTAAGACTGATTTCATGGACCTACCTCCAAGCGTAGTCCCAGTCCCCGAAATCGTTTCTCAGTCCGTGGGCTTTGTTTGCGTAGTGAACAGAAATGTAAATGCAGATAAGTGAACGTAAACAAAGTATTGCCATATGAATTTTCACTTCTTAATTCATACACATTTTATCAAATACCAAAGAATTGTCTAGACATAGGTTACATATTCCTGCCAAAATTGGCTTACATGGTCACCTATTCTAACAATCTCCCACTTGACCTTTAAAGCCAATTGCCCATATGCTTAATCCCCATCTTCTCAAGATGTTGCATATGAGCGTTCTGCGACATAGGCTTTGTCAGCGGGTCTGCTGTGTTGTCTGCCGAGTTGACTCGGTCCATCCGGACGTCACCTCTTCCTACCATTTCTCTAAGAAGATGGTAGCGTCTAAGAATATGTTTGGAACGGTGATGAGATCTCGGTTCCTTTGCTTGCGCTATAGCGCCGTTGTTATCACAGAAGATGACAACGGGCTCGGCGATGCTAGGCACCACACCCAACTCTTGGATGTAGTTTCTCATCCAAACCGCTTCCTTAGCAGCTTTTGAAGCTGCTATGTATTCAGCCTCTGTGGTGGAGTCAGCAACGGTTGCTTGCTTGGAACTTTTCCAAGCTACTACTCCTCCATTGAGTCTGAACACGTACCCCGATTGAGACTTGGCATCATCGTCATCAGACTGGAAGCTAGCGTCGCTAAAGCCTTCCAGAATTAGTTCTCCATTGCCATAGACTAAGAACATTTCCTTAGTCCTTCTTAGGTACTTAAAGATGCCCTTAACAACATTCCAATGTGCCTCTCCTGCATAGGACTGATATCTGCTTGTTACGCTCAAAGCGTATGTATTGTCAGGCCTAGTGCAGTGGACCGCATATTGTATGCTACCTACGGCGGAGGCATAGGGGATGACCTTCATCCTTTCAAGTTCCTCATCAGTCTGTGGGGACTGTTTCTTGGATAACTTGATCCCATGCCTCATTGGAAGGAATCCTCGTTTGGAGTTGTCTATTCGGTATCTCTTTAGGACTTTCTCCATATACGAGTTTTGGGTGAGTCCTAACATCCTTTTAGATCTGTCCCTGACAATCTGGATGTCTAGGATGTAGGAGGCTTCACCCAAGTCCTTCATGGAAAACTGGGTTGACAACCATGCTTTTGTGTTTCCTAACATTCTAACGTCATTACCAATGAGCAGAATGTCATCCACATAAAGCACTAGGAACACTATTGAGCTCCCACTGACCTTCTTGTATACACAAGGGTCGGATTCGTTTTTGATGAAGTCATATCCCCGTATTACTTCATTAAATCGAATGTTCCAACTTCGGGAGGCTTGTTTGAGGCCATAGATGGACTTCTGGAGGCGACAGACTTTCTGTTCTTCTCCAGTGACCGTGAAACCCTGCGGCTGATCCATATAGATCTCTTCTTCAACGAAACCGTTGAGGAAGGCCGTTTTCACGTCCATCTGCCATATCTCATAGTCATACCATGCTGCTATGGCGAGCAGAATCCGAATGGACTTAGCCATGGCTACAGGCGAGTAGGTATCCCTCAAAATCGACCCCGGGTCGTTGAGTGTATCCCTTAGCTACAAGCCTAGCCTTAAAGGTTGTGACTTCTCCATCAACGCCAAGTTTGCGCTTGTAGACCCACTTACAGCCCACTGGCTTAACACCTTTCGGTGGATCTACGAGACTCCAAACTTGGTTTTCGCTCATGGAGTCCATTTCGGCTTTCATGGCCTCAAGCCATTTCCCGGAGTCGATGTCAGACATCGCTTCTCCATAAGTCTTAGGATCATTATCCAAAAGATCGGTCGCACCTAGAAAGCCATATCTCATTGGAGGTCTAGACTCTCTAGTGGACCTACGGAGAACGGGAACGTCAGTGGTGACTGTGGGCGCTGACTGTATCAGAGCCGGTGGTTCAGGAACCGTGGCTGGCTGTTCCTGAGGCTGTCCTTCATGCCTAGCATGTTGGACTTCTCGAGGTTGGTCAGCCCTTCGGCTGTCTATCCTGAATCCTCTAAGTGAGGGTTCCGCGGCTTCTTCTGATGGCTGGATTCCATCACTTGATTCCTCAAGGATCAGCTCATCAGGTTGGATATCCTCCGGGAAGCCTTGCTCCAAGAATACTGCATTTCTTGAAACAAACACCTTTTGCTCCAAGGGGTCATAAAAGTAATAACCCGCAGTTTCTTTAGGGTATCCAACGAACCTGCATAAGCTAGACCTAGATTCTAACTTATCTCCCACTAACCTCTTGATGTATGCGGGGCTACCCCACACTTTCAAGTAGTTGTAGGATGCAGGCTTGTCGTGCCATATCTCATATGGCGTTTGGGTCAATGTGCTAGTAGGCGCCAAATTCCATAATTTGGCCGCCGTTTCTAGTGCATAGCCCCAAAACGATAAGGGCAATTTGGTAAAACTCATCATGGACCGAACCATGTCCAACAGGGTTCGATTCCTCCTTTCAGAGACACCATTTAACTGCGGTGTTCCTGGAGGTGTCCATTCTGATATTATACCATGTTCTTTTAGATAGTCTAGGAACTCCGTACTAAGGTATTCGCCGCCTCGGTCCGACCGAAGGATTTTAATTTTGCAGTTGGTTTGGTTCTCCACTTCAAGTCTGAATTCTTTAAACCTCTCAAGAGCTTCAGACTTGTACCTCATCAGGTAAACATAACCATACCGTGAATGATCATCGGTGAAGGTTATGAAGTAGGAGAACCCACCTCGGGCCTGCGTCCTTAGTGGTCCACATACGTCTGTATGGACCAAGTCCAACAGACCTGTGGCAAGCCTGCTTTGTCCTACAAAGGGCCTCTTGGTCATTTTCCCTCTTAGACAGGACTCACAAGTTGGTAGATCGTTCAAGTCCCCAACCTCTAGGTTCTTTGAGTCTACCAACCTTTTCATCCTATCTTGGGATATGTGACCTAGCCTAGCGTGCCACAGACGTGCGTTCCCGTTATTATCTAATTTTTGTTTGTGTTGTGCATTGAGGACGAAATTCGTTTGTTGCAAGATATAGAGTCCGTTATGTAATGTACCAAGTAGATGAGCAATTCCACACCTCATCAAATAAAAGCAATTTTTATTGATTCTAAACTCATAACCACTATTGTCCAACAATGGAATGGAAATGATGTTTTTAATCATACTGGGTACAAAATAAACTTGTTCTAAATCTATGCTAATATTATCACTAATCACTAGAGTGGCGGATCCTACTGCTTCTGCCGAGATGGCCTTGCCATTCCCAAGCTTCAGGATCATGTCCCCGCTACCCAGTTTTCTGCTTCTTTTCAACACCTGCAAGTCATTGCAAATGTGAGCTCCACAGCCGGTATCTAATACCCAAGAGGCAGAACTAGTAACCATATTAACCTCAATCATATATATACCTTGGTTCGAGAAGAGTTTTGGGGTCACTCTCTCTTCCAATGCCCTTTCTCACGGCAGTTGATACATATGTCATATGCCTTTGACTGTTGCTTGGAGACAATCTTTCCCTTTCCTTTGCCTTTCCCCTCTTTGGCAATGGGAACACTCTTAGTGTTCGTAGCTGCTTTGACGGCCTTTCCCTTCCCTTTCTTCTTTTTCCAACGTCCGGCACCCTTGCCTTTCGTATTAGAAGTTGAAGCACCTCCAAACAATACCGAAGGCGTGGACTTCTTAGTCGTTGCCTCGTATTGCACCAACATATTGATAAACTCATGAATGCCTTTCTCAAGTGCGTTCATGTTGTAGTTAACGATAAATTGGTCAAAGGAGGGTGGGAGTGACTGAAGGATCACATCTATGTACGTTTCATTATCGAGACCTGCCTTTAGGTCCTCGAGCTTTTCCACCAGGGTAAGCATTTTAACCCCGTGCTCTTGTACAGAGGATCCTTCTGTCATTTTAGTTCCAAAGAACGCCTTGGTCGCGACATACCTAGTATGCCGGTCCGGGACTGCATAGCAATCCTTTAGGCGAGCCATAATGGAAGGGACATCGTCTAGCCTTTCATACTGCTTCTGAATCTCATTGGTCATCGAAGCAAGTATGATGCTACGGACCTTCCGGTTATCCTTATGCCAAGTCTCGAACGTCTCACGTTCTTCTGGCGTGGATCCTTCCGGTAAGATCCTAGGGAGAGGCTCGTCCATGACGTAGCCTTGGTTCTCGTAATCTAGGACTACCCTGAGATTTCGCAACCAGTCGTTGTAGTTTGTTCCATTGAATTTGTTTGTCTCAAGAATGGTGGAAAGTGGGTTCTTAGACATTTTAAAATCTACATTTTAGAAAACAGCGCGCGATCAGCAGAAAATAAAAGACGGTGGTTTGATAAAATAATTAAATGCATGGACTTTAGTCATTTAATCCTCCCACTATTTATACGAAAACACGGTACTCTCAAACGTGATTTTCGGGAAATCCTTTCCAAGTGGGCTTGGGATCCACATCGATTTTTCCCATACCCCGCTTTTACGATTCGCATGGAAAAGATCCTGTGGGAGGTATTCCTCGTTCCATGAGATTCCCAAGATTATTGCCTCACCCTTTCACATGATCCCGAGGACTCCAAGTGAATCATGTTACTTGGGCGTTAGACCCAACCCAATCGACCGAGCCACGGACCCACTGGTACCCCCACGACTCGTGAGACAGGTAGCAGCAGCCCGCTTTTCGTTCATGACATAATGCAGCTTCCTTTAAGTACAACAACGTGCCACGAGTCGTGAGACCACGCTATTGACCTAAAGCAGCTTCCTCACTATGCCATGGATTGGAAGGCATGGACAAACTCCTAGAGTTCTGTCCACTTTGTCTAGGGTCTAATATTTTGACATTGGTCCAACCAATGTGAGAGTAAGTAATGACCGAGATCTCAAATAAATATCTACACATATATCCATAATGCGTAAATAAACCATTCATAGCAGTTATACGATAAATAAATAATCCATTCATCCATCATCATAACCACATGCAAAATTAAAGCCTAGCACGCCCCTGTTGGATGATCACGAGCCCGAATCCTATGCGATCCACTGAGCCCGCAGTGGATCTATGGTCAATCTAGGGTTGGTCCTATACTATTACATTAATAGTAACCCAATCATCATGCTGATGGGCCTTGGTCTCTTTTTCTCTTTCTTCACTTCATGGAAAACACCAAGGGGCCTCCCGTCTGGGCTCTCCATGTGGTCCTTCCTTCTTCTCCACCAATTACAAAAAAAAAGGAAACCTCACTCCTAGTCTACTCTCATTACATATTGAAAATATAGAAACCCAGCAAAAACCCGGGGGGAGTACATAAGGAGGGAGGTAGAATGCCTTATTATTCCAAGGCAACTAGAAAAGAGAGAAGGAGAAAGCAGTAAAAGAGGCACACAGGCCCAACAGAAAATAAACCATACATCCGGTCTTAGGGCTCGCGATCATCCATTTCCATTCAACACACATAATCACATGATCCAATCACATAATTACATAATACTACCAACATATGATTTCCAATCATAAATATCCAAAATAATTAATGAATATGTGCACAACGTGTGAAAAATAAAACACAAATATTGGTAATAATATTTTCTCGTTTTAGGAAAACCTTTCCTCATTATTTTTTAAGTAAAATAACCCCAGGATTCCGAATCCAATTTATTTTACTCCTAAAATAATGTCTTTAGAAAAATAGGCATAATTGAACCAAAAACGATTTTTCAGAATTAATTCAAAATTAAAACTGAAAATAATTAAAAAATAAAAGAATAATACTGCTAGGGTTTTGAAACCCTAGCAGCAGCAGCTGCCGCAGCCGCCGCCGGCGGCGGCTCGCCGGCACGCGCGCAGGCACTGCCTGGCCGGGCGCCCGCGCGCAGGCCCCTTGCCTGCGTGCGCGCGCGCCTGGCCGGCAGCGCGCTGCGCGGCCCGGCATGCCAGCAGGCCGCCGCGCGCGCAGGCTCCCCTGCGCGAGACGCGCCTTGCGCGCGCGCAGACTCCTTCGTCTACGTGCGCGCGCGCCTGGCGGCGCCGCCCAGAGCCCGTCCGCGTGCGGACTCGCAGGCGCGCGGCCTTGCGCGCGCGCGCGCATGAGCGCGCCTGCCGGGCGCGCGCGCGCAGACACCCTTGTCTGCGTGCGCGCGCGCCTGCGCGCAGCCTTCCTGGCTGCGCGCTGCCCCGCGCGGCCGGTTGGGCGGGCGCGTGCAGGCCTCCTTGCCTGCGCGCGTCTGCCCTGCCGGCAGCGTGCGGCTGCGCGCGGCCAGCCCTCCCGGCTGGCCGGCTGCGTCGTTTCTCGTTTTTCGTTCAATTTTTCCACCCCGTTTCCCAAGAAAAACAGAAAATCACCAACGTTCGTAAATTCACACGAATCAAAAATAAAATCGACATGCTTAAAATCAAGAACAATCAAGATTTAATAAAAAACATGCCAATTTCACGTTTCATGCTTATAACGCACATAAACCCTAGGCCTATACACCGAACCGGGCTCTGATACCACTGAAAGAAAATCCGGTGGATCGTCCCAGGAATTGCGCGAATGCGGAAGCGCGGTAAAAATAAACAATTAAAATAAAAGGCATGCTTTTAATTTAAAGAACACGCTCAAGGGGTGTGCCCTTGAGGTTCCCGGGCGTTCGGTGTATCTCATGATCATAAAACAATTAAATAAATCATTGAGGCCATAGAGTTAAAAATAAAGAGGGACGAAAATCTTAAACGAGACCTACCCGTTGTCGTTTTCGTCTTCAACTGCTACTCGCGTTGTTCCCCGTTTTGCACCAAGACCTCGTTCTTGAGATCCTCCAAATCGTGACACACGATCCACCCACGTATCTTGCACGTCGTGCTAGCAACGAACAACTATTATTTTTGGAGTGGACGAATCAATAACTCATTATTAATTAACGGTATTGGTTCGTCAAAGTTCTTGATGTTCCAAGAACAAAAAGAACTACGAAAAATATTTTCTTGGTGAGAGAGAGAGAGAGGGGCGGACGAGAGAGGGGAGGAGAGAGTGTGTGTTTTGTGTGTTTTTTTAAGAATCATCATCCCTTAAATGTTGGAAGCTAGGGGTTTATATAGAGGAAGAGTTTAATCCTCTTTAAACTCAAACTCTAAGCAACCTAATTTGACTAGGATTTTGACCTAGTCAAAGTCCTAGTCAAACTAGTGTTTGACCTAGTCAAACGAATCCTAGCCTTCCATCTCCCCTTTCCATCTCGACCGTTGATTTTAATTTAATGGAATATTTAAATCCTATTAAATATTCCAAAAGGCTAAAAGAATAAATATAATATTATAAATAAATATTATTATTTATTCTAAGCCCATTAAAATCAACGCTTTTAATAAATCCTATTTATTAATTTAATTCCTTTTATCAAATAGAAGGAATTAATTTCTCCAAGAAAATATAGGACCCGATTAAATCTAATTTAATCATTCCTTTACTCCAATATTTAATTCCAAATTAAATACTAAGTGTGTGTGGATAGTGTGTGACTCTTTAGGTTCACCATTCAGCTAGACTTGGTCGGATTCCTAGAACCCGTCCGTTACCATGGGTGGCCATCTAGCAACAGTCCATGGCACTAGAGACTAGGTGAAATATTCGGGGATGAACATTTAGGTTCTAACAGTGCACTTGTCCTTCTGTCTTCGGTCTCATCACTTAGGGTCTAGGGCACGGAAGATGCAGGTACACATTTTGGACCTAAGTGTCGGTCTGTCCTCACTAAACGCCGCAAGGGAAACCTTTTCCCTTCTGTTCAGTCACTGTGGCCACAGATTTTAGGGACAAGACACAGAGCATATATGAGACTCAACTGTCAACTCCTTTTGACAGGAGACAGATCCTTTCTTGGAAACTACTGTCACTTTGTACACCCGAGCTGCACTAGACATGGCTTATGACTACTCAAGAGTATTTTGGCAATCTCTCACCATATCTAAGATACAGACCTGATGCACAGGTAAACTCAGCAGTTCCTCAAGTCAAAGGACTTGGCCTGTACCGTTGGAACCGGGAATACACGTCATACCTTGCTGACCATACTCAAGGTCCTCCGTAAGACGGTTCCCGCGAGTCACCTCAGTCAGTTGCTTCCTAGCATGCTGACCCACTAACACTGCTTAGACGACCTTTCGTCACCCGTCGATGAAATACGACAGCAGATGCTTAGTGCAAGTCTCAAAGGGAATCCCGGTACCCATTTTCGGGATTCCTTGACTTGGAGATTTCCGGACTGATTCGGTAAGACTGATTTCATGGACCTACCTCCAAGCGTAGTCCCAGTCCCCGAAATCGTTTCTCAGTCCGTGGGCTTTGTTTGCGTAGTGAACAGAAATGTAAATGCAGATAAGTGAACGTAAACAAAGTATTGCCATATGAATTTTCACTTCTTAATTCATACACATTTTATCAAATACCAAAGAATTGTCTAGACATAGGTTACATATTCCTGCCAAAATTGGCTTACATGGTCACCTATTCTAACAATAGATCCTCTTCTTGGAATCCACCGTCCTCGCTACACATTCCGATTGCACTGGACAAGGCTTATGATAATCATCTTACAGAATGATTACCTCTCGCCAGATCCAAGATACAACCGTCGTGTGCATGCGACTGCCATGATCCCTCAAGTCTGAGGATTACTCCCGTACTATCGGAACCGGGGAAAACCAATCATACCGACCAAGCCTCCAAGGCTTCTATATGATGATCCCCGCGAGTCAGTCCAGTTGGCTCGACTCCAGTCGTGTTAGAATAGGTGACCATGTAAGCCAATTTTGGCGGGAATATGTAACCTATGTCTAGACAATTTCAGGTGTTTGATAAATCATTTATGAATAAAGAAGTGAGAATTCATATGGCAACACTTTATTTACGTTCACTTATATCTGCTATTACCTATCAGTTCACTACGCAAACAAAGCCCACGGACTGAGAATCGATTTCAGGGACTGGGACTACGCTTGGAGGTAGATCCATGAAATCAGTCTTACCGAATCAGTCTTGGAAATCTCCAAGTCAAGGAATCTCGAAAATTGGTACCGAGATTCCCCTTGAGACTTGCACTAAGCATCTAATATCGTATTTCATCGATGGGTGAAGAAGGTCGTCTAAGCAGTGTTAGTGGGTTAGCATGCTAGGAAGCAGCTGACTGAGTATGGTCAGCAAGGTACGATGTGTATTCCCGGTTCCAACGGTACAGGTCAAGTCCTTTGACTTGAGGAACTACTGAGTTTACCTGTACATCAGGTCTGTATCTTAGATATGGTGAGATATTGCCAAAATACTCTTGAGTAGTCATAAGCCATGTCTAGTGTAGCTCTGGTGTACAGCGTGACAGTAATTTTCAAGAAAGGATCTGTCTCCTGTCAAAAGGCATTGACAGTTGAGTCTCACGTATGCTCTGTGTCTTGTCCCTAAAATCTGTGGGCACAGTAACTGAACAGAAGGGAAGGTTTCCCTTGCGGCGTTTAGTAAGGACAGACCGACACTTAGGTCCAAAATGGGTACCTGCATTTTCCGTGCCCTAGACCCTAAGTGATGAGACCAAAGACAGAAGGACAAGTGTACTGTTAGAGCCTAAATGTTCATCCCCGAATATTTCACCTAGTCTCTAGTGCCATGGACCATTGCTAGATGGCCACCCATGGTAACGGACGGAATCTAGGAATCCGACCAAGTCTAGCTGAAAGGTGAACCTAAAGAGTCACACACTATCCACACACACATTTAGTATTTAATTTGGAATTAAACATTGGAGTAAAGGAATGATTAAAATGGATTTAATCGGGTCCTATATTTTCTTGGAGAATTAATTCCCTCTATTTGATAAAGGGAATTAAATTAATAAATTGGATTTATTAAGGGAATTAATTTAATGGGCCTAGAATAAATATTAATATTTATTTATTATATTTATTTGGCCTTTTGGAATATTTATAAGGATTTAAATATTCCATTAAATTAAATTAATGGTTGAGACTTAATGGGAGAGATGAAAGGCTAGGATTGAATTTGATAAGGTCAAATTCCACTTTGACTAGGACTTTGACTAGGTCAAAATCCTAGTCAAATTAAGCTTCTAAAGAGTTGGAGTTTAAAGAGGATTAAACTCCTCCTCTATATAAACCCCTAGCCTTGCACCTTTTGAAGGATGATGAAATTCCAACACACACACACAACACACTCCCTCTTTCGTTTCTCTCCCTCTCGTCCGCCCCCTCTCTCTCTCCAAGATAACATCTTTTCTTGTTCTCTTGTTCTTGGAACATTAGAACATTGATGAATCAATACCGTTAATTCATAACGTGTTGTTGATTCATCCACTCCAAAAATTACATACTTGTTCGTTGCTAGCACGACGTGCAAGATACGTGGGTGGATCGTGTGTCACGATTTGGAGGGTCTCAAGAATGAGATCTTGGTGCAAAACGGGGAACAACGCGTGTAGCCGTTGAAGACGAAAACGACAACGGGTAGGTCTCGGTTTACGTTTTCGCCTCTTTTATTTTTTCAACCCTATGGCCTCCATGATTGCTTACATGTTATTTATTCATGAGATACACCAAACACCCGGGAAATTTCAAGGGCACACCCCTTGAAACGTGTTCTTTAATTTCAAAGCATGTTTTAAATTCCGCTATTTTATTTTATACCGCGCTTCCGCATTCGCGCAATTTTTCCGGGACGATCCACGCATTCTTTCAGTGGTATCAGAGCCCGGTTCGGTGTATAGGCCTAGGGTTTATATGCGTTTTAAGCATGAAACATGGTTTTGGCATATTCTAATTAAATCTTGATTTTTCTTGATTATTAAAAGCATGTCGTTTTATTGCATTCAATTCGTGTGAATCTCTGCAAATTGGTATTTTTTGTTTTTCTTGGGAAGCGGGCTGGAAAAATTGAACGGAAAACGAGAAACACCGCAACCGGCCAGCCGGGAGGGCTGGCCGGCGCAGCCATGCGCTGCCGGCAGGGCAGACGCGCGCAGGCAAGGGAAGCCTGCGCGCGCCCGCCCAGCCGGTCGCGCAGGGGCAGCGCGCACGCAGGGCGAAGCCTCCAGGCGCGCGCATACGCAGACGAGGGTGTCTGCGCGCGCGCGCGCGGTTGCACGGACGAGCATCAGGTGGCGCCGCCAGGCGCGCGCGCACGCAGACGAAGGTGTCTGCGCGCGCGCGCCCGGCAGGCGCGCCTAGTGCATGTTTGCGCGCGCACTGCGCAGGCGCAGATGCGCGGCTGGCGATCCTGTACGCACGCCGGCAGGCCGTTGCCGGCGGCGGCCGGTGCTGCAGCTAAGGTTTTAAACCCTAGTATTGTTTTTCTTATTTATTTTTTTAATTTATTTTCAGTTTTAATTTTGATTTAATTCTGAAAAATTCGTTTTTGGGTTCAATTTTGCCTAATTTTCTAAAGACATTATTTTAGGAGTAAAATATATTGGATGTGGAATCCCGGGGTTATTTTACTTAAAATAATGAGGAAAGGTTTTCCTAAAACGAGAAAATACTGTTACCAATATTTGTGTTTTATTTTTCACACGTTACACACATGTTCATTTATTTCTTATCTTCAATGATTATGATTGGATATCATGAATTGTTGGTATATTGTAATTATGTGATTAGATCATGCGATTATGTGTGTTGGATGGAAATGGATGATCACGAGCCCTAGACTGAATGTATGGTTTAATTTTCTGTTGGGCCTGTGTGCCTCTTTTACTGCTTTCTCCTTCTCTCTTTCTAGTTGCCTTGGAATAATAAGGCATTCTACCTCCCTCCTTATGTACTCCGCTGGGGTTTCCATTTTTTAATATGTAATGAGAGTAGATTAGGAGTGGGGTTTCTATTTTTGTAAATGGTGGAGAAGAAGGAAGGACCTCATGGAGAGCCCAGACGGGAGGTCCCTTGAAGTTTTCCATGAAGTGAAGAAAGAGAAAAGAGACCAAGGCCCATCAGCATGAAATATTAGGACCTCATGGACCAATGTTGAAATATTAGACCCTAGACAAAATGGACATGAACTCTAGGAGTTTGTCCATGCCTTCCAATCCATGGCATAGTGAGGAAGCTGTTTTAGGTCAATAGCATGGTCTCACGAGTCGTGGCACGTTATTGTACTTAAAAGAAGCTGCACTATGTCATGAACGAAAAATGGGTTGCCGTTACCTGTCTCACGAGTCGTGGGGGTACCAGTGGGTCTGTGGCTCGGTCGATTGGGTTGGGTCGAACGCCCAGTTAACATGATTCGCTTGGAATCCTCGGAATCATGTGAAAGGGTGAGGCAACAATCTTGGGAATCTCGTGGAACGAGAATGGTATGGAATACCTCCCACAGGATCTTTTCCATGCGAATCGTAAAAGCGGGGTATGGGAAAAATCGCTGTGGATCCCAAGCCCACTAGGAAAGGATTTCCCGAAAATCACGTTTGAGAGTACCTTGTTTTCATATAAATAGTGGGAGGATTAAATGACTAAAGACCAAGCATTTAATTATTTTTATCAAACCATCGTCTTTTATTTTCTGCTGATCGCGCGCTGTTTTCTAAATGTAGATTTAAAAATGTCTAAGAACCCACTTTCAACCATTCTTGAGACAAACAAATTCAATTGAACAAATTACAACGACTGGTTGCGCAATCTCAGGGTAGTCCTAGATTACGAGAACCAAGGCTACGTCATGGACGAGCCTCTCCCTAGGACCTTGCCGGAAGGATCCACGCCAGAAGAACGTGAGACGTTCGAGACTTGGCATAAGGATAACCGGAAGGTCCGTAGCATCATACTTGCTTCGATGACGAATGAGATTCAGAAGCAATTTGAAAGGCTAGACGACGTCCCTTCCATAATGGCTCGCCTTAAGGATTGCTATGCAGTCCCGGACCGGCATACTAGGTATGTCGCGGCCAAGGCGTTCTTTGGAACTAAAATAACAGAAGGATCCTCTGTACAAGAGCACGGGGTTAAAATGCTTACCCTGGTGGAAAAGCTCGAGGACCTAAAGGCAGGTCTCGATAATGAAACGTACATAGATGTGATCCTTCAGTCACTCCCACCCTCCTTTGACCAATTTATCATCAACTGCAACACGAACGCACTTGAGAAGGGCATTCATGAGTTGATCAATATGTTGGTGCAATACGAGGCAACGACTAAGAAGTCCACGCCTTCGGTATTGTTTGGAGGTGCTTCAACTTCCAAGACGAAAGGCAAAGGTGCCGGACGTTGGAAAAAGAAGAAAGGGAAGGGAAAAGCCGTCAAAGCAGCTACAAACACTAAGAGTGTTCCCATTGCCAATGAGGGGAAAGACAAAGGAAAGGGAAAGGTTGTCTCCAAGCAACAGTCGAAGGCATATGACATATGTATCAACTGCCGTGAGAAAGGGCATTGGAAGAGAGAGTGCCCTAAACTCTTCTCGAACCAAGGTATTTTTGTGATTGAGGTTAACATGGTCACTAATTCTGCCTCTTGGGTATTAGATACCGGCTCTAGGAGCCCACATTTGCAATGACTTGCAGGTGCTGAAAAGAAGCAGAAAACTGGGTAGCGGGGACATGATCCTAAAGCTTGGGAATGGCAAGACCATCTCGGCAGAAGCAGTAGGATCCGCCACTCTAGTGATTAGTGATAGCATTAGCAGAGAATTAGAGCAAGTTTATTTTGTACCTAGTATGATTAAAAACATTATTTCCATTCCATTGTTGGACAATAGTGGTTATGAGTTTAGAATCAATAAAAATTGCTTTTATTTGATGAGGTGTGGAATTGCTCATCTGCTTGGTACATTAAATAACGGGCTCTATATCTTGCAACAAACGAACTTCGTTCTCAACGCTCAACACAAACGAAAATTAGATAATAACGGGAACGCACGATTGTGGCACGCTAGGCTAGGTCATATATCCCAAGATAGGATGAAAATGTTGGTAGACTCAAAGAACCTAGAGGTTGGGGACTTGAGTGATCTACCAACTTGTGAATCCTGTCTAAGAGGGAAAATGACCAAGAAGCCCTTTGTAGGACAAAGCAGGCTTGCCACAGGTATGTTGGACTTGGTCCATACAGACGTATGTGGACCAGTAAGGACGCAGGCCCGAGGTGGGTTCTCCTACTTCATAACCTTTACCGATGATCATTCACGGTATGGTTATGTTTATCTAATGAGGTACAAGTCTGAAGCTCTTGAGAGGTTTAAATAATTCAGACTTGAAGTGGAGAACCAGACCAACTGCAAAATTAAAGTCCTACGGTCAGACCGAGGCGGTGAATACCTTAGTACCGAGTTCCTAGATTATCTAAAAGAACATGGTATAATATCAGAATGGACACCTCCCGGAACACCGCAATTAAATGGTGTCTCTGAAAGGAGGAATCGAACCTTGTTGGACATGGTTCGGTCCATGATGAGTTTTACCAAATTGCTCTTATCCTTTTGGGGTTATGCACTAGAAACGACAGCCAAATTGTTGAGTTTGGCGCCTACCAGTGCATTGACCCAAACGCCATATGAGATATGGCACGGCAAGCCTGCATCCTACAAACTACTTGAAAGTGTGGGGTAGCCCCGCATACGTCAAGAGGTTAGTGGGAGATAAGCTAGAATCCAGGTCTAGCTTATGCAGGTTCGTTGGATACCCTAAAGAAACTGCGGGTTATTACTTTTATGACCCTTTGGAACAAAAGGTATTTGTTTCAAGGAATGCAGTATTCTTGGAGCAAGGCTTCCCGGAGGATATCCAACCAGATGAGCTGATCCTTGAGGAATCAAGTGATGGAATCCAGCCATCAGAGGTAGCCACGGAACCCTCACTTAGAGGATTCAGGATAGATACCCAAAGGACTGACCAACCTCGAGAAGTCCGACATGCTAGGCATGAAAGACAACCTCAGGAACGGCCAGCCCTGGTTCCTGAACCGCCGGCTCTGATACAGTCAGCGCCCACAGTCACCACTGACGTTCCCGTTCTCCGTAGGTCCACTAGAGAGTCCAGACCTCCAGTGAGATATGGCTTTGTAGGAGCGACCGATCTTTTGGATAACGATCCTAAGATATATGGAGAAGCGACGTCTGACATCGACTCTGGGAAATGGCTTGAGGCCATGAAAGCTGAAATGGACTCCATGAGCGAGAACCAAGTCTGGAGACTTGTACATCCACCGAAAGGTGTTAAGCTAGGGGCTGTAAGTGGGTCTACAAGCGCAAACTTGGCGTTGATGGAGAAGTCACAACCTTTAAGGCTAGGTTTGTAGCTAAGGGATACACTCAACGACCCGGGGTCGACTTTGAGGATACCTACTCGCCAGTAGCCATGGCTAAGTTCATTCGGATCCTGCTCGCCATAGCAGCATGGTATGACTATGAGATATGGCAGATGGACGTGAAAACGGCCTTCCTCAACGGTTTTGTTGAAGAAGAGATCTATATGGATCAGCCGGAGGGTTTCATGGTCATTGGAGAAGAACAGAAAGCCTGTCATCTCCAGAAGTCCATCTATGGCCTCAAACAAGCATCCCGAAGTTGGAACATTCGATTTGATGAAGTAATACGGGGTTATGACTTCATCAAGAACGAATCCGACCCTTGTGTATACAAGAAGGTCAGTGGGAGCTCAATAGTGTTCCTGGTGCTTTATGTGGATGACATTCTACTCATTGGTAATGACGTTAGAATGTTAGGAAACACAAAAGCATGGTTATCAACCCAGTTTTCCATAAAGGACTTGGGTGAAGCCTCCTACATCTTAGGCATCCAGATTGTCAGGGACAGATCTAAAAGGATGTTAGGGCTCACCCAAATCTCGTACATGGAGAAGGTCCTAAAGAGATATCGAATGGACAACTCCAAACGAGGATTCCTTCCCATGAGGCATGGGATCAAGTTGTCCAAGAAACATCCCCACAGACTGATGAGGAACTTGAAAGGATGAAAGTGATCCCCTATGCTTCTGCCGTAGGTAGCATCCAATATGCGGTCCACTGCACTAGGCTTGACATTGCGTACGCTTTGAGCGTAACAAGCAGATATCAGTCCTGCGCAGGAGAGGCACATTGGAATGCTGTTAAGGGCATCCTTAAGTACCTAAGAAGGACTAAGGAAATGTTCTTAGTCTATGGCAATGGAGAGCTGATCCTGAAAGGCTTTAGCGACGCTAGCTTCCAGTCTGATGACGATGATGCCAAGTCTCAATCGGGTTACGTATTCAAGCTCAATGGAGGAGTAGTGGCTTGGAAAAGTTTCAAACAAGCAACCACTGTTGACTCCACTACAGAGGCTGAATACATTGCACCTTCAGAAGCTGCTAAGGAAGCGGTTTGGATGAGAAACTACATCCAAGAGTTGGGTGTGGTGCCTAGCATCGCCGAGCCTGTTGTCATCTTCTGTGATAACAACGGTGTGATAGCGCAAGCAAAGGAACCGAGATCTCATCACCGTTCCAAACACATTCTTAGATGCTACCATCTTCTTAGAGAAATGGTAGGAAGAGGTGACGTTCGGATGGACCAAGTCAACTCAGCAGACAACACAGCAGATCCGTTGACAAAGCCTATGTCGCAGAGCGCTCATACGCAACATCTTGGGAAGATGGGGATTAGACATATGGGCGATTGGCTTTAAAGATCAAGTAGGAGATTGTTAGAATAGGTGACCATGTAAGCCAATTTTGGCGGGAATATGCAACCTATGTCTAGACAATTTCAGGTGTTTGATTTGTTAGAATAGGTGACCATGTAAGCCAATTTTGGCGGGAATATGTAACCTATGTCTAGACAATTTCAGGTGTTTGATAAATCATTTATGAATAAAGAAGTGAAAATTCATATGGCAACACTTTGTTTACGTTCACTTATATCTGCTATTACATATCTGTTCACTATGCAAACAAAGCCAACGGATTGATAATCGATTTCGGGGACTGGGACTACGCTTGGAGGTAGATCCATGAAATCAGTCTTACCGAATCAGTCCGGAAATCTCCAAGTCAAGGAATCTCGAAAATGGGTACCGAGATTCCCCTTGAGACTTGCACTAAGCATCTGCTGTCGTATTTCATCGACGGGTGACGAAGGTCGTCTAAGCAGTGTTAGTGGGTTAGCATGCTAGGAAGCAGCTGACTGAGGTGACTCGTGGGAACCGTCTTACGGAGGACCTTGAGTATGGTCAGCAAGGTACGATGTGTATTCCCGGTTCCAACGGTACAGGTCAAGTCCTTTGACTTGAGGAACTACTGAGTTTACCTGTACATCAGGTCTGTATGTTAGATATGGTGAGAGATTGCTAAAATACTATTGAGTAGTCATAAGCCATGTCTAGTGCAGCTCTGGTGTACAGCGTGACAGTAATTTCTAAGAAAGGATCTGTGTCCTGTCAAAAGGCATTGACAGTTGAGTCTCAGGTATGCTCTGTGTCTTGTCCCTAAAATCTGTGGCCACAGTAACTGAACAGAAGGGAAGGTTTCCCTTGCGGCGTTTAGTAAGGACAGATCGACACTTAGGTCCAAAATGGGTACCTGCATTTTCTGTGCCCTAGACCTTAAGTGATGAGACCGAAGACAGAAGTACAAGTGTACTGTTAGAGCCTAAATGTTCATCCCCGAATATTTCACCTAGTCTCTAGTGCCATGGACCATTGCTAGATTGCCACCTATGGTAACGGACGGATCCTAGGAATCCGACCAAGTCTAGCTGAAAGGTGAACCTAAAGAGTCACACACTATCCACACACACATTTAGTATTTAATTTGGAATTAAATATTGGAGTAAAGGAATGATTAAATTGGATTTAATCGGGTCCTATATTTTCTTGGAGAATTAATTCCTTCTATTTGATAAAGAGAATTAAATTAATAAATTGGATTTATTAAGGGAATTAATTTAATGGGCCTAGAATAAATATTAATATTTATTCATTATATTTATTTGGCCTTTTGGAATATTTAATAGGATTTAAATATTCCATTAAATTAAATTAATGGTTGAGATTTAATGGGAGAGATGAAAGGCTAGGATTGAATTTGACAAGGTCAAATTCCACTTTGACTAGGACTTTGACTAGGTCAAAATCCTAGTCAAATTAAGCTTCTAAAGAGTTGGAGTTTAAAGAAAATTAAACTCCTCTATATAAACCCCTAGCCTTGCACCTTTTGAAGGATGATGAAATTCCAACACACACACACACAACACACTCCCTCTCTCGTTTCTCTCCCTCTCGTCCGCCCCCTCTCTCTCTCCAAGATAACATCTTTTCTTGTTCTCTTATTCTTGGAACATTAGAACATT
Source organism: Sesamum alatum (assembly GCA_034509735.1). Lineage (NCBI taxonomy): Eukaryota > Viridiplantae > Streptophyta > Magnoliopsida > Lamiales > Pedaliaceae > Sesamum > Sesamum alatum. The sequence goes on from JACGWO010000013.1 coordinate 5,656,045, forward strand.
GATGAATCAATACCGTTAATTCATAACGTGTTGTTGATTCATCCACTCCAAAAATTACATACTTGTTCGTTGCTAGCACGACGTGCAAGATACGTGGGTGGATCATGTGTCACGATTTGGAGGGTCTCAAGAACGAGATCTTGGTGCAAAACGGGGAACAACGCGTGTAGCCATTGAAGACGAAAACGACAACGGGTAGGTCTCGGTTTACGTTTTCGCCTCTTTTATTTTTTCAACCCTATGGCCTCCATGATTGCTTACATGTTATTTATTCGTGAGATACACCGAACACACGGGAAATTTCAAGGGCACACCCCTTGAAACGTGTTCTTTAATTTAAAAGCATGTTTTAAATTCCACTATTTTATTTTATACCGCGCTTCCGCATTCGCGCAATTTTCCCGGGACAATCCACGCATTCTTTCAAGTCGATCAACCCATCAAGATCGTGTAGGCGTCCTACGCCTGTCGCCGATGAAACACGATAGTCATCCAATGAACACGACTCTTGATGCAAGTCTCAATAGGACTTTCGATGCCCTGTCTCGAGGTCCTCGACTTGGAACGTTTCAGACCCAACTCACAATCAGTTGGTTTCATGACCACTATCCAATGCGTGGCCTAACTGCACGAGTTGTTATCCATGGTCTGTGGGCTTTGTTGCGATATAAGTTAAACACCATTTTAACAAATGTGAAATGAGCGCAACAAAGTAAGCACCAGAAGTGACGAATACTTATTTTATTCATCACATAATAATATGACATTTACATCGAGTTGTGTAATAGGTTACAAATCGCCAAACCTTTTGGCTTTCTGGTCACCTATTGTAACAGAGACGAGGTGAATTGGTGTGAATATTTAGGCACCGATTCCGTACGGATACGATCCTTCCGTCTACCGTCTGCCGGCCTTAGTCTAGGGTATGGAATTGGGCATCGGTTCCTATCCTTGACTAGGCATCTATGCTTAATACTCGAGATTACGCATGCTTCATTGCGTCGACACAGGAAACCATTTCCTGTTCGACCAACCACTGTGGCCACAGCTTTAAACAGCATGAACGTGCCTCCGAGTGCATAGGAGGTACCTCTGTCACATACTGACAGGGGACGGATCCTCTTCTTGGAATCCACCGTCCTCGCTGCACATTCCGATTGCACTGGACAAGGCTTATGATGATCATCTTACAGAATGATCACCTCTCGCCAGATCCAAGATACAATCGTCCTGTGCACGCGACTGCCATGATCCCTCATGTCTGAGGACTACTCCCGTACTATCAGAACCGGGGAAATCCAATCATACTGACCAAGCCTCCAAGGCTTCCATATGATGATCCCCGCAAGTCAGTCCAGTCGGCTCGATCCTAGTCGACCAAGCCATCAAGATTGTGTAGGCGTCCCACGCCTGTCGTTGATGAAACACGACACTCATCCAATAAACACGACTCTTGATGCAAGTCTCAATAGGACTCTCGATGCCCTGTCTCGAGGTCCTCGACTTGGAACGTTTCAGACCCAACTCTAAATCAATTGGTTTTATGACCACCATTCAATGCGTGGCCTAACTGCATAAGTTGTTAACCGTGGTCTGTGGGCTTTGTTGCGATATAAGTAAAACAACGTTTTAGCAAATGTGAAATGAGCCCAACAAAGTAATAGGTTACAAATCGCCAGACCTATTGGCTTTCTGGTCACCTATTCTAACAAGTATGTCGCGACGAATGCGTTCTTTGGAACCAAAATGACTAAGGGGCCCTCTATACATGAACATGGGGTCAAGTGCTCACCTTGGTGGAAAAGCTCGAAGACCTCAAGGTAGGGCTCGATAACGAGATGTACATTGATGTGATCCTTCAGTCACTTCCACCTTCTTTCGACCAATTCATTGTTAACTATAACATGAATACTCTTGAGAAGGGTATTCATGAGTTGATCAATATGTTGGTGCAATACGAGGCAATGTCTAAGAAGTCTGCGCCATCGTTATTGTTTAGAGAAGCTTCAACTTCCAAGACGAAAGGCAAGGGTGCCGGACGTTGGAAAAGGAAGAAGGGAAAGGGAAAGACCATCAAAGCCACTACCAACACTAGGAGTGTTCCCATTGCCAAGGTGGGGAAAGGCAAAGGGAAAAGGAACGTTGACTCAAAACAATAGTAGAGGGCAAATGACATATGTATTCATTGCCGTGAGAAAGGGCATTTGAAGAGGGATTGCCCCAAACTCCTCTCCAAGCAAGGTATTTTTGTGATTGAGGTTAATATGGTTACAAACTCTATCTCTTGGGTATTAGATACCGGCTGTGGAGCTCACATTTGCAACGACTTGCAGGTATTGAAAAGAAGCAGAAAGCTAAGTAGCGGTGAAATAGTCCTAAAGCTTGGAAATGGCAAGGCCATCTCGGCAGAAGAAATAGGATCCACCACTTTAGTAGTTAGTGATCGTATTAGTATAGAATTAGAGCGAGTTTATTGAAAGCCTTGGGTAGGAGTGTGGATCGTTCTGGGAATAGCGCGAATGCAGAAGCGCGGTATAATTTAAATTACAAAATTTAAACATGCATAATACATATTAAAATAAAACACGTTCAAAGGGTGTGCCCTTGAAATTCCCGGGTGTTCAGTGTATCTTATGAATTAAAAACATACATGCAATCATGGAGGCCATAGGATTTGTAAGATAAAGAAGACGAAAAACGTAAAGGAGAACCTACCGATTCGTCGTTTTCCTCTTCTAACCGGTACTCGCGTTGTTCCCCGATTTGCTCCAAGATCTCGTATGGGAGACCCTCTAATTCGTGACACGCAATCCGCCCACGTATCTTGTACTTCGTGCTAGCGAACGAACAAGTATTTTGGAGAGGACGGATCAATCACACGTTATTAGTTTAACGGGATTAATCCTCCTATGTTCAATTGTTAACACAAAAGAACAAGAGAGTGTTTTTCTTGGAACGAGAGGAGAGAGGCGGACGAGAGGGAGGAGAGAGGTGCATGAGTTGTGTGTGTGTTTCAAGATTCATCATCCTTTTACAAGTGAAGAGCTAGGAATATATATAGAGGAGGAGTTTAATCCTCTTCAAACTCCAACTCTAGGAAGACTAATTTGACTAGGATTTTGACCTAGTCAAAGCCCTAGTCAAAGTAGTTCTTTGACCTAGTCAAATAAATCCTAGCCATCCATCTCTCCATTTAATCTCAACCATCCAATTAATTTAATGGAATATTTAAATCCTATTTAAATATTCCAAGGGCAATAAATAAATATAATAAATATAAATATTTATTCTAGGCCCATTAAATTAATTTTCTAATAAATCTAATTTATTAAATAAATTCCTTTTATCTAATAAAAGGAATTAATTCTTTCCAAGAAAATTAAGGACCCGATTAAATTCAATTTAATCATTCCATTTCTCTAAATATTTAATTCTAAATTAAATACTTTATTGTGTGCGGATTGTGTGTGACTCTTTTAGGTTCACCTTCAGCTAGACTTGGTCGGATTCCTAAAATCCGCCTGTTACCATGGGTGGCCATCTAGCAACGGTCCATGGACTAGAGACTAGGTGAATATACGGGGATGAACATTTAGGCTCTAACAGTACACTTGTCCTTCCGTCTACGGTCTCACCACTTAGGGTCTAGGGCACGGAAAATGCAGGTACCCATATTGGACCTAAGTGTCGGTCTGTCCTTTACTAAACGCCGCAAGGGAAACCTTCCCTTCTGTTCAGTTACTGTGGCCACATATTTTAGGGACAAGACTCAGAGCATTTGTGGGACTCAACTGTCAATACCTTTTGACAGGAGACAGATTCCTTTCTTGGAAACTACTGTCACTTTGTACACCGGAGCCGCACTAGACATTGCTTATGACTACTCAAGTGCTTCTTGGCAATCTCTCACCATATCTAAGATACAACCCTGATATACAGGTAAGCTCAGCAGTTCCTCAAGTCAAAGACTTGACCTGTACTGTTGAAACCGGGAACACACGTCATACCTAGGCGACCCTACTCAAGGTCCTCCGTAAGATGGTTCCCGCGAGTCACCTCAGTCAGCTGCTCCCTAACAGGCCAACCCACTAACACTGCTTAGATGACTTTCGTCACCCGTCGATGAAATACGACAGCAGATGCTTAGTGAAAGTCTCAATGGAAATCTCGGTACCCATTTTCGAGATTCCTTGACTTGGAGATTTCCGGACTGATTCGGCGGGATTGATTTCATGGACCTACCTCCAAGCGTAGTCCCAGTCCCCGAAATGCGTTTTCAGTCCGTGGGCTTTGTTTGCGTAGTGAACATAAATATAAAGCAGATAAAGTGAACACAAACAAAGTAAATGCCAAATGAATTTCACTTCTTATTCATTAATGATTTATCAAATCCTCGAAATTGTTTAGACATAGGTTACAATTCGCCTACCAAGATTGGCTACATGGTCACCTTATTCTAACATTTATTATGTACCTAGCATGATTAGAAACATCATTTCCATTCCATTTTTAGACAATAGTGGTCATGAGTTTTCAATCAATAAAAATTGCTTTTATTTGATGAAGGGTGGATTTACTCATCTGCTTGGTACGCTTAATAACGGTCTCTATATCTTAGAACAAACAAATTTTATTATGAATGCTCCACACAAATGTAAAGTAGATAATGACGGGAACGCACGACTGTGGCATGCAAGGCTAGGTCATATCTCCCAAGAAAGGATGAAGAAATTGGTAGACTCAATGAACCTAGAGGTTGGGGATTTGAGTGATCAACCAACTTGTGAATCCTGCCTTAGAGGGAAAATGACCAAGAAGCCCTTTGTCGGACAAAGCAGGCTTGCCACAAGTCTGTTGGACTTGGTCCATACAGACGTTTGTGGACCACTAAGGACGCAAGCTCGAGGTGGGTTCTCCTACTTCATAACCTTCATCGATGATCATTCACGGTACGGTTATGTTTACCTAATGAGGTACAACTCTGAAGCTCTTGAGAGGTTTAAAGAATTCAGACTTGAAGTCGAGAACCAAACTGGGTGCAAAATTAAAGTCCTGCGGTTAGATTGAGGCCGGGAATACCTTAGTACCGAATTTCTTAATTATCTCAAAGAAAGTGGTATAGTCTCTGAATGGACATCTCCTGGTACGCTGCAATTAAACGACGTCTCTGGAAGGAGGAATCAAACCTTGTTAGACATGGTCCGATCCATGATGAGTTTTACCGAATTGCCCTTGTCTTTTTTGGGGCTACGCACTTGACATCGCAACCAAGTTGTTAAACTTAGCGCCGGCCAGTTGCAATGACCCAAACTCCATATGAGATATGGCACGACAAGCCTGCATCCTACAACTACTTGAAAGTGTGGGGTAGCCCTGCATACGTCAAGAGGTTAGTGGGAGACAAGCTAGAATTAAGGTCTAGTTTGTGCAGGTTCGTTGGATACCCTAAAGAAACTGCAGGTTATTATTTTTATGAAACCATTGGAACAGAAGGTGTTCGTTTCAAGAAACGCAATATTCTTGGAATAAGGATTCCAGTAGGTGTCCAACATGATGAACTGATCCTTGAGGAGTCAAGTGAGGCAAATCAATCATCAACACCAGAAGCTGCGGTACCTCACCTAGAGGTTTTTAGGATAGATACCCAACATGTTGAGAAACCTCGAGAGGTTCAGCATGCCAGGCATGTCGAACAACCTCAGGAGGAGCCAACCACGGTACCTGAACCGCCAGCTCCTGTTATGTTTGCGCCCACAGTTACCCACTGACGTTCCTGTCCTCCGTAGGTTAGCTAGAGTGGCTCGCCCTCCCCTGAGGTATAGCTTTCTAAGCGTGAGCAGTCAATTAGACAAGGGTCCAAGACATACCGGGACATGATGTCTGACATCAAATCAGGAAAATGGCTTAAGGCCATGAAAGCTGAAATGGACTCCATGAGCGAGAACTAAGTCTGGACACTTGTAGATCCACCCAAAGGCGTTAAACCAGTCGGGTGTAAATGGGTCTATAAGTGTAAACTTGGCGTTGATGGAGAAGTGACGACCTTCAAAGCTAGGCTAGTGGGCAAAAGGGTACACTCAACGACCCGGGGTCGACTTTGAGGATACTTATTTGCCAGTAGCCATGGCTAAGTCCATTCGAATCCTGCTTGTCATAGCAGCATGGTATGACTATAAAATATAGTAGAATGGACGTGAAAACAACATTTCTCAACGGCTTCATTGAGGAAGAGATCTACATGGATCAGCCGGAAGGATTCATGGTTACCGGAGAAGAGCAGAAGGTCTGTCATCTCCAGAAGTCCATCTATGGCATCAAACAAGCGTCCCGTAGTTGGAACATTCGCTTTGATGAAGTCATACGAGGTTATGATTTCATCAAGAACGAATCCGACCCTTGTATACAAGAAAGTCAGTGGGAGCTCCGTAGTGTTCCTAGTGCTTTATGTGGACAACATTCTACTCATAGGTAATGATGTTAGACTGTTGAGTAACACAAAAGCATGGTTATCCACTCAATTTTTTCATGAAGGATTTGGGTGAAGCCTCCTACATTCGAGGCATCCAGATCGTTAGGACAGATCTAAAAGAATGTTAGGACTGACCAAAACTCGTATATGGAGAACATCGTGAAAAGGTTTCACATGGATAACTCCAAACAAGGTTTCCTTCCCATGAGGCATGGGATCAAGTTGTCCAAGAAAAAATCTCCTAAGACTGATGAGGAGCTTGAAAGGATGAAGTACATCCCCTTATGCTTCTGCCGTAGGCAACATCCAATATGCCGTCCACTGCGCGAGACCTGACATCGCTTACGCCTTAAGTGTAACGAGCAGATATCAGTCCTGTGCAGGCGAGGCACATTGGAATGCGGTCAAGAACATCCTTAAGTACCTAAGGAGGACTAGGAAATGTTCTTGGTCTATGTCAATGGAGAGTTAATCCTGGAAGGCTTTAGCGATGCTAGCTTCCAGGCGGATGACGATGATGCCAAGTCTTAGTCGGGTTATATATTCAGGCTCAATGGTGGTGTGGTGGCATGGAAAAGTTCCAAGCAAGCAACCACGATTGATTCCACCATTGAGGCTGAATACATAGCTGCTTCAGAAGCTGCCAAAGAAGCTGTTTGGATGAGAAACTACATCCAAGAGTTGGGTGTGGTGCCTAGCATTACCGAGCCCGTGGTTATCTTCTGTGACAACAACGAAGCGATATCGCAAGCAAAGGAACAGAGATCCCATCACCGATCCAATCATATTCTAGACGTACCACCTTTTGAGGGAAATGGTAGAAAGAGATTGACATCCAGATGGACCGAGTCAGCTCAACAGACAACAGAACAGATCCGTTGACAAAGCCTATGTCACAGACTGCTCATACGCAGCATCTTGAGAAGATGGGGATTAGGCATATGGGCGATTGGCTTTAGGTCAAGTGGGAGAATTTTAGAATAGGTGACCATGGAGCCAATCTGATAGGGCTAATGTAACCTATGTCTGAACAATTTCAGAGTTTTAATAAATTGTAATGAATAAGAAAGTGATATTCATTTGGCTTATACTTTGTCTGTGTTCACTTTACTGCTTTATTATAACTGTTCACTGCACAAGCAAAGCCCACAGGCTGAAATCACATTCCGAGAAACTGGAACTACGCATTGGATCGTAGGTTCATGAAATCAGTTTTGCCGGATCGGTCTGAAAATACTCCAAGTCAAGGAATCTCGAGACAAGGCATCGAGAATCCATTTGAGACTTGCATCAAGCATTTGCAATCGTATTTCATCGATAAGTGACGAAGCTCGTCCATGCAGTGTTAGTGGGTCAGCCAGCTAGGTGGCTGCTGACTGAGGTGACTCACAGGAACCGTCATATGGAAGACCTTGAGTAGGGTCAGTCAGGTATGACCTGTGTTCCCGGTTCCAACAGTACAAGTTGATCCTTGAACTTGAGGGGTTATTGAGTTCACCTGCACACCGTGCCTGTATCTTAGGTATAGCGAAAGGCTGCCAAGTCGTAGTCACTGGGTAGTCATAAGCCCTATCTAGTACAATCAAGATGTGTAGTGTGACAGTAGATCCTAAGAGAGGATGCATCTCCTGTCAGAAGGCTGACAGTGATATCTCACTTTACTCTGAGACTCGTCCTTGATAAATCTGTGGCCATAGTAATTGAACAAAAGGGTAGGACCCCTGTGACGTTTAGTGTGGACGAGGCAAGGCTTAGGTCTAAGATAGGTACCTACGTTTTCATGCCCTAGACCCTAAGTGGTGAGATTGCATATGGAAGGATAAACGTACTGTAGGGCTAAATGTTCACACCACATACATTCACCTAGTCTTAGTGCCATGGACCGTTGCTAGACGGTTACCCATGGTAACGGACGAATTCCTGTCATAGGATGGTTGGGAATTCAACCAAGTCTAGCTGATGGTGAACCTAAAGAGTCACACACAATCCACACACATAAGGTATTTAATTTGGAATTAGATTTGGAGAGGTAGAGCGATTAAATTGGATTTAATCGATTTTCTTTTTCTTGGGATTGATTCCTTTAATTAGATTAAGAGGAATTAACTAAATAAATAAATTGAATTTATTGAAATAAATTATATGGGCTTAAAATAAATATTATTATTTATTTCATTTATTTATAGCCCCATGGATTATTTAAATAGAATTTAAATATTCCATAAAAATAAATGGATGGATGAGATTAAAGAGGAGAGATGAATGGCTAGGATTGGTTTGACCAATCTAAAACTTAGTTTGACTAGGACTTTGACTAGGTCAAATACCTAGTCAAATTAGAAGTTCTAAAATTCGAGTTTGAAGAGGAATAGGATTCCTCCTCTATAAGTACTCCTAGGGTTGCACTTTAGAAGGATGATGATTTTTCAAGAAATACACACACACAGACACAGACACACACCACTCTCTCATCTCTCCCCTTAGGCTCGGCCACTTCCCCCTTTCCCAAGAAACAAGTTTTGATTCTTTGTTTCATACATTGGATCTAAGGAGGATTGATCACGTTAATTCATAACATTTGGTCGATCCATCCTCTCTAAATTATATACACTTGATTTTTTGTTAGCACGGGGATCAAGATACGTGGGCGAATTACGTGTACGATTTAGAGGGTTTCAAATTCGAGATCTTAGTGCAAAATGGGAAACAACATAAGTAGCGGTTTGAAGACAAAATGACAATCGGGTAGGTTACTACGTTTTGCTATTTTCGATTTCTACAATCCTATGGCCTCTATGATTTGTATGTTCTTTATTATTAGTCATGAGATACACCAAATGTCCGGGAGGTTCAAGGGAACAGTATTTGAACATGTAGTTTTAATTCATGTTTAAGCATGTTTTAAATTTTGTAAATTCCTTTTTATATCGCGCTTCCGCATTCGCTCTCCTCCCGGGACATTCCACACTCCTTCCTTAGGGTTTCAAATTCCTCTCAGAGCAAGGTACGTTTGTGGTTGAGGTTAATATGATCGCTAAGTCTGCTTTTAGGGTATTAGATACCGGCTGTGGAGCTCACATTTGCAATGATCTGCAGGTGTTTAAAAGAAGCAGAAAACTAAGTAAAGGCGAGGTAGTCCTAATGTTAGGTGATTGAAAGACCATTGCTGCAGAAGCAATAGGAACCATCAACTTAGTAGTTAGTGATCATATTAGGATAGAATTAAAGGATTGTTATTATGTACCTAGCATGATAATAAATATCATTTCCATTCCATTGTTAGACAATAGTGGTTATGATGGACTTATTCATCTGCTTGGTACACTTAATAACGACCTTTATATCCTACAAAAGTCTAATTTAGTCATGACTGTTCAACACAAACGCAAAACAGATAGTTATGAGAATACATAATTGTGGCATGCAAGGCTAGGTCACATCTCTCAAGATAGGATGAAGAGGTTGGTAGACTCAAAGAACCTAGAGGTAGGCGACTTGAGCAACCTACCAACCTGTGAATCCTGTTTAAAAGGAAAAATGACCAAAAGGCCCTTTATTGGACAAAGTAGGCTTGCCACAAGTGTATTGGACTTCATCCATACAGACGTATGTGGACCACTAAAGTACTCAAGCAAGAGGTGGTTTTTCTTATTTCATAATCTTCACCGATGACCACTCACGGTATGGTTATGTTTACCTAATGAGGTACAAATCTGAAGCTCTTATGAGGTTTTAAAGACTTTAGACTTGAAGTTGAGAACCAAACCGGATTGCAAAATTAAAAATCCTGTGGTCAGACGGAGGGTGGTGAGTACTTGAGTGTCGAATTTCTATATTATTTGAAAGAAAACGGTATAGTCTCTGAATGGACACCTCTCGAGACACCCACAGTTGAACAGTGTCTCTGAAAAGAGGAATCGAACCCTGTTAGGCATGGTCCGATCCATGATGAGTTTTACCAACTGCCCTTGTCTTTTTGGGGCTACGCACTTGAAACAACAACCAAGTTATTGAACATGGCGCCGTCCAGTGTAGTAACTCCGACACCATATGAGATATGGCACGACAAGCCTGCTTCCTACAAATATTTGAGAGTGTGGGGTAGCCCTGCATACATCAAGAGGTTAGTAGGAGACAAGTTAGAGTCGAGTTCTAGCTTGTGTAGGTTCATTGGATATCCAAAGAAAACTGCAGGTTATTACTTTTATGACCCCTCAGAACAAAAGGTCTTCATTTCAAGGAATGTAATGTTCTTGAAAAGGATTTTCAATCGGATACCCAACGTGATGAACTGCTCATTGAGGAATCAAGTGAGACACATTAGTCATCAACGCCCAGGAGCCGTGGTATACTTCGTCAAGAGGTTTTAGGTTAAGTACCCGACGGATTTGAGCAGCCTTGTGAGACTCAACATGTGGACAACCTCTTAAGTGATAGAATCGGGTACGGCCCGGGAATGCAATGGAAGTGTAAAAACGTAAATTTAAGGCATAATTTAAACCGGATTCAAAGGGGTGTTCCCTTTGAAGTTCCCGAGCGTTTGGTGTTTGTCAAAGCATAAATAACAAAAGAGAACATGTTGGACATGTGTCTTAAAAGGGGAAGAACACAGGTACATAAAATGTAAGAGGAAACCAATCTTTGTTCGTTTTTGTAGGACGGGTTCGTGCATTGTTCCTTTCTTTTTCTTCTTCGTTCGTCCACTTAACGTAGAACTCCTCTAATGTGTTCCACACCACACTTTGGAATTTATTTCTACTCTATTGCTAGATAGAAATAGAAACAGAGAAGAAGAAACAATTCCAAAGAAAGCACTATCAATTAGTGTACCTTGGAATGTTTTGTTCAATCTTATCTAAGAAGTATGAAAACTAAAAGAGAGAATTTTTAGAGAGTTATTTTGGCCTAAAAGCTCCAGCAAAAATGAAGTAATTTTGTTTGTAAATGTCTAGCAAAGTTGTTTTGTGTATGTAGAATGTAGAGTATAAAAAACCACCTAGACAATTACCGCCAAGGCAACTTCCCAAGATGCTGAGTATGAGCAACCTGCGACACTAGCTTGGTTAGCGGATCTGCCGTATTTTCTGCCGATGTGACTCGGTCCATCCGAACGTCACCTCTTCTCTCTAAGTAGATGGTAGCGTCTAAGAATGTGTTTGGATCGGTGATGAGATCTCAGTTCCTTCGCTTGCGCTATAGCCCCCATCGTTATCACAGAAGATAACCACTGGCATGGCAATGCTAGGCACTACACCCAACTCTTGGATGTAGTTTTTCATCCAAACCGCCTCCTTAGCTGCTTCCGAAGGCGGTATGTACTCAGCTTCCGTGGTGGAATCAGTTGTGGTATCCTGCTTGGAACGTTTCCAAGCCACCACACTGTTAGAATAGGTGACCAGAAAGTCAATGGTATTGGCTGTTCTGAGAACCATTCGTCAATCTGTGAACAAGTAATATTATGTTAATGAATGCAGTAAGGATTCATAGGCATGAGTTTGTTGTACTTACTGCTTGCATCGTTACGATGTCACAACAAACGCCACAGACTGAAATAACATTTCGGGAAATTGGAACTACGCTTGGAGGTAGGTTCATGAAATCAGTTTCGCCGAATTAGTCTGAAATACTCCAAGTCAAAAGGAATCTCGAGACAGGGCATCGAGAATCCATTTGAGACTTGCACTAAGCATCTGCTGTCGTGTTTCATCGACGGGTGACGAGGATCGTCTAAGCAGTGTTAGTGGGTCGGCCTGCTGGGGAGCGGCCGACTGAGGTGACTCGCGGGAATCGTCATATAGAAGCTACTCGGGCTTGGTCGGTATGACTCGTATTCCCGGTTCCGATAGTACGGGATTAGTCCTCGGACTTGAGGATCACGGCAGTCCCTACATACTAAGGCTGTATCTTGGATCTGGTGAAATTTGACCGATTATATCACATGGTCATCATAAGCCTCGTCCAGTGCAGTCGGAGTATGTAAGAACGGTGAATTCCAAGATAGGATCTGTCCCCTGTCAAAGGATATGACAGCAAGATCTCCTATGCGCTCGGAGATGGTTTAGACTCACAAAGTCTATGGCCATAGCACTTGATGTAGTGGGAAAGGATTTCCTACGTCGAGTTAAACCTATCTCGAGCATTATGCATAGTTGCCTAGTCAACGATGGGAACCGACCCCTAGACTAAAGGCCGGGAGACAGGCGACAGTAGGACCGTACCCGTACGTATCGAGCGTCGGTAGGACCGCACCTGCGTATAACTCGGAGCCTAAATGTTCACACCATAAATTCACCTAGTCTCTAGTGCCATGGACCGTTGCTAGATGGCCACCCATGGTAACGGACTACTTTAGTTATGAAATAATGAAAAGTAGGTCCAAGTCTAGCTGAAAGGTGAACCTAAAGAGTCACACCCGCTACACCAAATGAAAGGGAATTAATTTGGAATTAATTCCGGGAGAAGGTTTAATTTAATGGAATTAAATTATACTTCTTGGAGATACAAGCCTCGATGTATTATTTGGAATAATCGGGCTTGAGTTCATAAATTAGATTTATGAATTTTACAAAGCATGGCTTTCCTTTTAATTAGATTAAAAGGGTGAATTAATTAATTAATGGGCTTGGTATTAAATAGGATTTAATATAAAGTCCATGGACTATTTAATTTGGAATTAAATAAAGTCCATTCCATTAATTAATTAATGGGCTTAGTATATTAAATAGGATTTAATATAAAGTCCATGGGACTATTTAATTTAGAATTAAATAATCCCATTCTATGGAATTAATTAATGGGCTTGGTATTAAATAGGATTTAATATAAAGTCCATGGACTATTTAATTTGGAATTAAATAAAGTCCATTCCATTAATTAATGGGCTTAGTATATTAAATAGGATTTTAATATAAAGTCATTGGGAATATTTAATTTAGAATTAAATAGGCCCATTCCATAAAGCCCATCAAAATGGATGGACAAGATTTGATCTAGAGAATGATGAGATGAAGGGCCATGATTAATTTGACTTAATCAAAGCCTAATTTGACTAGGATTTGACTAGGTCAAAATCCTAGTCAAAGTGTGTCTCTTTGGAAGAGTTTGAGAAGGAATAGGAATTCCATCTTCTAGAAATACTTAAAAAACACACACTTACACCGAGTATTCTCTACAACTCTCATCTCTCATCTCTCTCAAATTCGTCCACCCTCTTTCTTCTCTCCAAGAAATATACTTTGTTCTTCTTGATTTTATTCAAGTTAAGAACGTAAGAGACGCCGGTTGCGTTAATTGATAGCGTGTACCGATGTCTCTTCTCCCCAATGATTTTCTTGCTAGCACAAGGGTTCGTTGCTTTCCGGTGCAGCGAGTGAGATGATTTAGAGGGTCTCTTCTTGAGATCTTGGTGCAAAACGGGGAACAATGCATGTAGCCGAACGAAGACAAAACTACAACCGGGTAGGTTCTTTAATTATGGTTTTCGTTTCTAATTCTATGGCCTCCATGTTTGTGTTTTATTGAACATGAGATACACCGAACGCCCGGGAGAATCAAGGGCACACCCCTTGATTCGTTTATGTATATTATGCATAGTTTAAATTCCATTTAATTATGCTTTGTAATTTTTATTACGCACTATTTCGCGCTTCCGCTATTCGCGTTAATCTCCCGGGACGATCCACCGATTTCTTTCACACACCACCATTCATTCTGAATACAAATCCAGATTGAGACTTGGCATCGTCCTCATCAAATTGGAAGCTAGTGTCGTTGTAGCCTTCCAGAATCAACTGTCCACCACTGTAAACCAAGAACATATCCTTAGTCCTTCTCAGGTACTTAAGAATGGTCTTGGTTGCAGTCCAGTGAGCCTCACTGGCACAAACCTGATATCTGCTCATTACGCTCAAAGCTAAGGCAACATCGGGCCTTGTGCACTGCACAATATATTGTATGCTGCCTACAACTGAAGCATAGGGGATGCCCAACATCCTTCTAACTTCCTCATCAGTCTTAGGAGACTGCTTTTTGGACAGTTTAACACCATGCCTTATAGGAAGGAATTCTCGTTTGGAGTTTTTCATCTTGAATCTCTTCAAGATTTTCTCAACATACGAGGTTTGGGTAATTCCTAACATCCTTTTAGATCTATCTCGGATACTCTTGATGCCTAGGATATAGGAAGCATCACCCAAATCCTTCATGGAGAATTGTGTGGACAACCATGCTTTAGTGTCACCTAACATGTTTACATCATTCCTAATCAGCAAGATGTCTTCCACATAAAGCACTAGGAGCGCAACCGAGCTCCCACTAACCTTCTTGTATACACAAGGGTCAAACTCATTCTTGATGAAATCAGAGCCCAGTATGACTTCATCAAATCGGATATTCCAACTTCGGGAAGCTTGTTTGAGACCATAGATGGACCTTTGGAGATGGTAGACTTTTTACTCTTCTCCAACAGATGTGAAACCCTCCGGCTGATCCATATAGATCTCTTCCTCAACAAATCCATTAAGGAAGGCTGTTTTCACGTCTATCTACCATATTTCATAGTCATACCATGCAGCTATGGCAAGCATGTCCGACATCGCTTCTCCATAGGTCTTTGGATCATTGTCCAACTGACCAGTCAGACCCAGAAACCCATACCTGTCAGGTTGATGGGAAACTCTAGTCGACCTTATCGTCAGTGGGAACTGCAGGTGCAGATGATGTCGTTGCATTTGTTTGAGGTATTGCCTCACTTGATTCCTCAAGGAGCAATTCCCCATGGTGGGTATCCGCTGGAAAACCCTTTTCCAGGAATACTGTGTTTCTAGAGACAAAAACTTTTTACGCGGAAGGATCATAAAAAATATTCCCCCGAAGTTTTCTTAGGATAGCCCGCAAACCTGCACAAACTAGACCTCAAGTCCGGTTTATCTCCCACTAGTCTCTTGACGTATGCAAGGCTACCTTATACTCTCAAGTACTTGTAGGAAGCAGGCTTGCCATGCCATATCTAATATGAAGTCTGGGCCACAGTCTTAGAGGGCGTCATGTTTAATAACTTGGTTGCCGTCTCAAGAGCATAACCCCAGAAGGATAAGGGCAGTTCGGTAAAACTCATCATGGATCGAACCATGTCCAACAAGGTTTGATTCCTCCTTTATGAGACAATGTTCAGTTGTGGCGTTCCGGGAGGAGTCCACTGAGAGAGAATCTCATTCTCTTTTAGGTAATCCAAGAATTCTCCACTCAAATACTCACCACCTTGGTCCGACCGAAGGGCTTTAATTTTGCGACCAGTTTGGTTTTCAACTGCAAGCCTAACTCTTTAAACCTTCCAAAGGCCTCAGACTTGTACCTCATAAGGTAAACATAATCATACCGTGAGTGAGCATCGGTTAAAGTTATGAAGTAAGAAAACCCTCCTCTGGCCTGTGTACCACAAACGTCTGAATGGATCAAATCCAACAGACCACTGGCAAGCGTGCTTTGTCCAACAAATGGCTTCTCGGTCATTTTACCTTTTAGACAAGACTCGCAGGCTGGTAGATTTTCCAAATAATATATTTCTGGACTCTTTGAGTCCATCAACCTCCTAATCTTATCTTGAGAGATGTGATCTAGCCTTGCATGTCAAATCTGTGCATTTTCTTGATTATCCATTTTTCGTTTGTTTTGAGCAGTCATGATCAAATCACGTTATTGAAGAATATAAAGACCATTATGAAGTTTACCTAGCAGATGTGAAGAACCATTCTTCACCAAATAAAAATAGTTTTTATTGATCATAAACTCAAAACCAGCATTGTCCAACAATGGTATGGAAATGATATTCTTGATCATGCTAGGTACATAATAGCAATATTTTAATTCTATCCTAACATACCATTCATTGCCCTTGTCCGGTAATGAATATGTCGGGTGAAGAAGGTGGCTCCATATGGGAAGACTAGAAGGAGCTTCATATCTTCAAAAATATTGAGAGAAAGGATTTAGGAATCAGTTAATACTAGCGATAAATTTCCTGTGGAATTCATTCGCGCGCGCGTAACACCATCGATTCATTTATCGTTCCTGCCTGCCAACTAGGCAGTCAGTCACTGGCTTTGCTTTAGCTACATTTTAAACCAGAAGTACCGAGCTCCTCGCTACCACACTATACGCGCTTAGCTTCCCCGTTCGTGCTCCTCACCCGAGGATCACTCACTCTAGCGGCTCTCTCTTTGGGAGAGAAGCACCTTTTCATCACAAACAACTAAGTGGACTAGACCTACAGCTTCAGCAACAATAGCCTTGCCATCACCCAGCCTCAGAACGACCTCGTCCTTACATATCTTCCTGCTTCTTTCCAGCACCTGCAAATCATTGCAGATGTGAGCTCGACAGCCGGTATTCAATACCCAAAATCTAGAATTAGTAATCATGTTAACCTCAATAACAAACATACCTTGATTGGAGAGGAGCTTGGGGAAGTCCTTCTTCCAATGCCCTTTTCCATGACAATACATGCAGACATCATTTGCCCTCGACTGCTGCGGTCAAACCATTTCCTTTCCTTTCCCCATCCCAACTGGGGTAACAGGAGCACTCTGAGCGCTAGCAACAACGTTTTCCTTTCCCTTCTTCCTCTTCCATCGTCCGGCCCTCTTGCCTTTCTCCTTAGAGGTCGGAGCCTCGCCAACCAGTATCATCGGTGCAGACCTTTTGGTCGTTGCTTCGAACTGGTTCAACATGTTAATCAACTCGTGTATAAACTTCTCACGCCTATTCATGTAGTAATTCACAACAAAAGGGTCATAAGCGGGAGGAAGAGATGTAGGATCACATCTATATACGTATCATTATCAAGCCCAGCTTTGAGATCCTCAAGTTTTCCACAAGGGAAAGCATCTTGATCCCATGTTCATGTATAGAGGATCCTTCATTCATCTTGGTGCCAAAAAATTCTTTTGTGGCGGCATAGCTAATATGCCTATCCGAAACCGCATACATATCCTGTAAGCGGAGCATTATCATGCTAGCATGGTGCGGCCTATCATATTGTTTCTAGTCTATTGGTCATAGATGCCAGTATGATGCTGCGTACCTTGCGGTCATCCTCATGCCATTTTTCGAACGTCAAACGCTCTTCTGGCGAGGAACCCTCCACAAGATTTCGGGAAATGGCTTATCCAGAATATAAGCCTGATTTTCGTAATCAAGGACAATCCTCAAATTATGCAGCCAATCGTTGTAGTTCGTTCCATTAAATTTGTTTGTCTCCATAATCATAGATAACGACTTCTTAGACATCTACATTCAAAATGTAAAGCAGAAATTAACAAACAAATTGTAATATTAATTCAAGTTTATGACATGGTCTTTAGTCATTAACCCTCCCACTATTTCTACGAAAGCCCACCATTCTGAAGTGGGATTTCGGAAAATCATTTTCTAGTTGGCTTGGGATCCACAAACGCAATTCTCTATGCCCCGCTTTTACGATTCACATAGAAAAAAGCTTTGTGGGAGGTATCCAATACCATTCTCATCCAATGAGATTCCCAAGATATTTTGCCTCACCTCTTTCACATGATTCCGAGGACTCCAAGCGAATCATGTTACTTTGGAATTAGGCCCGATCCATCAATCAAATCATATCTCAACTATCGCCCCCACGACTCGTGAGACAGGGAAACATGAGCATATTCCTTTGTTTGTAACAATAATGCAGTTGTCTTTCATTCCAAAACGTGCCACGACTCGTGAGACCACGCTTTAGATGAAAGTAGCTTCCTCATTACATTATTACGGATGGAAAGCTTGGAATAATCAAACCATTTGATTTAATTCTAGTTTGGGCCTAATATTTACTTGAACCATCCAAGTGAGAGTTAATCATTTATTAAGACCGAGACCTCATCATTATTAGTATTTTGCATGCTCAAGATTCATGCATAAAATGTAATAAGATGCATTCCAAACACACCATACATCAATGCATAAAAAGCTTTAGCACATGCAAAACAAGCCTAGCACGCCCCTGTTTGGATGATCACAAGCCCATTCCTAAGTGATCCACTGAGCCCGTAGTGGATCTATGATCAAACTAGGGTAGGCCTACACTATTACAATATTTACATCCCATTATCATTTTAATTGGGCCTTGTAAAAATTCCTCCTTTGTTCTTCTTGACCTTCCATCATGGGCTCCGTCGACGGATCTTCATCTCCTTGGAAGCTTACATTTAATAATATAAAGCCTCACAACCTAATCTACTCTCATTACAATTTAAAAGAAATCCCAATCATAAGTCGGGGGCAGTACATTAATAGAGAGGAAGAAAGCCCTATTATTTCAAGTCTAAAAACAATAGAGAGAAGAGAAACAAAGAGGTATGCAGGCCTCACCCTACAATAAATTAAACCATACATAGGCTAAAGAGGGCTAGTGATCATCCTTATTGTTTATAAAATTAACAACAAAATCAGGCATGTCTATATCAAATATAAATATGCCAATAAATAAATATATTCCATGCATTTATAATAAGATATCGAATATCTAATCATAAACATAATTAAGTGCAGAAAGCAATATATTAATAATGCAATTGAAAAAAAGAAAGGATATCACCCATACATCCAATGTATAAACAATTTTAGTTTGGAAACCATTTTCAAAATAATCTAAGGCATCAAATTTTTTTTGAAAAAATTCAATTGAACTAAAATTAAAATATGCCAAAATTACTCACATTCAAAAAATAGCAGAAATCAGAAAATTAAAATTTTTACGAAAAACGGTGCAAAATAGCCCAAACATCCCAGACCGACCGACAGCCGGCTGCACGCGCATGCATACGTGCAGGCCATCTGCGTGCGCTGCCCGCCAACATGCACGGCCAGCGGGGCGCGCGCTGCCACTGCCGTGCGCCTGCTGGCCCAGTGACCGGCGGACAGGCAGCAGCAAGCAAACGGCTGTTGAACGTTTTTCGATTTTTCAAAAATTTCTATTGTAAAACTGAAATATAAATATGCATTTACAGAAAATCAAATTATCATAAAATGCATGGATATCCACAATTTCAATAGCAAAATTTACACATATATTCATACATATAATTATGCTAGAAAAATCATAAAACATGCTTTCAAAAAGCATTTTAAACACGTTCTACATGCTTAACACATTATAACATGTAAATCCTTAAAGCCACAACACCAAACCGGGCTTTGATACCCCTGATAGAATCGGGTACGGCCCTGGAACGCAACAGAATCGTAAAAATGTAAATTTAAGTCATAATTTAAACGGGATTCAAAGGGGTGTTCCCTTTGAAGTACCTCGGGTGTCCGGTGTTTTTCAAAGCATAAGTAACAGGAAAAAAAATATGTTGGACATGTGGCTTAAAAGGAGAAAACAAAGGTACATAAAATGTAAAAGGAAACCAACCTTTGTGCGTTTATGTAGAACGGGTTCGTGCGTTGCTCCTTTCTTTTCCTTCTTCATTCGTACACTTGAGAGCTCAACGTAGAACTCCTCTAATGCATTCCACACCACACATTGGGATTTATTTCTACTCTATTGCTAGATAGAAATAGAAACAGAGAAGAAGAAATAATTCGAAAGAAAGCACTATCAATTCTTGTACCATGGAATGTTTTGTTCAATCTTCTCTAAGAAGTATGAACACTAAACGATAGAATTTTCAGAGAGTTTTGTTTGCCTAAAAGCTCCAGCAAAAATGATGTAAGTTAGTTTGTAATGTCTAGCAAAGTTGTTTTGTGTATGTAGAATGTAGAGTTCACAAAACCACCTACACAATTAACCTCCAAGGCAACTTCCACATACACAAACTTTTTGCTCATCCACTACACATGATAGCAAGAGAAAACCACCCACAAATCAGCTCATGGTCATGCATATCATGTACATATGTGACGGAGTTGAAACTCCTCCTTAACTAGATTCAACTTGCCTGAAAAAATGGACTTAGATCTTTATGTTTTTGAACTTGTATTTAATCAAATTAATTAAAGTCCAAACATGTATCCATTGGGAATTAATTAATTTAATTAATTTCAATCCAATTGAAGCCCAATTATTTATTATATTCAATTAAGAAAATATAAGTCCAAATTGTGAATAATTTATCCAAGCAATTGTTCTAGCCAAAATTCGATAAATTAATCCAATTAGTTTAAAGGTTCTAAGTCCAAAAAAATTAATTAATCCAATTAATTAACTCTTGGACCATCCATCAAATGAATTTCTCAATAAACGATCCAATTATTTATTTCTCTCTTGAATAAATTTAATCCAATTAAATTCATTCGTTCCTTCTAGAATTAATTCCAAATTAATTCTGCCAAATCCAAAGTGATTTGTGTGTGACTTATTAGGTTCACCCTCAGCTAGACTTGGGCTTGTGTCCAACATAATTGATCAATTAAATCCAATTTAATTAACTGTTTTTCAATTAACCATTAATCGAAAAAATGCCCGTCATCATGGGTGGCCGTCTAGCAACGGTCCATGTTGGCATGAACATTTAGGCTCCCGAGTTCCATACGAGTACATTCCGTCCATTATCCGACTCCCGGTCTAAGTTCAGGACATGAAATTGGGCATCGGTTCTGTTACAATAGGTGACAAGAAAGTTAATGTGGTTGGCTGTTCTGAGAACCATATCTTTGAACGTAAGTAATATTATGTTGATGAATGTAGTAAGGATTCATCATTGGCAACGATGAGTTTGTTGTGCTTACTGAAGGACAAGCGGATCCACCCGGGAGTGCGAGCGGAAGCGAGAAAGCGCAAATACAATACGTAATTTAAAATTAATCGCATATAGAGCGAAATTCCAAGGGGTGTACCCGTGGGTGCTCAACTGGGAGTTCGATGTAGGATGTATTAATGTTTAAAACCATACACTTAACACATAGGGCATTGATGAAAATAACAAAGAATCTACTAAAGCGTAATAAATAATTACCTTTAGATATCTCGTGTGCTCGGGTACTTGCGTTGTTCCTTCACCAAAATGCTCACAAATCCAAAAGTATGGATTCTCCAAAGGTGATCCACACCACACCAGAAGAGACTCACGTTCTCCTTGCTAGAGGAAAATGGGTTTATGAAGTAATCCGCTTAAGAGAAGAACACTATTAATTAGTGTTCTCTTAAGCCTATTTTGTTCTTCCTTTTGATTCAAAATCAAGTGAAGAACACAAGTAGAAATGGGGAGGAATGGCCAAGAGTTAGAGGGAGAGGAGAAGGCCGAATTTTGCTTCTTCTTTTTCCTTGAAAAAGATGAATTATGATTCACATATACAAGGTGTTGTATATACTCCTATATATAGATAATTAATGTGATTATTGGAATGTGTCTAGGTTCATCCAAGGATGTCTAGATGAAGGACAAGCGGATCCGCCCGGGAGCGCGAGAGGAAGCGAGAAAGGCGAGAAAGTGCGTAATTTTAAGTCAAATTCAAAATACGCGAATCCCAAGGGGTGTACCCTTGGGTGCTCAACCGGGCGTTCGATGTAGGATGTGTAAATATTAAAACATGTATTTAAACACATAGGGCATAGATATACAAATGAAATCAATCAAAGCGTAATAAACCGTTACCTTTGATTGTTTAGCGTATGCTCCCGGCTACTAGCGTTGTTCCTTCTCCGGAATGCTCACGAAATCCAAACGTGTGGATTCTCCAAAGGTGATCCACACCACACCGGAAGAAACAAACGTTCTTCTTGCTAGAAAAGAACGGGTTTAGGAAGGAATCGGTTTAAGAGAAGAACACTATGAATTAGTGTTCTCTTAAACTTACTTTGTTCTTCTTCTTGATTCAAAATCAAGTGAAGAACACAAGTGTAAGAGAGGGAGGGAGCACGACATTTTGAGAGAGAGGAGAGGATTTTTGTCTTCTCTTTTTCCTAGAAAAAGATGAATAATGAATCACTTATGCTAGGTTTTGTATATTCTAATATATATACATAAATGTGATTATTGGAATGTGTCTAGGTTCATCCACGGATGTCTAGATTCATTCCAATCAATCACCATCAATTCTTCAATCAAGCCTACCAAAATTTATGGTATGATCAAATCATACCAAAAGGGAAGAGCTTGATTGGAGTTGATTTGTCTCTTTCCAAAAGAGACAAGTCAACATACCACCTAGCATGCAACATGGCTGATTTTGCTTCCTCCAAGGGAGCATGTCGGCTATGTTTAATTAAGGGAAGAAGTCCAACTTCTTCCTATTCCAAATTAGGAATTATTTCTCCTCTCGAGTATAATTTAACGGACCAGGTTTTATCGTAATCCAATTACGACGAACCCAATATTAAATCCAATTTAATGTCCACTTAAATTATTCCCGTTGATCTTTTAATCCAATTAAAAGATCCAACGTCTCAACATCTCAACTTTCCATATTTAATCGAAAATCCAATTTACCGATTAAATGAAAGCCCGATACAATATCGGCCCGTCCATCCAATGGACTTTCCCTTAAGTAACCAATTACTTATTTTATCCTTCGAGATTGACTCCAAGTCGATCTCTCAACCTCCTCGGTGATTTGTGTGTGACCCTTTAGGTTCACCCTCAGCTAGACTTGGGCCCGTGTCCCACAAGGGCCCGTTACCATGGGTGACCGTCTAGCAACGGTCCATGGCACTAGAGACTAGGTGAATTGGCGTGAACATTTAGGTGCCGATTCCGTACGGGTACGATCCTTCCGTCTACCGTCTCCCGGCCTTAGTCTAGGGTATGGAATTAGGCGTCGGTTCCCATCCTTGACTAGGAATCTATGCTTAATACTCGAGACCACGTATGCTTCATTGTGTCGACACAGAAAACCATTCCCTATTCGACCAACCACTGTGGCCACAGCTTCAAACAGCATGAACGTGTCTCCGAGTGCATAGGAGATACCTCTGTCACATACTGACAGGGGACGGATCCTCTTCTTGGAATCCACCGTCCTCGCTACACATTCTGACTGCACTGGACAAGGCTTATGATAATCATCTTACAGAATGATTACCTCTCGCCAGATCCAAGATACAGCCGTCCTGTGCACGCGACTGCCATGATCCCTCAAGTCTGAGGATTACTCCCGTACTATCGGAACCAAGGAAAACCAATCATACCGACCAAGCCTCCAAGGCTTCCATATGATGATCCCCGCGAGTCAGTCCAGTCGGCTCGACCCCAGTCGACCAACCCATCAAGATCGTGTAGGCGTCCCACGCCTGTTGCCGATGAAACACGACACTCATCCAATGAACACGACTCTTGACGCAAGTCTCAATAGGACTCTCGATGCCCTGTCTCGAGGTCCTCGACTTGGAACGTTTCAGACCCAACTCTTAATCAGTTGGTTTCATGACCACCATCCAATGCGTGGCCCAACTGCACGAGTTGTTATCCATGGTCTGTGGGCTTTGTTGCGATATAAGTTAAACACCGTTTTAACAAATGTAAGATGAGCGCAACAAAGAAGGTACCATTGGTGACGAACACTCATCTTATTCATCACATAATAATATTACATTCACATCAAGTTGTCGGATAGGTTACAAATTGCCAAACCTATTGGCTTTCTGGTCACCTATTCCAATAATCTCCCACTTGACCTAAAGCCAATCACCCATTGACCTCGAACCTCTTATTCAGATGGTGAGTATGGGCAACTTGCGACATGGGCTTAGCAAGTGGATCTGCTATGTTTTCTGCGGAGCTGACTCGGTCCAACCGAACGTCACTCCTGCTATCCATCTCTCTACGTAGATGGTAGCGTCTAAGAATATGCTTGGATCGTGATGAGATCTCGGTTCCTTTGCTAGCGCTATCGCCCCGTTGTTATCATAAAAGATAATTACAGGCTTAGCAATGCTAGGTACTACATCCAACCCTTGGATGTAGCTCATCAACCAAACCACTCCTTAGCAGCTTCCAAAGCCGCTATGTATTCAAAACTCTATGGTGGAGTCCGCCGTGGTAGCCTGCTTGGAACCCTTCCAAGTAACCACGCCACCATTTAGTCTAAATACAAAACCAAATTGAGCCTTGGCATCCTCGTCATCCGACTGGAAGCTAGTGTCGCTATTAGCCTTCCAGTATCAACTCTCTACCGCCGTAGATCAAGAACATGTCCTTTGTCCTTTTTCAGGTACTTCAGGATAGTCTTGACTGCACTCCAGTGATATCGACTAGTTACGCTCAAAGCGAAAGCCACATCAGGTCTAGTGCACTGAACAACATACTGTATGCTGCCTACAGCTGAAGCATAGGGATGTCCTACATCCGTTTAAGTTCCTCATCAGTCTTAGGAGACTGCTTCTTGGATATCTTCATTCCATGCCTCATAGGAAGGAATCCTCGTTTTGAGTTCTCCATCTTGAATCTCTTCAAGACTTTCTCAATGTACGAGGACTGGGCCATTCCTAACATCCTTCTAGATTTATCCCTGTAGATCTTGATGCCAAGGATGTAGGATGCCTCGCCCATATCCTTCATGGAGAATTGCATTGACAGCCAGGCTTTAGTGGTACCCAACATCTTAGCATCATTCCCAATGAGCAAGATGTAATCCACGTAAAGCACCAGAAACGCAACTGAGCTCCCACTAATCTTCTTGTATACACAAGGATCGGACTCGTTCTTGATGAAATCATATCCCCGTATGACTTCATCAAAACGTATGTTCCAGCTTTGGGTTTAACCCCTTTTGGTGGATCTGCTAGGGTCCAAACCTTGTTTGTACCCATCGAGTCCATCTCGGATTTCATGGCCTCAAGCCACTTGTCCGAATCGATGTCCGACATCGCTTCTCCGTACGTCTTTGGATCATTATCCAACTGACTGGTCAGGCCCAGAAATCCATACCTATCAGGTGCATGGGATACTCTGGCCGACCTACGGAGGACTGGAACAATATCAGTGGGAACTTCAGGCTCAGATGTCACTACCGCCTTTTGGGGTTCCTCACTTGATTCCTCAAGGAGCACCTCATCGCGTCGACTATCTGATGGAAAACCTTTTTCCAAGAACACTGCGTTTTGCGAGACAAAAACCTTTTGCTCGGAGGGATCATAGAAATAATACCCCGCAGTTTCTTTCGGATAGTCGATGAACCTGCATAAACTAGACCTCGAGTCCAGTTTATCTCCCACTAATCTCTTGACATATGCGGGGCAACCCCACACTTTCAAGTATTTGTAGGAGGCAGGCTTGCCATGCCATATCTCATATGGCGTCTGGGATACCCTTTTAGATGGCGCCAAGTTCAAAACTTTGGCCGCCGTCTCAAGAGCGTATCCCCAGAAGGAAAGGGGTAGTTCGGTAAAACTCATCATGGATCGGACCATGTCCAACAAGGTCCGATTCCTCCTTTCAGACACACCATTAAGCTGCGGTGTTCCAGGAGGGGTCCACTGAGAGAGAATCCCATTCTCTTTTAGATAATCAGTAAACTCACCACTCAAATACTCTCCACCTCGGTCCGACCGAAGGGCTTTGATCTTTCGACCAGTTTGGTTCTCTACTTCAAGTCTGTATTTTTTAAACCTTCCAAAGGCTTCAGACTTGTACCTCATCAGGTAAACATAACCATACCGTGAGTGATCATCGGTAAAGGTTATGAAGTACGAGTACCCACCTCTAGCCTGAGTATTTAGTGGACCACAGACATCTGTATGGATCAAATCCAACAGACCACTGGCTAGCGTACTTTGTCCAACAAAGGGTTTCTTGGTCATCTTTCCCTTTAGACAGGATTCGCAGGTCGGTAGGTTGTCCAAATCGTCTATTTCTAGACTCTTTGAGTCCACCAACCTTCTTATCCTATCTTTAGAGATATGACCTAACCTCGCATGCCATATTTGTGCGTTATTATGATCATCACGTTTTCGTTTGTGTTCTGCAGTCATAATCCAATTAGACTGTTGAAGTATGTACAGACCGTTGACCAATGTACCAAGCAAATGAGAAATACCATCCTCGATAATGAAAAAACCGTTTTTATTGATGGTAAATTCATATCCCTCCTTATCAAGGACCGGGATGGAAACAATGTTTTTAATCATGCTAGGTACATAGAAACAGTCGTTCAGTACAATCCTAACATGACTACTAATGGCTAACTCTAGTGATCCTACGGCCTCCGCTAACGGCCTTGCCATCGCCTAGCCTCAGGATCATCTCATCCTTGGTTAGCCTTCACTTCTTTGCAGTGCCCGCAGATCACTGCAGATGTGAGCACCACACCCGGTATCCAATACCCATGAAGCAGAATTAGTAATCAAATTAACTTCAACCACAAACACACCTGGGTTGGAGAGGAGTTGTGGGCACTCCCTCTTCCAATGCCCTTTCCCTTGGCAATGCATGCAGACATCATTTGCCTTGGACCGCTGAGAACCACGGGCCTTCCCTTTCCCTTTGCTCGGTCCAACCGGAGCAACAGGGACGCCCGGAGCGTGAGCAGGGGCCACAACCGTCTTCCCTTTGCCCTTCTTCCTCTTCCAGCGTCTGGCCCTCTTGCCATTCGCCATGGAGGTCGAAGCCTCTCCTATCAATACCGCCGGCGCCGACTTGTGGGTCGTTGCCTCGTATTGGACCAGCATGTTGATCAACTCATGAATAGACTTCTCAAGTCCGTTCATGTTGTAGTTTACAACAAACGGGTCATAGGATGGAGGAAGCGACTGGAGGATCACGTAGATGTACGTGTCATTGTTAAGCCCAGCTTTAAGGTCCTCGAGTTTCTCCACTAGGGAGAGCATCTTCACCCCATGACTCTGTACAGACGCTCCTTCAGCGAGCTTGGTGCCAAAGAATGCTTTTGTGGCGCCATATCTAATATGCCTATCCGGAACCGCATAAACCTCGTTCATGCGGAGCATTATGGCGGAGACGTTGTCCAGCCTCTCATACTGCTTCTGGATGTCGTTAGACATCGAAGCCAGTATGATACTGCGTACTTTCCGATTGTCCTCATGCCATTTCTCGAACGTCAAACGTTCTTCAGGCGTGGACCCCTCCGGTAAGTCGCTCGGTGGCGTCTCGTCCAAGACGTAGCCTTGGTTCTCGAAACCGAGGACAATCCTCAGGTTTCTCAGCCAGTCCGAGTAGTTTGTTCCGTTGAATTTGTTAGTCTCAAGAATCATGGTTAACGGGTTCTTAGACATATCTACATTATTAAAAAATGTAAAGCAGAAATTAGCAGATGATGGTAATATTATTGTTCAAGTTGAAGACTTGGTCTTTTAGTCTTTAACCCTCCCACTATTTATACGAAAGTCCGCCACTCTCAAGCGGAGTTTCGGGAAACCATTTCCTAGTGGGCTTGGGATCCACAAGCGTAATCTCCATGCCCCGCTTTTACGATTCACATGAAGAAGACCTTGTGGGAGATATCCAATATCATTTTCATCCAATGAGATTCCCAAGATATTTTGCCTCACCTATTCACATGGTCCCGAGGACTCCAAGCGAACCATGTTACTCAGTGTTAGGCCCGACCCATCAACCAAATCATGCCTCAAACTGTCGCCCCCCACGACTCGTGAGACAGGGAAACAGCGAGCGCAGTCTTTTTGTTCACAACAATAGTGCAAATTTCCCCTATTCCAAGTGTGCCACGACTCGTGAGACCACACTTTGGTAGTGGTAGCTTCCTCACCACATTGCTGTGGATGGAAGGCTCGGACAGACCAAAATACCATTTTGATCCAAGTCCGTTCTGGGCCTAATATTTAATTTGGTCCAACCAAATGAGAGTTTGTGTGTGACCGAGACCTCATCACATTATTGTGTTTTAGCATGCATAAATATCCAATATTTAAAGCGATAAATAAATACGCCGCATGCAGAAAACATAGCATACCCCTGTTAGGATGATCACAAGCCCAACCTATGCGACCCACTGAGCCCGCAGTGAGTCTATGGTCTGTCTAGGGTGGTCCTAAATTATTACAATAGTAATATACCCATTGTCATTCCAATGGGCCTTGTAGTGCTCTTGTTTCACGCCTTGATGCTCCTCCTTGGGGTCTCCGACTCCAATTTCTTGTTAAAATTGAAACCTCACCAATCCTATCTACTCTCATTACAACTGAAAGTAATACATCAGTAATAAAGAAAACAAGCCTTAACATCATGAGGCTGAAAATGCGGGAGATGATAGTCCCAAAAACAAGAGGCACGCAGGCCCCACCCAACAGAAAATAAATAAACATTCATTCATCCATACACAAGGTCTAGGGCTTTGTGATCATCTCATGTTGATTCCATCAACTCACATATAACATAATTATTCCAAATAATCATGCATAAATAACCAATGGATATTCCAAATACCCAAGTGATGTCCAACATCACAAAAGCATAAATATACAAATAATATGCAAAATTCAAATTTTAAATTTAATGGACATTCTAAACAATGCATCCAATGCATGTATTAATCCCAAATTAATTAAGCAAATTTAATTCAATGAATAATCCAATTATCCCAAAATCAAAAATGCAAAATTAATATATTTTCAGAATATTGTGCAGAAAATACAGAAAATTAAATTTTCCGGAAAAAGTCGAAAAACGGCACAAAACGGCCCAGCCGTTGTGCTGGCTGGCCGGCCGCGCGCACAGGCCGAAGCCCAGCGCGTGGCCACTGCCGGCCCGACCAATTTTTTTTTTTTTTTAAAACTGTTTCAGCACAATAACATTAATATTATTCTGAAAATAAGCATGCAATTTTAGATCCAATCTAACTAAATTAAGCATGCCAAAAGTCCATTAAATCCAAATAATTGAATCATCATATTATTCATATATTTACGTAATCTAACATGCCAATAAAGCCATTTAAAAGCAAGTAGATCATGCCAAACACATAGATCTATGCCCCTTACATCGAACCGGGCTCTGATACCACTTGAAGGACAAGCGGATCCGCCCGGGAGTGCGAGCGGAAGCGAGAAAGGCGAGAAAGTGCGTAATTTTAAGTCAAATTCAAAATACGCGAATCCCAAAGGGTGTACCCTTGGGTGCTCAACCGGGCGTTCGATGTAGGATGTGTAAATATTAAAAAATATATTTAAACACATAGGGCATAGATATACAAATGAAATCAATCAAAGCGTAATAAACCGTTACCTTTGATTGTTTAGCGTATGCTCCCGGCTACTAGCGTTGTTCCTTCTCCGGAATGCTCACGAAATCCAAACGTATGGATTCTCCAAAGGTGATCCACACCACACCGGAAGAAACAAACGTTCTTCTTGCTAGAAAAGAACGGGCTTAGGAAGGAATCGGTTTAAGAGAAGAACACTATGAATTAGTGTTCTCTTAAACTTACTTTGTTCTTCTTCTTGATTCAAAATCAAGTGAAGAACACAAGTGTAAGAGAGGGAGGGAGCACGAAATTTTGAGAGAGAGGAGAGGATTTTTGTCTTCTCTTTTTCCTAGAAAAAGATGAATAATGAATCACTTATGCTAGGTTTTGTATATTCTAATATATATACATAATTAATGTGATTATTGGAATATGTCTAGGTTCATCCAAGGATGTCTAGATTCATTCCAATCAATCACCATCAATTCTTCAATCAAGCCTACCAAAATTTATGGTATGATCAAATCATACCAAAAAGGAAGAGCTTGATTGGAGTTGATTTGTCTCTTTCCAAAAGAGACAAGTCAACATACCACCTAGCATGCAACATGGCTGATTTTGCTTCCTCCAAGGGAGCATGTCGGCTATGTTTAATTAATGGAAGAAGTCCAACTTCTTCCTATTCCAAATTAGGAATTATTTCTCCTCTCGAGTATAATTTAACGGACCAGGTTTTATCGTAATCCAATTACGACGAACCCAATATTAAATCCAATTTAATGTCCACTTAAATTATTCCCGTTGATCTTTTAATCCAATTAAAAGATCCAACGTCTCAACATCTCAACTTTCCATATTTAATCGAAAATCCAATTTACCGATTAAATGAAAGCCCGATACAATATCGGCCCGTCCATCCAATGGACTTTCCCTTAAGTAATCCAATTACTTATTTTATCCTTCGAGATTGACTCCAAGTCGATCTCTCAACCTCCTCGGTGATTTGTTTGTGACCCTTTAGGTTCACCCTCAGCTAGACTTGGGCCCGTGTCCCACAAGGGCCCGTTACCATGGGTGGCCGTCTAGCAACGGTCCATGGCACTAGAGACTAGGTGAATTGGCGTGAACATTTAGGCGCCGATTCCGTACGGGTACGATCCTTCCGTCTACCGTCTCCCGACCTTAGTCTAGGGTATGGAATTGGGCGTCGGTTCCCATCCTTGACTAGGCATCTATGCTTAATACTCGAGACTACGTATGCTTCATTGTGTCGACACAGGAAACCATTCCCTGTTCGACCAACCACTGTGGCCACAGCTTCAAACAGCATGAACGTGTCTCCGAGTGCATAGGAGATACCTCTGTCACATACTGACAGGGGACGGATCCTCTTCTTGGAATCCACCGTCCTCGCTACACATTCTGACTGCACTGGACCAGGCTTATGATAATCATCTAACAGAATGATTACCTCTCGCCAGATCGAAGATACAGCCGTCCTGTGCACGCGACTGCCATGATCCCTCAAGTCTGAGGATTACTCCCGTACTATCGGAACCGGGGAAAACCAATCATATCGACCAAGCCTCCAAGGCTTCCATATGATGATCCCCGCGAGTCAGTCCAGTCGGCTCGACCCCAGTCGACCAACCCATCAAGATCGTGTAGGCGTCCCACGCCTGTCGCCGATGAAACACGGCACTCATCTAATGAACACGACTTTTGACGCAAGTCTCAATAGGACTCTCGATGCCCTGTCTCGAGGTCCTCGACTTGGAACGTTTCAGACCCAACTCTTAATCAGTTGGTTTCATGACCACCATCCAATGCGTGGCCCAACTGCACGAGTTGTTGTCCATGGTCTGTGGGCTTTGTTGCGATATAAGTTAAACACCGTTTTAACAAATGTAAGATGAGCGCAAGAAAGAAGG
Source organism: Sesamum alatum (assembly GCA_034509735.1). Classification (NCBI taxonomy): domain Eukaryota; kingdom Viridiplantae; phylum Streptophyta; class Magnoliopsida; order Lamiales; family Pedaliaceae; genus Sesamum; species Sesamum alatum. The sequence goes on from JACGWO010000013.1 coordinate 5,687,557, forward strand.
TACCATTGGTGACGAACACTCATCTTATTCATCACATAATAATATTACATTCACATCAAGTTGTCGGATAGGTTACAAATTGCCAAACCTATTGGCTTTCTGGTCACCTATTCCAACACTAGATACATTTCAATCAATCACCATTAATTCTTCAATCAAGCCTACCAACTTTTATGGTATGATCAAATCATACCGAAATGGAAGGGCTTGATCGGAGTTGATTTGTCTCTTTCCAAAAGAGAAAAGTCAACATATCACCTTGCATGAAACATGGCTGATTTTAGCTTCCTCCAAGGGAGCATTTCGGCCATGCTCATTATGGGAAAAAGTCCAACTTCTTCCTATTCTGTGGGCTTTGTTGCGATATAAGTAAAACACCGTTTTAACAAATGTGAAATGAGTGCAACAAAGTAAGCACCAAAAGTGACGAATACTCATTTTATTCATCACATAATAATATTACATTTACATTGAGTTGTATAATAGGTTACAAATCGCCAAACCTATTGGCTTTCTGGTCATCTATTCTAACAATCTCCCACTTGACCTAAAGCCAATCACCCATTGACCTCAAACCCATCTTATCCAGATGCTGAGTATGGGCAACTTGCGACGCGGGCTTAGTAAGTGGATCTGCTATGTTTTCTGCGGAGTTGACTCGGTCCATCCGAACGTCACCCCTGCTAACAATCTCTCTGAGCAGATGGTAGCGTCTAACAATATGCTTGGATTGGTGATGAGATCTCGGTTCCTTTGCTTGCGCTATTGCCCCGTTGTTATCGCAGAAGATAACTACTAGCTCAGCGATGCTAGGTACTACATCCAACTCTTGGATGTAGCTCTTCATCCAAACCGCCTCCTTATTAGCTTCCGAAGCTGCTATGTATTCAGACTCTGTGGTGGAGTCCGTCGTGGTAGCCTGCTTGGAACTCTTCCAAGCGACCACGCCACCATTAAGTCTGAACACATAACCAGACTGAGACTTGGCATCATCGTCATCCGACTGGAAGCTAGCGTAGCTATAGCCTTCCAATATAAACTCTCCACTGCCGTAGATCAAGAACATGTCCTTAGTCCTTTTCAGGTACTTCAGGATAGTCTTGACTACACTCCAGTGTGCCTTCCCGGCACACAACTGATATCGATTAGTTATGCTCAAAGTGAAAGCCACATCAGGTCTAGTGCACTGAACAACATACTGTATGCTGCCTATGGCTGAAGCATAGGGGATGTCCAACATCCGTTTAAGCTCCTCATCTATCTTGGGAGACTACTTCTTGGACAACTTAATTCCATGCCTCATAGGAAGGAATCCTCGTTTTGAGTTTTTCCATCTTGAATCTCTTCAAGACTTTCTCAATATACGAGGACTAGGCCATTCCTAACATCCTTCTAGATCTATCCCTGTAGATCTTGATGCCAAGGATATAGGATGCCTCGCCCATATCCTTCATGGAGAATTGCATTGACAACCAAACTTTAGTGGTACCCAACATCTTAGCATCATTCCCAATGAGCAAGATGTCATCCACATAAAGCACCAGAAATGCAACTGAGCTCCCACTGACCTTCTTGTATACATAAGGATCGGACTCGTTCTTGATGAAATCATATCACCGTATGACTTCATTAAAACGTATGTTCCAGCTTTAGGAAGCTTGTTTGAGGCCATAGATGGACCTTTGGAGACGGCAGACCTTTTGCTCTTCTCCAACAGTGGTGAAACCTTCCGGCTGATCCATATAGATCTTTTCCTCTATGAAACCGTTGAGGAAGGCCGTTTTCACGTCCATCTGCCATATTTCATAGTCATACCTTGCTGGTATGGCAAGCAGTATCCGAATGGACTTAGCCATTGCTACGGGCGACTAGGTTTCCTCGAAGTCGACCCCGGGTTGCTGAGTGTAACCCTTCGCCACAAGCCAGGCCTTGAAGGTTGTAACCTCCTCGTCAGCTCCAAGCTTACGTTTGTAGACCTATTTACACCCTACGGGTTTTACCCTTTTGGGTGGGTCTACTAGGGTTCAAACCTGGTTTGTACCCATCGAGTTCATTTTGGATTTCATGACCTCAAGCCACTTATCCGAATCGATGTCCGACATCGCTTTTCCGTATGTCTTTGGATTATTATCCAACTGACCGGTCAGGCCCAGAAATCCATTCCTATCAGGTGCATGGGATACTCTGGCCGACCTATGGAGGACTGGAACAATATCAGTGGGAACTACTGGCTCAGATGTCACTGCCGCCTCATGGGGTACCTCACTTGATTCCTCAAGGAGTACCTCATCGCGTTGACTATGAGATGGAAAACCCTTTTCCATGAACACTGTGTTTTGCGAGACAAAAACCTTTTGCTCGGAGGGATCATAGAAATAATACCCCGCAGTTTCTTTCAGATAGCCAATGAACCTGCATAAACTAGACCTCGAGTCCAGTTTATCTCCCACTAATCTCTTGACATATGCGGGGCAACCCCACACTTTCAAGTATTTGTAAGAGGCAGGCTTGTCGTGCCAAATCTCATATGGCGTCTGGGATACCTTCTTAGATGGTGCCAAGTTCAAAACTTTGGCTGCCGTCTCAAGAGCGTATCCCCAGAAGGAAAGAGGGAGTTCGGTAAAACTCATCATGGATCGGACCATGTCCAACAAGGTCAGATTCCTCCTTTCAGACACACCATTAAGCTGTGGTGTTCCACGAGGGGTCCACTGAGAGAGAATCCCATTCTCTTTTAGATAATCAGTAAACTCACCGCTCAAATACTCTCCACCTCGGTCCGATCGAAGGGCTTTGATCTTTCGACCGGTTTGGTTCTCTATTTCAAGTCTGTATTCCTTAAACCTTCCAAAGGCTTCAAACTTGTACCTCATCAGGTAAACATAACCATACCGTGAGTGATCATCGATAAGGTTATGAAGTACGAGTACCCACCTCTAGCCTGAGTATTTAGTGGGCCACAGACATCCATATGGATCAAATCCAATAGACCACTGGCTAGCGTGCTTTGTCCAACAAAGGGTTTCTTGGTCATCTTTCCCTTCAGACAGGATTCACAGGTCGGTAGGTTGTCCAAATCGTCTATTTCTAGACTCTTTTAGTCCACCAACCTTCTTATCCTATCTTTAGAGACATGACCTAACATCGCATGCCATATCTGTGCATTATTCTGATCATCACGTTTTTGTTTGTGTTCTGCAGTCACAATCCAATTAGACTATTGCAGTATGTATAGATCGTTGACCAATGTACCAAGCAGATGAGAAATACCATCTTTAATAATGAAAAAACCATTTTTATTGATGGTAAATCCAAATCCCTCCTTATCAAGGACCGGGATGGAAACAATGTTTTTAATCATGCTAGGTACATAGAAACAGTCGTTCAGTACAATCGTAACATGACTACTAATGCCTAACTCCATTGACCCTACGGCTTCCGCAGCAACGGCCTTGCCATCGCCTATCCTCAGGATCATCTCATCCTTGGTTAGCCTTCTGCTTCTTTGCAGTGCCTGCAAATCATTGCAGATGTGAGCACCACATCCGGTATCCAATACCCATGAAGCAGAATTAGTTATCATGTTTACTTCAACCACAAACATACCTGGGTTGGAAGGGAGTTGTGGGCAGTCCCTCTTCCAATGCCCCTTTCCTTGGCAATATCTGCAGACATCATTTGCCTTGGACCGCTGAGAACTGAAAAAATGCGTGGATCATCCCGGGAAAATTGCGCGAATGCGGAAGCGCAGTATAAAATAAAATAGCGGAATTTAAAACATGCTTTTAAATTAAAGAACACGTTTCAAGGGGTGTGCCCTTGAAATTTTTCAGGTGTTTGGTGTATCTCATGAATAAATAACATGTAAGCAATCATGGAGGCCATAGGGTTGAAAAATAAAAGAGGCAAAAACGTAAATCGAGACCTACCCATTGTCGTTTTCGTCTTCAACGGCTACACGCGTTGTTCCCCGTTTTGCACCAAGATCTCGTTCTTGAGACCCTCCAAATCGTGATACACGATCCACCCACGTATCTTGCACGTCGTGCTAACAACGAACAAGTATGTAATTTATGGAGTGGATGAATCAACAACACGTTATGAATTAACGGTATTGATTCATCAATGTTCTAATGTTCCAAGAACAAAAGAACAAGAATTATTTTCTTGCTAAGAGAGAGAGGGGCGGACGAGAGGGGAGAGGGAGAGAGTTGTGTGTGTGTGTTGGAATTTCATCATCCTTCAAAAGGTGCAAGGCTAGGGGTTTATATAGAGGAGGATTTTAATCCTCTTTAAACTCCAACACTTTAGAAGCTTAATTTGACTAGGATTTTGACCTAGTCAAAGTCCTAGTCAAAGTGGAATTTGACCTTGTCAAATTCAATCCTAGCCTTTCATCTCTCCCATTAAATCTCAACCATTAATTTAATTTAATGGAATATTTAAATCCTATTAAATATTCCAAAAGGCCAAATAAATATAATAAATAAATATTAATATTTATTATAGGCCCATTAAATTAATTCCCTTAATAAATTCAATTTATTAATTTAATTCCCTTTATCAAATAGAGGGAATTAATTCTCTGAGAAAATATAGGACCCGATTAAATCCAATTTAATCATTCCTTTACTCCAATATTTAATTCCAAATTAAATACTAAATGTGTGTGTGGATAGTGTGTGACTCTTTAGGTTCACCTTTCAGCTAGACTTGGTCGGATTTCTATAATCCGTCCGTTACCATGGGTGGCCATCTAGCAACGGTCCATGGCACTAGAGACTTGGTGAAATATTCGGGGATGAACATTTAGGCTCTAACAGTACACTTGTCCTTCTGTCTTCGGTCTCATCACTTAGGGTCTAGGGCACGGAAAATGCAGGTACCCATTTTGGACCTAAGTGTCGGTCTGTCCTCACTAAACGCCGCAAGGGAAACCTTCCCTTCTGTTCAGTTACTGTGGCCATAGATTTTAGGGACAAGACACAGAGCATACATGAGACTCAACTGTCAATGCCTTTTGACAGGAGACAAATCCTTTCTTGGAAATTACTGTCACGCTGTACACCAGAGCTGCACTAGACATGTCTTATGACTACTCAAGTGCTTCTTGGCAATCTCTCACCATATCTAAGATACAGACCTGATGTATAGGTAAACTCAGTAGTTCCTCAAGTCAAAGGACTTGACCTGTACCGTTGGAACCGGGAATACACGTCGTACCTTGCTGACCATGCTCAAGGTCCTCCGTAAGACGGTTCCCGCGAGTCACCTCAGTCAGCTGCTTTCTAGCATGCTAACCCACTAACACTGCTTAGACGACCTTCATCACCCGTCGATGAAATACGACAGCAGATGCTTAGTGCAAGCCTCAAGGGGAATCTTGTTAGAATAGGTGACCTTTAAAGCCAATCACCCATATGCCTAATCCCCATCTTCTCAAGATGTTGCGTATGAGCACTTTGCGACATAGGCTTTGTCAGCGGGTCTGCTGTGTTGTCTGCTGAGTTGACTCGGTCCATCCGAACGTCACCTCTTCCTACCATTTCTCTAAGAAGATGGTAGCGTCTAAGAATGTGTTTGGAACGGTGGTGAGATCTCGGTTCCTTCGCTTGCGCTATTGCACCGTTGTTATCACAGAAGATGACAACGGGCTCGGCGATGCTAGGCACCACACCCAACTCTTGGATGTAGTTTCTCATCCAAACCGCTTCCTTGGCAGCTTCTGAAGCTGCTATGTATTCAGCCTCAGTGGTGGAGTCAGCAGTGGTTGCTTGCTTGGAACTTTTCCAAGCCACTACTCCTCCGTTGAGCTTGAATACATACCCCGATTGAGACTTGGCATCATCGTCATCAGACTGGAAGCTGGCGTCGCTAAAGCCTTCCAGAATTAGTTTTCCATTGCCATAGACTAAGAACATTTCCTTAGTCCTCCTTAGGTACTTAAGGATGCCCTTAACTGCATTCCAATGTGCCTCTCCTGCACAGGACTGATATCTGCTAGTCACGCTCAAAGCGTATGCAATGTCAGGCCTGGTGCAGTGGAACGCATATTGGATGCTACCTACGGCAGAAGCATAGGGGATGACTTTCATCTTTTCAAGTTCCTCATCAGTCTGCGGGGACTGTTTCTTGGATAACTTGATCCCATGCCTCATAGGAAGGAACCCTCGTTTCGAGTTGTCCATTCGATATCTCTTTAGGACTTTCTCCATATACGAGTTTTGGGTGAGCCCTAACATCCTTTTAGATCTGTCCCTGACAATCTGGATGCCTAGGATGTAGGATGCTTCACCCAAGTCCTTCATGGAAAACTTGGTTGACAGCCATGCTTTCGTGTTTCCTAACATTCTGACGTCATTTCCAATGAGCAGAATGTCATCCACGTAAAGCACTAGGAACACTATGGAGCTCCCACTGACCTTCTTGTATACACAAGGGTCGGATTCGTTTTTGATGAAGTCATAACCCCGTATTACTTCATCAAATCGAATGTTCCAACTCCGGGAAGCTTGTTTGAGGCCATAGATGGACTTCTGGAGACGACAGACCTTTTGTTCTTCTCCAGCGACCGTGAAACCCTCCGGCTGATCCATATAGATCTCTTCTTCAACGAAACCGTTGAGGAAGGCCGTTTTCACGTCCATCTGCCATATTTCATAGTCATACCATGCTGCTATGGCAAGCAGGATCCGAATGGATTTAGCCATGGCTACTGGCGAGTAGGTATCCTCAAAATCGACCCCGGGTCGTTGAGTGTATCCCTTAGCTACAAGCCTAGCCTTGAAGGTAGTAACCTCTCCATCAACGCCGAGTTTGCGCTTGTAGACCCACTTACAGCCCACTGGCTTAACACCTTTCGGTGGATCTACAAGTCTCCAAACTTGGTTCTCGCTCATGGAGTCCATTTCGGTTTTTATGGCCTCAAGCCATTTCCCAGAGTCGATGTCTGACATCGCTTCCCCGTATGTCTTAGGATCGTTATCCAGAAGATCGGTCGCACCTAGAAATCCATATCTCACTGGAGGTCTGGATTCTCTAGTGGACCTTCGGAGAACGGGAACGTTAGTGGTAACTGTGGGCGCTGACTGTATCGGAGCCGGCGGTTCAGGGGCCGGGGCTGGCCTCCCTTGAGGTTGTCCTTCATGCCTAGCATGTTGGACTTCTCTAGGTAGGTCAGTCCTCCTAGTGTCTATCCTGAATCCTCTAGGTGAGGTTTCCGCGACTGTTTCTGATGGCTGAGTTCCATCACTTGATTCCTCAAGGATCAGCTCATCAGGTTGGATATCCTCCGGGAAGCCTTGCTCCAAGAATACTGCATTCCTTGAAACAAATACCTTTTGTTCCAAAGGGTCATAAAAGTAATAACCCGCAGTTTCTTTAGGGTATCCAACGAACCTGCATAGGCTAGACCTGGATTCTAGCTTATCTCCCACTAACCTCTTTACGTATGCGGGGCTACCCCACACTTTCAAGTAGTTGTAGGATGCAGGCTTGCCGTGCCATATCTCATATGGCGTTTGGGTCACTACACTAGTAGGCGCCAAATTCAATAACTTGGCTGCCGTTTCTAATGCATAACCCAAAACGATAGGGGCAATTTGGTAAAACTCATCATGGAACGAACCATGTCCAACAGGGTTCGGTTCCTCCTTTCAGAGACGCCATTTAACTGTGGTGTTCCGGGAGGTGTCCATTCTGATATTATACCATGTTCCTTTAGATAATCTAGGAATTCGCACTAAGGTATTCACCGCCTCGGTCTGACCGTAGGACTTTAATTTTGCAGTTGGTTTGATTCTCCACTTCAAGTCTGAATTCTTTAAACCTCTCAAGAGCTTCAGACTTGTACCTCATCAGGTAAACATAACCATACCGTGAATGATCATCGGTGAAGGTTATGAAGTAGGAGAACCCACCTCGGGCCTGCGTCCTTAGTGGTCCACACACGTCTGTATGGACCAAGTCCAACAGACCTGTGGCAAGCCTGCTTTGTCCTACAAAGGGCTTCTTGGTCATTTTCCCTCTTAGACAAGATTCACAAGTTGGTAGATCACTCAAGTTCCCAACCTCTAGGTTCTTTGAGTCTACCAACCTTTTCATCCTATCTTGGGATATGTGACCTAGCCTAGCGTGCCACAGACGTGCGTTCCCGTTATTATCTAATTTCCGTTTGTGTTGAGCGTTAAGGAACGAAATTCGTTTGTTGTAAGATATAGAGCCCATTATGTAATGTACCAAGTAGATGAGCAATTCCACACCTCATCAAATAAAAGCAATTTTTATTGATTTTAAACTCATAACCATTATTGTCTAACAATGGAATGGAAATGATGTTTTTAATCATACTGGGTACAAAATAAACTTGCTCTAATTCTATGCTAATGGTATCACTAATAACTAAAGTGGCGGATCCTACTGCTTCTGCCGAGATGGCCTTGCCATTTCCGAGCTTCAGGATCATGTCCCCGCTACTTAGTTTTTCTGCTTCTTTTCAACACCTGCAGATCATTGCAAATGTGAGCTCCACAGCCGGTATCCAATACCCAAGAGGCAGAATTAGTGACCATGTTAACCTCAATCACAAATATACCTTGGTTTGAGAAGAGTTTGGGGCACTCTCTCTTCCAATGCCCTTTCTCACGGCAGTTGATACATATGTCATATGCCTTTGACTGTTGCTTGGAGACAACCTTTCCCTTACCTTTGCCTTTCCCCTCTTTGGCAATGGGAACACTCTGAGTGTTCGTAGCTGCTATGACTACCTTTCCCTTCCCTTTCTTCCTTTTCCAACGTCCGGCACCCTTGCCTTTCGTCTTGGAAGTAGAAGCACCTCCAAACAATACCGAAGGCGTGGACTTCTTAGTTGTTGCCTCGTATTGCACCAACATATTGATCAACTCATGAATACCCTTCTCAAGTGCATTCATGTTGTAGTTGACAATAAATTGATCAAAGGAGGGTGGAAGTGACTGAAGGATCACATCTATGTACGTTTCGTTATCGAGACCTGCCTTTAGGTCCTCGAGCTTTTCCACTAGGGTAAGCATTTTAACCCCATGCTCTTGTACAGAGGATCCTTCTGTCATTTTAGTTCCAAAGAACGCCTTGGTCGCGACATACCTAGTATGCCGGTCCGGGACTGCATAGCAATCCTTAAGGCGAGCCATTATGGAAGGGACATCGTCTAGCCTTTCATATTGCTTCTGAATCTCATTGGTCATCGAAGCAAGTATGATGCTACGAACCTTCCGGTTATCCTTATGCCAAGTCTCGAACGTCTCACGTTCCTCTGGCGTGGATCCTTCCGGTAAGGTCCTAGGGAGAGGCTCGTCCATGACGTAGCCTTGGTTCTCATAATCCAGGACTATCCTGAGATTGCGCAACCAGTCGTTGTAGTTGGTTCCATTAAATTTGTTTATCTCAAGAATGGTTGAAAGTGGGTTCTTAGACATTTTAAAATCTTCATGTAGAAAAACAACGTGCGATCAGCAGAAAGTAAAGACGGTGGTTTGATAAAAAATAATTAAATGCTTGGTCTTTAGTCATTTAATCCTCCCACTATTTATACGAAAACACGGTACTCTCAAACGTAGTTTTCGGGAAATCCTTTCCTAGTGGGCTTGGGATCCACAGCGATTTTTCCCATACCCCGCTTTTACGATTCGCATGGAAAAGATCCTGTGGGAGGTATTCCATACCATTCTCGTTCCACGAGATTCCCAAGATTATTGCCTCACCTTTTTGCATGATCCCGAGGACTCCAAGCGAATCATGCTAATTAGGCGTTAGACCCGACCCAATCGACCGAGCCATGGACCCACTAGTACCCCCACGACTCGTGAGACAGGTAGCAGCAGCCCATTTTTCGTTCATGACATAGTGCAGCTTCTTTTAAGTACAATAACGTGCCACGACTCGTGAGACCACGCTATTGACCTAAGACAGCTTCCTCACTATGCCACGGATTGGAAGGCATGGACGAACTCCTAGAGTTCATGTCCACTTTATCTAGGGTCTAATATTTTAACATTGGTCCAACCAATGTGAGAGTAATAATGACCGAGATCTCATACTATATCCATACATTCATCCAAAAATGCATAAATGAAATTCATCCATAGCAGTTATACATGATAAATAAAACCCATTCATCCATCACAATAACCACATGCAAAATTAAAGCCTAACACGCCCCTGTTGGATGATCACAAGCCCGAATCCTATGCGATCCACTGAGCCCGCAGTGGATCTATGGTCAATCTAGGGTTGGTCCTATACTATTACAATAATAGTAACCCAATCATCATTCTGATGGGCCTTGGTCTCTTTTTCTGTTTCTTCACTTCATGGAAAACGCCAAGGGACCTCCGGTCTGTGCTCTCCATGTGGTCCTTCCTTCTTCTCCACCAATTACAAAAATGGAAACCTCACTCCTAGTCTACTCTCATTACATATAAAAAAATTAGAAAACCCAGCGAAAACCCGGGGGGAGTACATAAGGAGGGAGGTAGAAAGCCTTATTATTCCAAGGCACTAGAAAGAGAGAAGGAGAAAGCAGTTTAAAGAGGCACACAGGCCCAACAGTAAATTAAACCATACATTCGGTCTAGGGCTCGTGATCATCCATTTCCATCCAACACACATAATTACATGATCCAATCACATAATCATAATATTCCAACAACACATGATTTCCAATCACATCAATCCAAGATGAAAATAAATGAACATGTGCGTAACGTGTGAAAATAAAATATAAATATTGGCAATGTAAAATTTTTCGTTTTAGGAAAACCTTTCCCCATTATTTTAAGTAAAATAACCCCGGGATTCCAAATCCATTTATTTTACTCCTAAAATAATGTCTTTAGGAATTTAGGAAAAATTGAACCCAAAAAACGAATTTTTCAGAATTAATTTAAAATTAAAACTGAAAATAAATTTTAAAAATAAAATTACACTAGGGTTTCAAAAACCCTAGCCAAGGAGCCACCGGCTGCCGCCGCCTGCAGCAGTCGGCCGCCGGGCGCGCAGGGCAGCAGGCCCTGCCTGCCGCCTCTGCGCGCGCGCAGGCACCGCCTTGCCGGGCGCGCGCGCGCAGGCCCCTGCCTGTGTGCGCGCGCGCCTGGCCGGCATCAGTCTGCGCGGCCTGGCGCATCGGCAGGCCGACGCGCGCGCAGGCTCCTTTGCCTGTGCGCGCGCGCGCGCAGACACCTCTGTCTGCCCGCGCGCGCGCCTGGAGGCGTTTCCATGCGCGCACGCCCGCGCGCAGCCAACCCGGCTGCGCGCTGCCCCTGCGCGGCCGGCAGCGCGCGCGCGCGCAGGCTTCCCATGCCTGCGCGCGTCTGCCCTGCCGGCAGCGCTCGGCTGCGCGCGGCCAGCCTTCCCGGCTGGCCGGCTGTGACGTTTTCTCGTTTTTCAGATTAATTCCCATCCCGATTCCCAAGAAAACAGAAAAATACCAATATTCAGCAATTCACACGAATTAAAAGCAATAAAATAACATGCTTCAAGAATCAAGAAATTCAAGATTTAATTACAACATGCTATTTCACGTTTCATGCTTAAAACGCACATAAACCCTAGGCCTATACACCGAACCGGGCTCTGATACCACTGAAAGATTATGTGGATCGTCCCGGGAAAAGCGCGAATGCGGAAGCGCGGTATAATTAAAATTAAAACGGAATTTAAACATGCTTTTAAATTAAAACACGTTTCAAAGGGTGTGCCTTTGAAATTTTCCCGGGCATTCCGGGCATTCGGTGTATCTCATGAACGTATAACATAAAATAAATCATGGAGGCCATAGGGTTGAAAATTAAAGAGGGACGAAAATTTAAAACGAGACCTACCCGTTGTCGTTTTCGTCTTCAACGGCTACACGCGTTGTTCCCCGTTTTGCACCAAGATCCCGTCCTTGAGACCCTCTAATTCGTGACACACGATCCACCCACGTATCTTGCACGTCGTGCTAGCAACGAACAAGTGTATAATTTTGGAGTGGATGAATCAATAACACATTATCAATTAATGGTATTGATTCATCAAGATTCTAATGTTCCAAGAACAAAAGAATCAAGAATAACTATTTTCTTGAGAGAGAGAGGGCGGACGAGAGAGATGGGAGAGAGAGAGAAACCGTGTGTGTGTGTTGTGTGTGTGTGTTGGAGTTTCATCATCATGTAAATTGTAGGATGCTAGGGGTTTAGATAGAAGAGGAGTTTAATCCTCTTTAAACTCCTCTTTCAAGAACTCTAATTTGATTAGGATTTTGACCTAGTCAAAGTCCTAGTCAAACTAGTGTTTTGACCTAGTCAAAACGATCCTAGCCATCCATCTCTCCCATTAATCTCAACCGTTGATTTAATTTAATTTAATGGAAATATTTAAAACCTATTTAAATATTTCCAAGAGGCTAAAATATAAATATAAATATTATTTAAGCCCATTAAATAAATCCTTTTGATAAATCCAATTTATCAATTTAATTCCTTCTATCAAATAGAAAGAATTATTTCTCCAAGAAAAATAAAGGTCCCGATTAAATCTAATTTAATCATTCCTTCACTCCAATATTTAATTCCAAATTAAATATTTAATTGTGTGTGGATAGTGTGTGACTCTTTAGGTTCACCATTCAGCTAGACTTGGTCGGATTCCTAGAATCCGTCCGTTACCATGGGTGGCCATCTAGCAACGGTCCATGGCACTAGAGACTAGGTGAAATATTCAGGGATGAACATTTAGGCTCTAACAGTACGCTTGTCCTTCTGTCTACGGTCTCAACACTTAGAGTCTAAGGCACGGAAAATGCAGGTACCCATTTTGGACCTAAGTGTCGGTCTGTCCACACTAAACGCCGCGAGGGAACCCTTCCCTTCTGTTCAGTCACTGTGGCCACAGTTTTTAGGGACAAGACCTAGAGCATACATGAGACTCAACTGTCAAAACCTATTGACAGGAGACAGATCCTTTCTTGGAAACTACTGTCACTTTGTACATCAGAACTGCACTAGACATGGCTTATGACTACCAAATGGAATTCTGGCAATCTCTCACCATATCTAAGATACAATCCTGATGTACAGGTAAACTCAGTAATTCCTCAAGTCAAAGGACTTCACCTGTACCGTTGGAACCGGGAATACACGTCATACCTAGCAGACCATACTCAAGGTCCTCCGTAAGACGGTTCCCGCGAGTCACCTCAGTCAGCTGCGTCCTAGCAGGCTAACCCACTAACACTGCTTAGACGATCCTCGTCACCCGTCGATGAAACACGACAGCAGATGCTTAGTGCAAGTCTCAAATGGAATCCCGGTACCCATTTTCGGGATTCCTTGACTTGGAGATTTCCGGACTGATTCAGGAAGACTGATTTCATGGACCTACCTCCAAGCGTAGTCCCAGTCCCCGAAATCGAATCTCAGTCCGTGGGCTCTGTTTGCGTAGTGAACAGATATGGAAAAATAGGTGCAAGTGAACACAAACAAAGTAATGCCAAATGAAAATTCACTTCTTTATTCATTAATGATTTATCAAAACACCTATAATTGTCTAGACATAGGTTACATATACCCGCCAAAATTGGCTTACATGGTCACCTATTCTAACAATCTCCCACTTGACCTTTAAAGCCAATCACCCATATGCCTAATCCCCATCTTCTCAAGATGTTGCGTATGAGCACTTTGCGACATAGGCTTTGTCAGCGGGTCTGCTGTGTTGTCTGCTGAGTTGACTCGGTCCATCCGAACGTCACCTCTTCCTACCATTTCTCTAAGAAGATGGTAGCGTCTAAGAATGTGTTTGGAACGGTGGTGAGATCTCGGTTCCTTCGCTTGCGCTATTGCACCGTTGTTATCACAGAAGATGACAACGGGCTCGGCGATGCTAGGCACCACACCCAACTCTTGGATGTAGTTTCTCATCCAAACCGCTTCCTTGGCAGCTTCTGAAGCTGCTATGTATTCAGCCTCAGTGGTGGAGTTTAGCAGTGGTTGCTTGCTTGGAACTTTTCCAAGCCACTACTCCTCCGTTGAGCTTGAATACATACCCAGATTGAGACTTGGCATCATCGTCATCAGACTGGAAGCTGGCGTCGCTAAAGCTTTCCAGAATTAGTTTTCCATTGCCATAGACTAAGAACATTTCCTTAGTCCTCCTTAGGTACTTAAGGATGCCCTTAACTGCATTCCAATGTGCCTCTCCTTCACAGGACTGATATCTGCTAGTCACGCTCAAAGCGTATGCAATGTCAGGCCTGGTGCAGTGGACCGCATATTGGATGCTACCTACGGCAGAAGCATAGGGGATGACTTTCATCTTTTCAAGTTCCTCATCAGTCTGCGGGGACTGTTTCTTGGACAACTTGATCCCATGCCTCATAGGAAGGAACCCTCGTTTGGAGTTGTCCATTCGATATCTCTTTAGGACTTTCTCCATATACGAGTTTTGGGTGAGCCCTAACATCCTTTTAGATCTGTCCCTGACAATCTGGATGCCTAGGATGTAGGATGCTTCACCCAAGTCCTTCATGGAAAACTTGGTTGACAGCCATGCTTTCGTGTTTCCTAACATTCTGACGTCATTTCCAATGAGCAGAATGTCATCCACGTAAAGCACTAGGAACACTATGGAGCTCCCACTGACCTTCTTGTATACACAAGGGTCGGATTCGTTTTTGATGAAGTCATAACCCCGTATTACTTCATCAAATCGAATGTTCCAACTCCGGGAAGCTTGTTTGAGGCCATAGATGGACTTCTGGAGACGACAGACCTTTTGTTCTTCTCCAGCGACCGTGAAACCCTCCGGCTGATCCATATAGATCTCTTCTTCAACGAAACCGTTGAGGAAGGCCGTTTTCACGTCCATCTGCCATATTTCATAGTCATACCATGCTGCTATGGCAAGCAGGATCCGAATGGATTTAGCCATGGCTACTGGCGAGTAGGTATCCTCAAAATCGACCCCGGGTCGTTGAGTGTATCCCTTAGCTACAAGCCTAGCCTTGAAGGTAGTAACCTCTTCATCAACGCCGAGTTTGCGCTTGTAGACCCACTTACAGCCCACTGGCTTAACACCTTTCGGTGGATCTACAAGTCTCCAAAACTTGGTTCTCGCTCATGGAGTCCATTTCGGTTTTTATGGCCTCAAGCCATTTCCCAGAGTCGATGTCTGACATCGCTTCCCCGTATGTCTTAGGATCGTTATCCAGAAGATCGGTCGCACCTAGAAATCCATATCTCACTGGAGGTCTGGATTCTCTAGTGGACCTTCGGAGAACGGGAACGTTAGTGGTAACTGTGGGCGCTGACTGTATCGGAGCCGGCGGTTCAGGGGCCGGGGCTGGCCTCCCTTGAGGTTGTCCTTCATGCCTAGCATGTTGGACTTCTCTAGGTAGGTCAGTCCTCCTAGTGTCTATCCTGAATCCTCTAGGTGAGGTTTCCGCGACTGTTTCTGATGGCTGAGTTCCATCACTTGATTCCTCAAGGATCAGCTCATCAGGTTGGATATCCTCCGGGAAGCCTTGCTCCAAGAATACTGCATTCCTTGAAACAAATACCTTTTGTTCCAAAGGGTCATAAAAGTAATAACCCGCAGTTTCTTTAGGGTATCCAACGAACCTGCATAGGCTAGACCTGGATTCTAGCTTATCTCCCACTAACCTCTTTACGTATGCGGGGCTACCCCACACTTTCAAGTAGTTGTAGGATGCAGGCTTGCCGTGCCATATCTCATATGGCGTTTGGGTCAATGCACTGGTAGGCGCCAAATTCAACAACTTGGCTGCCGTTTCTAATGCATAACCCCAAAACGATAGGGGCAATTTGGTAAAACTCATCATGGAACGAACCATGTCCAACAGGGTTCGGTTCCTCCTTTCAGAGACGCCATTTAACTGTGGTGTTCCGGGAGGTGTCCATTCTGATATTATACCATGTTCCTTTAGATAATCTAGGAATTCGGCACTAAGGTATTCACCGCCTCGGTCTGACCGTAGGACTTTAATTTTGCAGTTGGTTTGATTCTCCACTTCAAGTCTGAATTCTTTAAACCTCTCAAGAGCTTCAGACTTGTACCTCATCAGGTAAACATAACCATACCGTGAATGATCATCGGTGAAGTTTATGAAGTAAGAGAACCCACCTCGGGCCTGCGTCCTTAGTGGTCCACACACGTCTGTATGGACCAAGTCCAACAGACCTGTGGCAAGCCTGCTTTGTCCTAGAAAGGGCTTCTTGGTCATTTTCCCTCTTAGACAAGATTCACAAGTTGGTAGATCACTCAAGTTCCCAACCTCTAGGTTCTTTGAGTCTACCAACCTTTTCATCCTATCTTGGGATATGTGACCTAGCCTAGCGTGCCACAGACGTGCGTTCCCGTTATTATCTAATTTCCGTTTGTGTTGAGCGTTAAGAACGAAATTCGTTTGTTGCAAGATACAGAGCCCACGGACTGAGATTCGATTTCGGGGACTGGGACTACGCTTGGAGGTAGGTCCATGAAATCAGTCTTCCCGAATCAGTCCGGAAATCTCCAAGTCAAGGAATCCCGAAAATGGGAACCAGGATTCCATTTGAGACTTGCACTAAGCATCTGCTGTCGTGTTTCATCGACGGGTGACGAGGATCGTCTAAGCAGTGTTAGTGGGTTAGCCTGCTAGGACGCAGCTGACTGAGGTGACTCGCGGGAACCGTCTTACGGAGGACCTTGAGTATGGTCTGCTAGGTATGACGTGTATTCCCGGTTCCAACGGTACAGGTAAAGTCCTTTGACTTGAGGAATTACTGAGTTTACCTGTACATCAGGATTGTATCTTAGATATGGTGAGAGATTGCCAGAATTCCATTTGGTAGTCATAAGCCATGTCTAGTGCAGTTCTGATGTACAAAGTGACAGTAGTTTCCAAGAAAGGATCTGTCTCCTGTCAATAGGTTTTGACAGTTGAGTCTCATGTATGCTCTAGGTCTTGTCCCTAAAAACTGTGGCCACAGTGACTGAACAGAAGGGAAGGGTTCCCTCGCGGCGTTTAGTGTGGACAGACCGACACTTAGGTCCAAAATGGGTACCTGCATTTTCCGTGCCTTAGACTCTAAGTGTTGAGACCGTAGACAGAAGGACAAGCGTACTGTTAGAGCCTAAATGTTCATCCCTGAATATTTCACCTAGTCTCTAGTGCCATGGACCGTTGCTAGATGGCCACCCATGGTAACGGACGGATTCTAGGAATCCGACCAAGTCTAGCTGAATGGTGAACCTAAAGAGTCACACACTATCCACACACAATTAAATATTTAATTTGGAATTAAATATTGGAGTGAAGGAATGATTAAATTAGATTTAATCGGGACCTTTATTTTTCTTGGAGAAAATAATTCTTTCTATTTGATAGAAGGAATTAAATTGATAAATTGGATTTATCAAAAGGATTTATTTAATGGGCTTAAATAATATTTATATTTATATTTTAGCCTCTTGGAAATATTTAAATAGGTTTTAAATATTTCCATTAAATTAAATTAAATCAACGGTTGAGATTAATGGGAGAGATGGATGGCTAGGATCGTTTTGACTAGGTCAAAACACTAGTTTGACTAGGACTTTGACTAGGTCAAAATCCTAATCAAATTAGAGTTCTTGAAAGAGGAGTTTAAAGAGGATTAAACTCCTCTTCTATATAAACCCCTAGCATCCTACAATTTACATGATGATGAAACTCCAACACACACACACACGGTTTCTCTCTCTCTCCCATCTCTCTCGTCCGCCCCTCTCTCTCTCAAGAAAATAGTTTTTCTTGATTCTTTTGTTCTTGGAACATTAGAATCTTGATGAATCAATACCATTAATTGATAATGTGTTATTGATTCATCCACTCCAAAATTATACACTTGTTCGTTGCTAGCACGACGTGCAAGATACGTGGGTGGATCGTGTGTCACGAATTAGAGGGTCTCAAAGACGAGATCTTGGTGCAAAACGGGGAACAACGCGTGTAGCCGTTGAAGACGAAAACGACAACGGGTAGGTCTCGTTTTAAATTTTCGTCCCTCTTTAATTTTCAACCCTATGGCCTCCATGATTTATTTTATGTTATACGTTCATGAGATACACCGAATGCCCGGGAAAATTTCAAAGGCACACCCTTTGAAACGTGTTTTAATTTAAAAGCATGTTTGAATTCCGTTTTAATTTTAATTATACCGCGCTTCCGCATTCGCGCTTTTCCCGGGACGATCCACATAATCTTTCAAATCTCGGTACCCATTTTCGAGATTCCTTGACTTGGAGATTTTCGGACTGATTCGGTAAGACTGATTTCATGGACCTACCTCCAAGCGTAGTCCTAGTCCCCGAAATCGATTCTCAGTCCGTGGGTTTTGTTTGCGTAGTGAACAGATATGTAATAGCAGATATAAGTGAACGTAAACAAAGTGTTGCCATATGAATTTTCACTTCTTGATTCATAAATGATTTATCAAACACCTGAAATTGTCTAGACATTGGTTACATATTCCCGCCAAAATTGGCTTACATGGTCACCTATTCTAACAAGAACCACGGGCCTTCCGTTTCCCTTTGCTCGGTCCCACCGGAGCGACAGGGGTGCCTGGAGCGCGAGCAGGGGCCGCAACTGTCTTCCCTTTCCCCTTCTTCCTCTTCCAGCGTCCGGCCCTCTTGCCATTCACCTCGGAGGTTGAAGCCTCTCCTATCAATATCGCTGGCGTCGACTTGTGGGCCATTCCCTCGTATTGGACCAGTATGTTGATCAACTCATGAATAGACTTCTCAAGTCCGTTCATGTTGTAGTTTACAACAAATGGGTCATAGGACGGAGGAAGCGACTGGAGGATCACGTCAATGTACGTGTCATTGTTAAGCCCAACTTTAAGGTCCTGAAGTTTCTCCACTGGGGAGAGCATCTTGACCCCATGACTTTGTACAGACGCTCCTTCAGCAAGTTTGGTGCCGAAGAATGCTTTTGTGGCGGCATATCTAACATGCCTATCTGGAACCACATAAACCTCGTTCATGCGGAGCATTATGGCGGAGAGGTTGTCCAGTCTCTCATACTGCTTCTGGATGTCGTTAGACATTGAAGCCAGTATGATACTGCGTAGTTTCTGGTTGTCCTCATGCCATTTCTCGAACGTCAAATGTTCTTCTGGCGTGCACCCCTCCAGTAAGTCGCTCGGCGGCGGCTCGTCCAAGACGTAGCCTTGGTTCTCGAAACTGAGGACAATCCTCAAGTTTCTTAACCAATCCGAGTAGTTCATTCCGTTCAATTTATTAGTCTCAAGTACCATGGTTAATGGATTCTTAGACATATCTACATTAATGAAAATGTAAAGCAGAAATTAGCAGATGATGGTAATATTATTGTTCAAGTTGAAGACTTGGTCTTTTAGTCTTTAACCCTCCACTATTTATACGAAAGTCCGCTACTCTCAAGCGGAGTTTGGGGAAACCATTTCCTAGTGGGCTCGGGATCCACAAGCGTAATCTCCATGCCCCGTTTTCACGATTCACATGAAGAAAACCTCGTGGGAGATATCCAATATTATTCTCATCCAATGAGATTCCCAAGATATTTTGCCTCACCTATTCGCATGCTTCCGAGGACTGCAAGCGAACCATGTTACTCAGTGTTGGGCCCGACCCATCAACCAAATCATGCCTCAAACTGTCGCCCCCCAGGACTCGTGAGACAGGGAAACAGCGAGCACAGTCTTTTTATTCACAATAACGGTGCAACTTTCCATTAGTCCAAGTGTGCCACAACTCGTGAGACCACACAGGGTAGTGGTAGCTTCCTCACCACATTGCTATGGATGGAAGGCTCGGACAGATCAAAATACCCTTTTGATCCAAGTCCGTTTTAGGCCTAATATTTAATTTGGTCCAACCAAATGAGAGTTTGTACGACCGAGACCTCATCACATTATGGTGTTTTAGAATGCATAAATATCCAATATTTAAAGCGATAAATAAATACACCGCATGCAGAAAACATAGCATACCCCTGTTAGGATGATCACAAGCCCAACCTATGCAACCCACTGAACCCGCAGTGAGTCTATGGTCTGTCTCGGGTGGTCCTAAATTATTATAATAATAGTATATATCCATTGTCATTCCAATGGGCCTTGTAATGCTCTTATTTCATGCCTTGATGCTTCACCTTGGGGTCTCCGACTCCATATGCTTGTTAAAATTAAAGCCTCACCAATCCTATCTACTCTCATTACCATTGAAAGTAATACATTGGAAATAATAACAAGCCTTAACATCATGAGGCTGAAACTGCGGGAGATGATAGTCCCAAAACATGAGGCACGCAGGCCCCACCCAACAGAAATTAAATGATCATACATTCATCCATACATAAGGTCTAGGGCTCTTGTGATCATCCCATGTTGATTCCATCAACGCACATAACACAATTATTCCAGATAATCATGCATAAAACAATGGATATTCCAAATATCCAAGTGATGTCCAACATCACAAAAGCATAAATATATAAACATTATGCAAAATTCAAATTTCAAATTTAATGGACATTACAAACAATGCATCCAATGCATGTATTAATCCCAAATTAAGTAAGCAAATTTAATCTAAGGAATAATCCAATTATTCCAAAATCAAATGTGCAAAATTAATACATTTTCAGAATAATCTGCAAAAAATACAGAAAATCAAATTTTCCAGAAAATGTCGAAAAACGGCACAAAACAGCCTAACCATTGTGCCTGCCGGCCACCCACACGCACAGGGCAGTGCGCGCACACGCAAAGGCAGTTAGCCTGCGCGCCCTGCGCGCGCATGCCCCATGCCGCGCTGGCCTCGGCCGGCAGCGGCTGCCTGCGCACAGCGCGCGCAGGCAACCACCTGCGCGCTGCCGCGGTATGCGCGGCCGCCCCTGCCAGCACGCACGCTGGCAGGCACGCCGGCCAGGCCTGCGCGCAGGCCTGAGCCCGAGCGCCCGGCAGCACGCCTGCCAGCCAATAACCGGGCAGGGCGACAACCAACCGTTGTCGCTGCTGTCTAATTTTTTTTTTTCATGTTTTTGAACATCATTTTTTAGCACAAAAACAGTAATAATAATTTGAAAATGAGCATGCAATTTTAGATCCAATCTAATAAAATAAGCAAGCCAAAAGTCCATCAAATTCAAATAATTAAATCATCATATTATTCATATACTTATGTAATCTAACATGCCATTAAAGCCATAAAAGCAAGTAGATCATGCGTCTCCCGGTCTAAGTTTAGGGCATGAAATTGGGCATCGGTTCTGTTAGAATAGGTGACCAGAAAGTCAATGAAGTTGGCTGTTCTGAGAACCATTCGCCAATCTTTGAACGTAAGTAAAATTATGTTGATGAATGTAGTAAGGATTCATCATTCGCAACGATGAGTTTGTTGTGCTTACTGAAGGACAAGCGAAAGCGAGAAAGCGCAAATACAATACGTAATTTAAAATTAATCGCATATAAAGCGAAATCGCAAGGGTGTACCCTTGGGTGCTCAACCGGGCATTCGATGTAGGATGTATTAACGTTTAAAACCATACACTTAACTCATAGGGCATAGATGAAAATAACAAAGAATCTACTAAAGTGTAATAAATCATTACCTTGTAGATTTCTCGTGTGCTCGGGTACTTGCGTTGTTCCTTCACCGGAATGCTCACAAATCCAAAGGTATGGATTCTCCAAAGGTGATCCACACCACACCAGAAAAAACTCACATTCTCCTTGCTAGAGGAAAATGGGTTTATGAAGGAATCGGCTTAAGAGAAGAACACTATTAATTAGTGTTCTCTTAAGCCTACTTTGTTCTTCCTTTTGATTCAAAATCAAGTGAAGAACACAAATAGAAATGGTGAGGAATGGCCGAGAGTTAGAGGGAGAGGAGAGGGCCGCATTTTGCTTCTTCATTTTCCTTGAAAAAGATGAATTACGATTCACATATACAAGGTGTTGTATATACTCCTATATATACACAATTAATGTGATTATTGGAATGTGTCTAGGTTCATCCAAGGATGTCTAGATACATTCCAATCAATCACCATTAATATTCAATCAAGCCTACCAACTTTTATGGTATGATCAAATCATACCAAAAGGGAAGGGCCTGATTGCAGTTGATTTGTCTCTTTCCAAAAGAGATAACTCAACATACCACCTTGCATGAAACATGGCTGATTTTAGCTTCCTCCAAGGGAGCATTTCGGCCAAAATAGGAATTATTTCTCCTCTCGGGTCAAAATTTAACGGACCGAATTTTATCGTAATCCAATTACGATGAACCCAACATTAAATCCAATTGAATGTCCACTTAAATTATTCCCGTTGATCTTTTAATCCAATCAAAAGATCCAACGTCTCAACTTTTCATATTTAATCGAAAATCCAATTTACCGATTAAACGAGGGCCCGATATAATATCGGCCCGTCTATCCAATGGACTATCCCTTAAGTAATCTAATTACTTATTTATCCTTCGAGATTGACTCCAACTCAATCTCTCAACCTCCTCGGTGATTTGTGTGTGACCTTTTAGGTTCACCCTCAGCTAGACTTGGGCTCGTGTCCCACCAGGGCCCATCACCATGGGCGACCGTCTAGCAATGGTCCATGGCACTAGAGACTAGATGAATTGGCGTGAACATTTAGGCGCCGATTCCGTACGGGTATGATCCTTCCGTCTACCGTCTCCCAGCCTTAGTCTAAGGTATGGAATTGGGCGTCGGTTCCCATCCTTGACTAGGCATCTATGCTTAATACTCGAGACGGCGCATGCTTCATTGTGTCGACACAGGAAATCATTCCCTGTTCGATCAACCACTGTGGCCACAGCATTAAATAGCATGAACGTGCCTCTGAGTGCATAGGAGATACCTCTGTCACATACTGATAGGGGATGGATCATCTTCTTGTAATCCACCATCCTCGCTACACATTCCGACTGCACTGGACAAGGCTTATGATGATCATCTTACAGAATGATCACCTCTCGCCAGATCCAAGATACAGCCGTCCTGTGCACGCGACTGCCATGATCCCTCAAGTCTGAGGACTACTCCCGTACTATCTGAACCAGGGAAATTCAATCATACTGACCAAGTCTGCAAGGCTTCGATATGATGATTCCCGCGAGTCAATCCAGTCGGCTCGATCCCAGTCGACCAACCCATCAAGATCGTGTAGGCATCCCACGCCTGTCGTCGATGAAACACGACACTCATCCAATGAACACGACTCTTGATGCAAGTCTCAATATGACTCTCGATGCCCTGTCTCGAGGTCCTCGACTTGGAACGTTTCAGACCCAACTCTAAATCAGTTGGTTTCATGACCACCATCCAATGCGTGGCCCAACTGCACAAGTTGTTAACCGTGGTCTGTGGGCTTTGTTGCGATATAAGTAAAACTCCGTTTAACAAATGTGAAATGAGCGCAACAAAGTAAGCACCAAAATAGACGAATACTCATTTTATTCATCATATAATAATATTACATT
This sequence comes from Sesamum alatum, assembly GCA_034509735.1. Taxonomy (NCBI): domain Eukaryota; kingdom Viridiplantae; phylum Streptophyta; class Magnoliopsida; order Lamiales; family Pedaliaceae; genus Sesamum; species Sesamum alatum. Next base: position 5,711,104 of record JACGWO010000013.1, read on the forward strand.
TACATCGAGTTGTATAATAGGTTACAAATCGACAAACCTATTGGCTTTCTGGTCACTTATTCTAACACTTACTGCTAGCATTGAACGTCGTTTCGATGTCACAACAAACGCCCACAAACCTGATATTCGAATCCAAGAAGTTGGACCGCGCATAGGATGGCAGTCATGAAACCAACTTCTGTAGATAGGTCTGAAACACTCCAAGTCGAGGACCTCGAGATTGTGTATTGAGGGTCCTATAGAGACTTAAACTAAGGATTACATTCACTGATGAGTACCGCGTTTTATCGGTGACAGACGTTGGACGTCTATGAAATATTAGTGGGTTATTGACAAGGGTGTCGGCTGAATGAGGTGACTCGCGAAAATTGTCATATGGAAGCCACACGAGCTTGGTCGGTATGACTCGTATTCCTGGTTCTGATAGTAGGGTATTAGTCCTCGGACTTGAAGAATCACAACAGTCGATTACATATGAAGGCCGTATCTTGGATCAGGCAAGAGGTGATTGTGTCAAATGACAGGGCCATCATAAGCCTTGTTCAGTACAGTCGGAGTACGTAGAGAGGACGGTGGATTCCAAGATAAGATCTGCCCCTGTAAAAGATTATGACATCGAGTTCTCCTATGCGCTCTGAGATGGTTTAAACTCTCAAAGTCTATGGCCATGGCATTTGATTGAGTGGGAAAAGGATTTCCTACGTCAATCATAGGGTTAAAACTATTTCAAGTTTGAAGCATAGGTGCCTAGGTCAAGGATGGGAACCGACATCCTATTCCATGCCCTAGACTAAGGCCGGGAGATAGGCGCCAGTAGGACCATACTTGTATGTAATTCGGAGCCTAAATGTTGATGCTACATATTCACCTAGTCTCTACTGTCATGCACCGTTGCTAGACGGCCACCCATGGTGACGGACTACTTTAGTTATGAGATAACAAGAAGTAAGTCCAAGACTAGTTGAGGGTAAACCTAAAGAGTCACACCCGCTACACCGTATGTGAAAGGAATTAATTTGGAATCAATTTTGGGAGAAGGTTTAATTTAATAAGATTAAATTATACGTCTTGGAGATTCAAGCCTCGATGGATTAATTGGATTTAATCGGACTTGAGTTCATAAATTAGATTTATGGATTTAATAAAGAATGGGATTCCCATTTAATTAGATTAAAATGGTGAATTAATTAGTGGGCTTGGAATATTAAATAGGATTTAATATAGAGTCCATTGGACCTTGGGACTATTTAATTAAATAAGCCCATTCCATAAAGCCCATCAAAAATGGGTGGACGAGACCTGATCTCTAGTATATGACAGTCGAGTCTCCTATGTACTCTGGGACAGTTTAAGCTCTTTAAGTCTGTGGCCACAGCGATTGGTCGAGTAGGGAATGGTTTCCTACATCGATCAATAGAGCAAACGTGTCTCGAGTTATTGAGCATAGTTGTCTAGTCCAGGATGGGAACCGACGCCCAATTCCATGCCCTAGACTCAGACTGGGAGACAGATGATGGAAGGACCATACTCGTATGGAACTCGAGAGCCTAAATGTTCATGCCAACATTCACCTAGTCTCTAGTGCCATGGACCGTTGCTAGACGGCCACCCCTGATGACAGGCATTTTTTCGATTAATGGTTAATCGAAAAACAGTTAATTAAATTAGATTTAATTGATCAATTGTGTTGGACATAAGCCCAAGTCTAGCTGAGGGTGAACCTAATGAGTCACACACAAATCACTTGGGATTTGGCGGAATTAATTTGAAATTATTTCTAGAAGAAGCGAATAAATTTAATTGGATTAAATTTATTCAAGAGAGAAAATAAATGATTGGATCATTTATTGAAAAATTCATTTGATGGATGGTCCAAGGATTAATTTATTAGATTAGTTAATTTCTTGAACTAAGAACCTTTAAATTAATTGGATTAATTAATCGGGTTTTGGGTAGAATAGTTGATTGGATCAATTATTATTAATTTGGACTTATGTTTATTTAATTGGATTAAACAAATAATTGGGCTTCAATTGGATTGAAATTAATTAGATTAATTAATTCCCAATGGATACATGTTTGGACTTTATTTAATTTGATTAAATACAAGTCTAGAAAAATAAAGGTTCAAGTCCATTTTTATGCAAGTTGAAGCTCTAGTTAAGGAGGAGTTTCAACTCCTCCACATGTGTACATGATATGCACGAAATTTTGCTGATTTATGGGTGGTTTTTTCTTGCTATCATGTGTGGTGGATGTGCTAGAAGTGTGTGTATGTGGAAGTTGCCTTGGAGGTTACTTATGTAGGTGGTCTTTTGAACTCTACATTCTACATACACAAACCTACTTTGCTAGACATTATTCACTCTTGCTTCATTTTTGCTGAAGCTTTTGGGCCATAAACTCCCTGAAATTCTCTCTTTTAGTGTTCATACTTTTTAGAGAAGATTGAACAAAAACATTCCAAGGTACACTAATTGATAGTGCGTTCTTTGGAATTGTTTCTTCTTCTTTGTTTCTATTTTCTATCTAGCAATAGAGTAGAAATAAATCCCAAAGTGTGGTGTGGAACACATTAGAGGAGTTCTACGTTGAGCTCTCAATGGACGAATGGAGAAGGAAAAGAAAGGAACAATGCACGAACCCGTTCTACATAAACGAACAAAGGTTGGTTTCCTTTTACATTTTATGTACCTTTGTTCTTCTCCTTTTAAGCTATATGTCCAGCATGTTTTCTTTTCTTATTTATGCTTTGACGAACACCAAACACTCGAGAACTTCAAAGGGAACACCCCTTTGAATCCGGTTTAATTTATCCCTTAAATTTATATTTTTACGCTTTCGTTGTGTTCCCGGGCCATACCCGTTTCTTTTAGATAGGTGACGGATCCTATCTTGGAATCCACCGTCCTCAATACATATCCCCACTGCACTGGATAAGGCATATGATGAATGTATCCCAGATACAGACATCTCTTGCCAGACCTTAGATATAGCCATCATATGCATGTGACTGCCATGATTCCTCAAGTCAGAGGACTAATCTCATACTATCGGAGCCGGGAATTCCAGTCATACCGATCAAGCCTCCAAGGCTTCCATATAACAATTCCCCCAAGTCAGTTCAGTCAGCCGACACCCCTGTCAACTAACCCACTAATATTGCATAGACGTACAACGTCGGTTGCCGATGAAACACGACACTCATCCAATGAATGCAATCCTTAGTGCAAGTATCTAGAGGACCCTCGATGCCCTGTCTCGAGGTCCTCGAATTGGAACATTTCAGACCAACCCTCAAAAGTTGGTTTCATAGTTGCCATCCAATACGCAGCCAACTACATGGTTATCTAATTAGTCTGTGGCATTTGTTGTGACGTTAAAATACCGTTTAACGTAATCAATAAGCACAACAAACACATAGTGCCACGTATGAATACTTAAATAAAGATTGCTAAATAGTATCCAAAATCGCCAATCCAATTGGCTTTCTTGTCACCTATTCTGACAATCTCCCACTTGACCTAAAGCCAATCACTCATGTCGCTAAGACTTGTCTGAGCATGAGTAATCTGCGATATCTGGCTTGGTTTCACGAGTCTACCTTATTTCTGCCAAGATAATGCGGTCCAACCGCACGTCACCTCTTCATACCATTGCTCCAAGCAGATGGTACTGTCTAAGAATTTTCCTGGATCCGTGATGAGAACTTGGTCCTTTAGCTTGCGCTATAGCCATGTTATCCTCTAAGGTAACTACTGGCTTTTCCGTGCTAGGCACCACACCCAACCATTGGATGTGGTTTTTCATCCAAACCACTCTCCAGAGCAACTTTTAAAGTTGTCATACATTCAACTTTCATGGTCCGTCATGGTAGCCCGCTTAAAACCTTTCCAAACCACCACTTTACCATTAAGCCTGAATATATATTCATACTGAAACTAGACATTATTCACATGATACTGGAAGCTAGTATCGCTATAGGCTTCCAGAATCAACTCTCCATAGAACGTGAAAGCCTATGGTAGGCCTGTGGATCATCCCGGGAATAGCGCGAATGCGGAAGCGCGGTATAATTTAAATTACAAAAATTTAAACATGCATAATACGTATATTAAAAATAAATCGTTCAAAGGGGTGTGCCCTTGACATTCCCGGGTATTTGGTGTATCTCATGAATTATAAACATACAAGAATCATGGAGGCCATAGGATTGTAAAATAAGGAAGACGAAAATGTAAACGGAGACCTACCGATTCGTCGTTTTCCTCTTCTAATCGGTACTCGCGTTGTTCACCGATTTGCTCCAAGATCTTGTATGGGAGACCCTCTAATTCGTGACACGCAATCCGCCCACGTATCTTGAACTTCGTGCTAGCGAACGAACAAGTATTTTGGAGAGGATAGATCGATCAAGCGTTGTTAGCTTAATGAGATCAATCCTCCTATCTTCAATTGTTGAGGAATAAAAGAACAAGAAATAATTTCTTGGAGAGAGATGAGAGAGGCGGACAAGAGAGAGGGAGAGGGCACACGAGTTTGTGTGTGTGTGCCAAGAATCATCATCTTTCCATAAGTGAAGGGCTAGGAATATATATAGAGGAGGAATCCTTTCCTCTTCAAACTCTAACTCTTTGGAAGACTAATTTGACTAGGATTTTGACCTAGTCAAAGTAGCTCTTTGACCTAGTCAAATAAGTCCTAGCCATCCATCTCTCCATTTAATCTCAATCATCCATTTTAATTTAATGGAATATTTAAATCCTATTTAAATATTTCCAAAGGCCATAAATATATTTAAATATATTTATTTATTCCAAGCCCATTAAATTAATTTTCTAATAAATCTAATTTATTAGATAATTCCCTTTTATCCAATAAAAGGAATTAATTCTTCCAAGAAAATAAAGGACCCGATTAAATCCAATTTAATCATTCCATTTTTCTAAATATTTAATTTTCAATTAAATACTTTATGTGTGGGGATTGTATGTGACTCTTTAGGTTCACCTTCAACTAGACTTGGTTGGATTCCTAGAATCCGCCCGTTACCATGGGTGGCCATCTAGCAACGGTCCATGGCACTAGAGACTAGGTTAATATACGGGGATGAATATTTAGGCTCTACAGTACATCTATCCTTCCGTCTACGGTCTCACCACTTAGGGTCTAGGGCACGGAAAATGCAGGTACCCATTTTTGGACCTAAGTGTTGGTCTGTCCTTTACTAAACGCCGCAAGGAAAACCTTTTCTTCTGTTCAGTTACTGTGGCCACAGATTTTAGGGACAAGACACAGAGCATTTGTGAGACTCAACTGTCAATACCTTTTGACAGGAGACAGATCCTTTTCTGGAAACTACTGTCACTCTGTATACCGGAGCTGCACTAGATATAAGCACAACTTGGCAATCTCTCACCATATCTAAGATACAACCCTGATGTACAGGTAAACTCAGCAGTTCCTCAAATCAAAGGACTTGACCTGTACTGTTGGAACTGGAAACACACGTCATACCTAACCGACCCTACTCAAGGTCCTCCGTAAGACGGTTCCCGCGAGTCACCTCAGTCAGCTGCTACCTAGCAGGCCAACCCACTAACACTGCTTAGACGGCCTTCGTCACCCGTCGATAAAATACGACAGCAGATGCTTAGTGCAAGTCTCAAGGGGAATCTCGGTACCCACTTTCGAGATTCCTTGACTTGGAGATTTCCAGACTGATTCGGCGGAACTCATTTCGTGGACCTACCTCCAAGCGTAGTCCCTGTCCCCAAAATATGTTTTCAGTCCGTGAGCTTTGTTTGCGTAGTGAACAGATATATAAAGCAGATAAAGTGAACACAAACAAAGTGAATGCCAAATGAATTTCACTTCTTATTCATTAACGATTTATTAAAACCTCGAAATTGTTCAGACATAGGTTACAATTCGCCTACCAAGATTGGCTAAATGGTCACCTATTCTAATAGAACGTGCATCAAGAACACTTCTTCAATCCTTATTCAGGTATTAAAGACTATTCTCAACAGCAGTCTATTGCCTTTTTGGTACACACCCGATTTCTGTCGTTATGCACCAAAGCATAGACAACATAAATAAATAAAACCTCACATGCTAGTCTACTCTCATTACAACTTAAAAGAAACCCAATCATAAGTTGGGGGAGTACATTAAAAGAGAGAAAGAAAGTCTTATTATTCCAAGACTAAAAACGAAAGAAGGATAAAAAACAAAGAGGCACGCAGGCCTCACCCAACAACAAATTAAACCATACATAGGTCAAAAAAAAAAAAAAAAGGGCTAGTGATCAAACAAAGAAAGTACATTTATATCACATATAAACATGCCAATAAATAGATACATCCATGTATATATTCATAGATATCCAATATCTAAAATCATAAACATAATAAAAATGCAGAAAATACCATATCAATCAAGCAATTAAAAATATGGATATTAACTATACATCCAATGTACAATCCATTTTTTTGTTTGGAAACAATTTCCAAAATAATCGGAGGCATAAAATAATTTTAGAAAAATTCAATCTAACTAAAAATTAAAATATGCCAAAATTAATAATTTCAGAAAATTAGCAGAAATCCAGAAAATTCAATTTTCTGGAAAAACGGCAAAAACATCACAAAACAGTGCTGTCGGCAGGCCGTCCCGGACGGGCACCGTTTTTCACAATTTTTTTTTTTTAAATTTCTGCTATAAAAACTGAAACATAAACATGCATTTACAGAAAATCTAATTCTAAAAAATGCATGGATATCCATTATTTCAATAGCAAAATTAACACATATTTTCTACACATTATCATGCTTTTAAAGCCATAAATCATGCTTTATAAAAGAAATTTAAACATGTTCTTCATGCTTAACACATAATAACATGTAAATTCTATAGCCACAACACCGAACCAGGCTCTAATACCACTATAAGAATCGGGAACGGCCCGGGAACGCAACGGAAGCGTAAAAACGTAAATTTAAAACATAATTTAAATGGGTTCAAAGGGGTATTCCCTTTGAAGTTCCCAGGCGTTCGGTGTATGTCAAGAGCATGAATCAAAGAGAAGAAGATCTAGACATATGGCTAAAAGGATATGAGGAAAAGATACATGAAAACATAAAGAAAACCAACCTTTGATTATAACACGTAGAATCGGTACGTGCATTGTTCTGTTTTTTGTTTCTCCTTCCGTTCACTTGAGAATTCAACGTAGAATTCCTCTAAGTATTTTCCACACCACACTATGGAGAAATACTCTACTCTATTGCTAGATAGAAAAAGAAAAATGAAGAAGAAACACTTCCAAAACAACACTATTGTTTAGTGCCTTTTGGAATGTTTTTTAGTTCAATCCGTTCGAAAAGGTATGAACACAAAAAGGAGAAAATTTTCAGAGATTTTTGAATTTTTTAGGCTGGAAGTTTCGTGCAAGAATGTGCCATACAGGTTATGTGCATTGTTTTTGTGTATCTAAGAAATTGAATTCAAAATTCAACCTCCAAAATTAACCTCCAAGGCTAACTTACATACACATGCACACACTCTCTCCATGAACCATCATTGTCTTCATATGTGGAGGAGTTGAAACTCCTCCTCACCTTGCTCCAATCTCTAGAGCTTGGACTTCAAACCATGGACCAATTTTGACCGGTTTTGATTTAATCAAATTAGATCAAGGCCAACCAAGATCCATAGGTTCCAAATTAATCCAATTAATTTTAAACCTTATTGAAATTCAAAAGTTTATTTAATCCAATTAAATAAACATAAGCTCAAACACTAATTAATTGATCCAATCAATTAATTAAATCAAAATCGATAAATTAATCCAATTAATTTATAGGTTCTAAATCCAACAATTAACTAATCCAATTAATTAATTATTGGACCATCCACCAAATAGATTTCTCAATAAATGATCCAATAATTTATTTTCTCCTTGAATTAATTTAATCCAATTAAATTAATTCGCTTATTCTAGAATTAATTCCAAATTAATTCTACCAACCCCATAGTGATTTGTGTGTGACTCATTAGGTTCACAATCAGCTAGACTTGGGCTTCTGTCCAACATAATTGGTCGATTAAATTAAATTTAATTACCTTTTTTTCAATTAACCATTAATCGAAAAACCGCTCGTCACCATGGGTGGCCGTCTAGCAACGGTCCATGGCACTAGAGACTAGGTGAATGTTGGTGTGAACATTTAGACTCTCGAGTACCATACGAGTATGGTACTTCCATCATCCGTCTCCCGATCTAAGTCTAGGGCATGGAATTAGGCGTCGGTTCCCATCCTAGACTAGACAACTATGCACAATAACTTGAGACATGTTTCCTCTATTGATCGACGTAGGAAACCAGTCCCTACTGGACCAATCGTTGTGGCCACAGACTTAAAGAGCTTAAACCATCTCAGAGCGCATAGGAGACTCGACTGTCATATACTGACAGGTGACGGATCCTATCTTGGAACCCACCGTCCTCAACACATATTCCGATTGCACCGGATAAGGCTTATGATGAACGTATTTTAGATACGGACATCTCTTGTCAGACCCTAGATACAACCATCATATGCATGTGACTCCCATGATTCCTCAATTCCGAGGACTAATCTCATACTATCGGAGTCGGGAATTCCAGTCATACCGACCAAGCCTCCAAGGCTTTCATATGACGATTTCCGCGAGTCAGTTCAGTCAGCTGACATCCCTATCAACTAACCCATTAATATTGCATAGGCGTCCAACGTCGGACACCGATGAAACACGACACTCATCCAATGAATGCAATCCTTAGTGCAAGTTTCTATAGGACCCTTGATGCCCTGTCTCGTGGTCCTCGACTTGAAACATTTCATACCAACCCTCAGAAGTTGGTTTCGTAGCTGCCATCCAATGCGCAGCCCAACTACATGGGTTATCTAATTGGTCTATGGGCATTTGTCGTGACTTTAAAACGCCGTTTAACGTAATCAATAAGCACAACAAACACATAGTTCCACGGATGAATACTTACTATATTCATCAAGTCAATATTACTTTAATAAAGATTGCTATATAGTATCCAAAACCGCCAATCCAATTGGCTTTCTGGTCACCTATTCTAACATGATCATCCCATGTTGATCCCATCAACATATAATGCACAATATACTAAATAATCATGCCAATATGGATATTCAAAATATCTAAGTGATGTCCAACATCAAAAGGCATAAACATATAAACAATGTACAAGCTTGAAATTTTAAATCCAATAGACGTCATACATAATGCATCCAATGCATGTTGAAAACCCCAAATTAATTAAACAATTTTTTATAATAGGAACAATTCAATAATTCCAAAATCAAATATGCAAAACTAATTTATTTTTAGAAAATATGCAGAAATTACCGAAAAATTAAATTTTCAGAAAAATAGAGAAAACCGGCATAAAACGGGCGTATGATGTAGGATGTGATAATTAATAACAACATATCATATAGAGCACATACATTGCAAACAAAAAGAGGCTACAAAAATATTAAACCGAATGTTATCTTTGTGGTTTTCTAGTGCACAGCTCTAAGCATTGTTCCATGGCCAGAAACGTTCACCAAAGACAAATCTATGATCCCTCTAACATAGTCCACACCACATCGAGAGAGATCACGTTTTTCTAGCTAGAGAAAAATGGATCTAAAAGATGAGATTTAAGAAGAAATCAGACTATCAAATTAGTGTTCCTTCTTCATCTTACTTTGTTCTTCAATTGATCCTAGATCAATGAAGTAACAAAGGGGATTAGAGAGTAGATAGAGTGGGTCCAAAAAATGCTTGAGAGAGTGTTATTCTTTTTCCTAGATTCACCGGATTGCCATGTATCTCGTGCTAGCAAGAAAATATAGGGGTAGAGACATCAAGCCAACTCTATGAATTAACACGTTCAATGTTCCGTTGTTCTTCCTTGATCGAATCAAGAAGAATAAGGAGTTTTTTGGAGAGGAGAGAGAGGAGAAGGGACGAGAGAGATGGAGAAGGGAGGAGGCGCCGGCATTGGGAATGTTGTGTGTACTAATGCTGGGTCCCTTCAAGGATACAACTTGTTATTCTGTCTAGTTGTTGTAGTAAATTTTAATCAACATGCCTGAGTGGAAATCCACATTTGCATTTTTACTCTGTATAGTATAATAAATTGTGAGGCAGAAGGAATCCTGAAAATGGTGAAGCCAATGCCACTGAGGTGTCCAATCATCGAAGATTATCACAAATTGAAAACTCCGACTAATCTGGTCTGTCTATTTCTTGAAAGATAATAGAATTCTATTTCCATGTCTTTTCCTCTAGGAGAGCTCTCCTATTACATTGATTGTCATTTCAAAGGGATTTTTTCTTGTAACATTACACTCACACTTACTATATTTTGAGATGAGGTCAAGACAATTCATGTTGGAAATGTTGAGGGAAGAGATGGGTTGAAAATCTTTGGGTTACTTACTCTATTCCCCCTTTTACTTTAGTATAATATATTAGCTTTTAATGTAAGTCATGCTTTTACGCCACTAAATGTAATAACTCTTTCAACAATCATTTGTATGATTATTACACCACAAATCAAAGCAACGTTTTCCATCACATAATTACGCCTTAATCACACTCTTCACTTATTAAGTCCGAGAAACAAAAACCCATTTAATTACTAAAAAAACAGAAGAAAAAAGTTCAACAGAATTTCAATTCAAATCTAAGTATTCACAAAATGAATATAGCATTTTTCACATAGCCAAAAATAAAACAAAAGGCAAAATGCAATTTACCCTCCTGTGTCATACAAATATAGCAATTTATCCCCTTGTGAAAAATAAATTCTCAATTTACCCTCCGGTGTGTTAAAGAAATGAGCAAAACACCTCCCTCATGCGAGGGTGAGATACACGCGCTTATTTTTTTTAAAAAAAAATTATTTATATCTTTATTTTATAGGAATTGACTTTTATCTAGCATAAATCAACGGTTCATATATATCTACAGTAATCTACAGTTCTTATCAAATCTAACTTATATAAATAGTTGATATCTTATATTAAAAAATCAACCGTCCAGATTCAATTTATATATATCATGGAAAAATTGCATAACTACCCCCTGTGTTATAGTAAAATTGCATAAAAATTCCCTGTGTTAATTTTATAGCGTACAATACCCTTGTATTTTTTAAAACCCTGCATAAAACCCCCTCTCCGTTAAAAATTAACGAAGGTGTATGTCACTCGCTTGTGCTGAGAGTGGAGTAATACTTGTTATTCATTTTGATGTGCTAAAGACTATTTTAACCCTCTATTTTATTAAAGAAAAAAATATTTATAATAAATAAAATCTATTTTTATCCCTTTTTTTTTCTATTTTCCTTTTTCTTTTTTCCCCTCTCTTCTTCCCCCACCATCTGCTTCCTCCCCACTCCACCATGGTTGTATTGCTCCTAGGCTCCCAAAAATTGGCCCAAAATCGCTGCCAATAAGGGGATCCATGGCCGCACCCACAACATTCAAGTTCGTCCTCCAGAAAGGACGGTGACGCCGTCGCCCCAGAAAAGATGCGGCCATCGCCTCATCCCTAAAGACAGGGATGCCACCGCCGTCCTCGCCTCAGAAAGGGAGCGAAGACAGAAGTCGAAGGGCGGTGACCCCGTCGCCCTAGAAAATCCCTGCCTCACCGCCGCCCTTGCATTGGAGGGTAGCTTTCGCCGAAGGCCTTCCCCTCCCAAACCTATTGTCTATTGGGCTTATTTATTTATTCAATATTAAAAAAATTCAAAACAAAAATAAATATAATATCATACATATAACATGTATGGAGAGAGTTCGACTTTACCATTATTTTTATTTTATTTTTATAAATCTCAAAGTCGAACTCTTTGAGTTCGACTTCAATGATTAAGGTGGGGGGTGGGGGCAGAGAAGGGGGGTGGGTGGGGGTGGGGAAGGGGATGTATTTAATGCAGAGAGAGAGAGAGAATTATAAAGGGGGGTGGGTGCCGAGAGAGAGGGGGGGTGGGGTTAGAGGGAAATTTTTTTGGAGTGGGTATTTAAGTTAAATTTTTTAATCAATACATAATTTTATTTTTAAATAAAAAAAATATTAATTTAAATAGGTTTTGATGAATGATAAGGAAATATTAATAAGAATTTAATTATATCTTTATTATTGTAATTAAGAAAATTTTGACTTTTCAAATTGTTATATATTATTAATGGGGTTAATTACACTTAGACCCCATTTAAAAATACAAAATTACACTTTATCACAAAAAATTTTGAAATTACACTTATACCCTCTTTGAAAATTCTCTGTTCACACCTGACCTAATTTTGTAAAAATTTGAACAAATTAATGTTTACGTCAGCGAAATAATTTACATAAATTTTCAATTTTGCCAATCATTTAACATTTATATGTATATTTTTGTACTTATAAGAAGATAAATATAATGTATATATAGAGAGTGATATTAACATTATTACTCTTTACTTCTTATAAATATAAGAGGATAAATGTAATTTAATAACATTATACAAAAGTATTTATTACATTATATTAAATAACATTTTCTGTTTAGTTTCATTATAAGATTTTCTGTTTGGTTTCATCATATTGTCCTCTTGTATTTATAAGGAGAAAAAAGTAATAATGTTAATAACACTCTCTATATATACATTACATTTATCCTCTGATAAGTACAAATATATATATATATATATATAAATATTAAATGATTGGCAAAATTAAAAATTTATGTAAATTATTTCACTGACGTAAACATTTTTTGTTCAAATTTTTACAAAATTAGGTCAGGTGTGAACAGAGAATTTTCAAAGAGGGTGTAAGTATAATTTCAAAACTTTTTTGTGATAAAATGTAATTTTTTATTTTTAAATGGGGTCTAGGTGTAATTAACCCTATTAATAATATATAACATTTTGAAAAGTCAAAATTTTCTTAATTACAATAATAAAGATATAATTAAATTCTTATTAATATTTCCTTATCATTCATCAAAATCTATTTAAATTAATATTTTTTTATTTAAAAATAAAATTATGTATTGATTAAAAAATTTAACTTAAATACCCACTCCAAAAAAATTTCCCTCAAAAAGCCCCCCCCTCCCCCCCCCCCCCCCCCTCTCTCGGCACCCATCCCCCTTTATAATTCTCTCTCTCTCTGCATTAAATAATCTCTCTCTCTGCATTAAATAATCTCGCTCTCTGCATTAAATACATCCCCTTCCCCCACCCCCTTCTCTGCCCCCACCCCCACCTTAATCATTGAAGTCGAACTCTTTGAGTTCGACTTCAAGTCGAGATTTATAAAAAAAATAAATAAAAATAATGGTAAAGTCGAACTTTCTGAGTTCGACTTTTACCATACATATTATATGTATTATATTATATTTATTTTTGTTATTTTGAATTTTTTTAATATTAAATAAATAAATAAGCCTTGTCTATTGTGTATATATGTATCTATTTGTATTGTACGTATAATATTTGTATAACGTTATATTTTTTATTTTGCACTTAATTACAATTTTCTAAATTGAATGTATAATATTTAATATAATGTTAACTTTTTGTGTATATATGTATATGTATTTTTATTTTTTTAGACTTTAATTATAATATTCTGAATTATTATATACTTTATTATGTATTATACTGATTTATATATTTTGACATTATTAGTTATTTATTTTTACATTATTATATATATTGTACACATAAAACATATTAAAAGATCTTTGAAATCTAGACCCTTCATTTAAAGCCACAAAATCCAATGGTTGTTAAAAGTTGACTAGATTCGACGGTTATTATACACCCAAGAGAAATCTAACGGTTGTTAAAATAATGATAATGTTGTACAAATAAGGGCATAATGGTCATTTGAACATGAATTTTAACAGCGTTAGTGATAGTTAATGGAGAGGGCAACTGAGCAATATTTCTAAAAATATAGAGGGGTTCTTAGGCTATATTTTTAACAGAGGGATTTTTTTTGCAGATTTACAATAATACAGGGGGGTTTTATGCAAGTGTCCATATATTTATAAACAAACATTGAAAATATAATTTTGAAAATATATGTATATATATTTATGATATATATAATATATATGTATGTATAATATATATATGTATCTCCCCACCAGCGCTGCCGGCGGCACCCCCTCCCTCCCCCTACCCGGTCGGCGCCCCCTTCCACCTCCCCCTTCGTCGCCCGGCCCCTTTCCCGTCCCCTTGGCTATCACTGCCGCCCCCTTCCCCCTCCTATTTCATCCCTTTTAACCTCATAGCCGGCGCGGCCAGCCTCCTATTTTCTCCAATTTGTTTTCATTTTTTATTTATTAATATTATATGTATACATTATATATATATGTATATGTATATGTCTAACTTATAATTTATATTTTGTGAAAAATTATTTTTATATATTTTATTAATATTATATGTATAGATTGTATATATATATGTATGTGTAAATATAATTTATAATTTATTTTTATAACTTGTATAAATCTACACCATCGATCTAATTTTAATAAATATGATCCATCGATTTATACATCAACATGAACCGTGGATCTAAATAAAAAACGATCTTGGCCATTGATTTGTTTTATTAAATCTTAACAGTTAATATATGTATATATATAACACAATCTAATGGTCTATATTTATGGGCATTAAAGTCATTTTGTAAGTAAAATTTAATTAAAATCACACTTGCAGCGCGTGATGGACTCCCCATGGTATAAGGGGATGTTTTGCTTCTTTTTAAAAAATATAGGGGATAAATTGAGAATTTTTTTTCACAAGACGGTAAATTGCTATTTTCCTATAACACAAGGGGGATGGATGCGTTTTGCCCCTTTGAGTTTTATGAAAAAAAATTCAACTCACCTTACAAATAATTTTACCATGGTTTTTCCCTTGCAATCTAGCCCCAACAGCTCTCAATTACTGCTGCTGCAGCTTTTAACGACGCTCCTTGCTTTAATATCATTATTACTGCCAATATAACTATATAACTGAAAGGCTGGGATAGGCGTGTTGATCGTCCCGGGAGAAGCGCGAATGCGGAAGCGCGGTATAATATTAAAATTGCAAGAATTAAAAAAATATGTTGTAAACAAGAATTAAACGTAAACGTTCAAGAGGTGTTCCTTTGAACCTCTCGGGCATTCAGTGTATCTCATGAACAAAACAAAGAACGTAAAATCATGGATGTTGTAGGGTTGTAAAGAACAAAACAACAAAACGAAAAAACCTACCCGGTTGTCATTTTGTCTTCGAGCCGCTACTTGCGTTGTTCCCTGTTTTGCTCCAAGATCTCGTATTGAGACCCTCTAAATCATACATGCAATCCGTCCACGTATCTTGATCCTGGTGCTAGCGAAAAATCAAGTGTATGTTATTTGGAGAGGACGGATCGACCAAGCGTTATGAATTAATGTGATCAACCCTCCTTAGGTTCAATTGTATGAAACAAAGGAACCAAAATATTTTCTTGGGAAGAGGGGAGAGTGGCCGAGAGAGGGAGAGATGAATGTGTGTGTGTGTGTGTGTGTTAAATTTTCATCATCTCTTCTAAAGTGAAGAGCTACGTATATATATAGAGGAGGAATCCTATTCCTCTTCAAACTCCAACTTTTGGAAGACTATTTTGACTAGGATTTTGACCTAGTCAAAGTCCTAGTCAAAATAGCTCTTTGATTTGGTCAAACCAATCCTAGCCATCCATCGCTCCTTTTAATATCAACCATCTATTTATTTTGTGGAATATTTAAATCTTATTCAAATAATCTAAAAGGAAATAAATAAATAAAATAAATAATAATATTTATTTTAAGCCCGTGCATTTAATTCCAATAAATCCAATTTATTATTTTAGTTAAATTCCTTTCCATCCAATTTAAAGGAATTAACATCCCAAGAAAAGAGATCCGATTAAATATAATTTAAACGTCCTATCTCTCCAAATATTTAATTCTAAATTAAATACGTTATGTGTGCGGATTGTGTGTGACTCTTTAGGTTCACCTTCAGTTAGATTTGCTCGAATTCCTAGAATCCGTCCGTTACCATGGGTGGCCGTCTAGCAACGGTCCATGGCACTAGAGACTAGGTGAATATGCATGGGGCTGAACATTTAGGCTCTATGGTACATTTATCCTTCTGCCTACGGTCTCACCGCTTGGGGTCTAGGGCACGAAAACGTAGGTACCCATCTTGGACCTAAGTGTTGGCTTGTCCTACACTAAATGTCGCAGGGAATCCCTCCCTTCTGTTCAGTTACTGTGGCCACAGATTCAGGGACAAGACTCAGAGCATAGTGAGACCCTACTATCAGCGCTGTGACAAGAGACAGATCCTTTCTTGGAATCTACTATCACGCTGCACATCATGACTGCTCTAGATATGGCTTATGACTACTCAGTAACTAAGACTTGGTAATCTCTCACCATACCTAAGATACAGACATGGTGTACAGGTAAACTCAACAATTCCTCAAGTCCAAGGATTAACCTGTACCGTTGGAACCGGGAACTCAAGTCATACCTATCTGACCTTACTCAAGGTCCTCCATAAGACGGTTCCCACGGGTCACCTCAGTCAGCTGCTCCTTAGCCAGCTGACCCACTAATACTGCATAGACGACCCTCGTCACCCCTCGATGAAACACGACAGCAGATACTTAGTGCAAGCCTCAAGTGGATTCTGGGTACCCAATTCTCGAAATTCCTTGACTTGGAGATTTTCAGACTAATTCAGCGAAACTGATTTCATGAACCTACCTCCAAGAACAGTTCCCAAAATGTGATCTCAGTCTGTGGGCTTTGTTTGTGCAGTGAACAGTTATAAAGCAGTAAAGTGAACACAGACAAAGTATAAGCCAGATGAACATCACTTTCCCAGTTATCAAAGTTTATTAGAACTTCTAAAATTGTTTAAACATAGGTTACATTTCGCCTAATAAAATTGGCTTCATGGTCACCTACTCTAACAATCTCCCACTTGACTTTAAAGCCAATCGCCTATATGTCTAATCCCCATCTTCTCAAGATGTTGCGTATGAGCATTTTGCGGTATAGGCTTTGTCAGCGGATTTGCTGTGTTGTCTGCTGAGCTGACTCGGTCCATGCGGACGTCACCTCTTCCCACCATTTCCCTCAAAAGGTGGTGGCGTCTAACAATATGCTTGGATCGGTGATGGGATCTTGGTTCCTTTGCTTGTGCTATGGCTCCGTTGTTATCGCAGAAGATAATTACGGGCTCTGCAATGCCAGGCACCACACTCAACTCTTGGATGTATTCGGCCTCAGTAGTAGAATCAACTATGGTTGCTTGCGTGGAACCTTTTCATGCTACCACACCTCCATTGAGCCTGAATACATAACCTGACTGAGACTTGGCATTGTCGTCATCCGCCTGGAAGCTAGCATCGCTAAAGCCTTCTAGGATCAACTCTCCATTACCATAGACCAAGAACATTTCCTTAGTCCTCCTCAGGTACTTAAGGATGCTCTTGACTGCATTCCAATGTGCCTCTCCTGCACAAGACTGAAATCTGCACGTTGCAGTGAAGGCGTAGGTCTCGTGTAGTGGACATCATATTGGATGCTTTCTATGGCAAAAGCATAGGGGATTCCTTTCATCCTTTCAAGTTCCCTATCAGTCTTAAGAGACTGTTTCTTGGATAACTTGATCCCATGCCTCATGGGAAGGAAACCTCATTTGGAATTGTCCATGCGAAATCTTTTCAGGATTTTCTCCATATACGAGTTTTGGGTCAGTCCCAACATTCTTCTAGATCTGTCCCTGACGATCTGAATGCCAAGAATGTAGGAGGCTTCACGTAAATCCTTCATGGAAAATTTAGTGGATAACCATGCTTTTATGTTAGCCAACATTCTAACGTCATTACCTATGAGTACAAATGTCATCCACATAAAGCACTAGGAACACTATGGAGCTCCCACTGACTTTCTTGTATACACTGTTAGAAAGGGTGACCAGAAAGCCAATTAGATTGGCGGTTTTGGGAACTATTCATCAATTTTTATTAATACAATATTATCCTGATGAATAGAGTAAGTATTCATCACTGACACTGTGTTTGTTGTGCTTACTACTAACGTTGAACGGCATTTCAACGCCACAACAAATTCCCACAGACCAATTGGATAACCCATGTAGTTAGGCTGCGCATTGGATGGCGGCTATGAAACCAACTTCTAAGGGTTGGTCTGAAACATTCTAAGTTGAGGACCTCGAGACTGCGCATCGAGTGTCCTATTGAGACTTGCACTAAGTATTGCATTCACTGGGTGAGTGTCGAGTTTCATCAGCGACAGACGAAGGTCATTTATGCAATTTTAGTAGGTTAGTTGACAAGGTGGTTGACTGACTGAAGTGACTCGCGGGAATCGTCATATGGAAGCCTTGGAGGCTTGG
Source organism: Sesamum alatum (assembly GCA_034509735.1). NCBI lineage: Eukaryota > Viridiplantae > Streptophyta > Magnoliopsida > Lamiales > Pedaliaceae > Sesamum > Sesamum alatum. The sequence goes on from JACGWO010000013.1 coordinate 5,729,631, forward strand.
TCGGTATGACTAGAAGTCCCGGTTCCGATAGTACGGGATTAGTCCTCGGACTTGAGGAATCATGGCAGTCACGTGCATATGAAGACTGTATCTTGGATCTGGCGAGAGGTGATCATTCTATAAGATGGTCATTATAAGCCTTGTCCAGTGCAGTTGGAGTATGTAGCGAGGACTTTGGATTCCAAGATAGGATCTGTCCCTTGTCAGTACATGACGATGATGTCTCCTATGCACTCTGAGATGATTTAGACTCTGAAAGTCTATGGCCATAGCAATTGATTGAGTAGGAAAGGGTTTCCTACAACGATCGATAGAGTAAACGCATCTCGGTTATGAAGCATAGCTGCCTAATCAAGGATGAAAACCGACGCCCAATTCTATACCCTAGACTAAGGCCGAGAGACGGTCGACAGTAGGATCGTACCCGTACGGAATCGGCGCCTAAATGTCCACGCTAATATTCACCTAGTCTCTAGTGTCATGGACTGTTGCTAGACGGCCACCTATGGTGACGGGCTCCTGTTGGACACGAGCCCAAGTCTAGCTGAGGGTGAACCTAAAGGGTTACACACAAATCACCGAGGAGGTGAAGGAATTGACTTGGAGTCAATTTTAGAGGATGATAAGTAATTGAATTACTTAAGGGATTATCCATTGGATGGACGGGCCGATATTGTATTAGGCCCTCGTTTAATCGGTAAATAGGATTTACCGATTAATATGAAAAGTTGAGATGTTGGATCTTTTAATTGGATTAAATGATCAATGGAAATTATTTAACTGGACATTAAATTAAATTGGATTTAATTTTGGGTTCGTCGTAATTTGATTACGGTAGAACCCAGTCTGTTAAAATTTTGACCCGAGAGGTGTGTTAATTCCATTAATGGAATAAGAAGAAATTGGAATTCTTCCCTAAATAAGCATGGCTGAAAATTACCACCTTGGAGGGAGCAAAAATCAGCCATGTTGGATGCTAGGTGTTAGTTGACTTGTCTCTTTTGGTAAGAGACGAATAAACTCTAATCAAGCTCTTCCCTTTTGGTATAATTTGATCATACCTTAAAAGATGGTAGGCTTGATTGAAGAATTGATGGTGATTGATTGGGATGTATCTAGACATCCTTGGATGAACCTAGACACATTCCAATAATCACATTAATTATGTATATATATGATATACTAACACCTATTTCATAATTCATCTTTTTCTAGGAAAAAGATGAAAACTTTCCATACACTCTCTCTCTCTACTCTCTAAATCGTCTTTCTTGCTTCATTGATCTAGGATCAATTGAAGTACAAAGTCAGATCAAGAAAGAACACTAATTTGATAGTGTAATCCCTTTTTTTATTTCAACCTCTAAATCCGTTTTTCTCTAGCAAGAAAAATGAGATCTCTCCCTATTGTGGTGTGGACCACGATAGAGGGTCTCTACATTGGGACCTCGCGTGGACGAACATCGGGAGGAGTCAACGCATGAAGCCGATCAAAATACTAAATCGAAAAGGTATTCTGACTTACAATTATGCTCTCGGTTTCTTCTTTATTCTATAGCCACGAACGCTTGTTTATTTTACATGTTTATATTCTGCGTTTATACACTTATAGCCCGGGAACGTTCAAGGGTGCACCCCTTGAACACAATTTAAATTCTTTTATTCCGCATGATTTTTATCTCCACCGCTCTTCCGTCGCGTTCCAGGGCCGATCCACTTTCCTTCAAGTGGTATCAGAGCCCGGATCAGTGTATGTGGCTATAAATTACATGTTCAAGCATGTTCAACGTGTTTAGATCGGCTTTAAAAGCATGTATTTATTACTTTTAATTATCATTATTATTTGTTGAAATTTACATGTTTAATTATGTTGATTAATCATGGATATTTGGGTGATTTTAGAAAATTGGATTTTCTGAAATCTGGGCATTTATTTGAGTTTTTTTATATGCAGAATTTTAAAAAAAAAATTACGGCAGTAGCAGCAGCTGCTGCCGGTCAGCAGCAGGCTGCCTGTTGCAACGCGGAGGCAGCCCGCGCGCGATAGTGTCCACGCGCGCTGGGCGCATGCGTGCGCTGCCGGCCGGCAGTGCGGCCTGCGCGTGGACACGTTATTCAGGCAGTGGCACCTGCGTGCATGCGCGCTCAGCCGGCTGTGCGGCCGGCCGGCAGAATGAATGGGTGGGTCGTTTTTTCGGAAAATTTTTTTTCTGGTATTCTGCATATTTATTTAAAATATTCAATTTATGGCTGATTTAATTTTAGTTGAGAATTATTTTTTCTAAAATTAAATTGCCTAAAATTATTTTGGAAATGGTTTCCAAACAAAAAATAATAATGTACATGGGTTGTATGATGTTTCTAATATCCATTTTTAATTGCATTTTTTACATGTATTTTTCTACATTTAATTATGTTATGGGATGATATTGGATATCATTTATTTTATACATGTTTTGTATTATTTGGAGCATGATTATATTGGATAGGTAATTGTTAGAATAGGTGACTAGAAAGCCAATAGGTTTTGCGATTTGTAACCTATTTGACAACTTGATTTTAATGTAATATTATTATGTGATGAATAAAATGAGTGTTCGTCACTATTGGTGTTTACTTTGTCGCGCTCATTTCACATATGTTAAAACGGTGTTTTACTTATATTGCAACAAAGCCCACAGACCACGGTTAACAACTTATGCACTTGGGCCACGCATTGGATGGTGGTCATGAAACCAACTGATTGAGAGTTGGGCCACGCATAGGAAGGAATCATCGTTTTGAGTTCTCCATCTTGAATCTCTTCAAGGCTTTCTCAATATACGAGGACTAGGCCATTCCTAACATCCCTCTAGATCTATCCCTGTAGATCTTGATGCCAAAGATGTAAGATGCCTCGCCCATATCCTTCATGGAGAATTGCGTTGACAACCAAGCTTTAGTGGTACCCAACATCTTAGCGTCATTCCCAATGAGCAAGATGTCATCCACGTAAAGCACTAGAAACGCAACTGAGCTCCTACTGATCTTCTTGTATATACAAGGATCGGACTCGTTCTTGATGAAATCATATCCCCGTATGACTTCATCAAAACGTATGTTCTAGCTTCGAGAAGCTTGTTTGAGGCCATAGATGGACCTTTGGAGACAGCAGACCTTCTGCTCTTCTCCAACAGTTGTGAAACCTTCCGGCTGATCCATATACATCTCTTCCTCTACGAAATCGTTCAGGAAGGCCATTTTTTCACGTCCATCTGCCATATTTCATAGTCATACCATGCTGCTATGGCAAGCAGTATCCGAATGGACTTGGTCATTGCTACAGGCGAGTAGGTTTCCTCAAAATCGACCCCAGGTCATTGAGTATAACCTTTCGCCACAAGCCTGGCTTTGAAGGTTGTAACCTCCCCGTCAGCTCCAAGCTTACGTATGTAGACCCATTTACACCCTACGGGTTTTATCCCTTTGGGTGGGTCTACTACGGTCCAAACCTTGTTTGTACCCATCGAGTCCATATCGGATTTCATGGCCTCAAGCCACTTATCTGAATCGATGTCCGACATCGCTTCTCCGTATGTCTTTGGATCATTATCCAATTGACCGGCCAGGCCCAGAAATCTATACCTATCAGGTGCATGGGATACTCTGGCCGACCTACGGAGGATTGGAACAATATCAGTGGAAACTACCGGCTCAGATGTCACTGTCGCCTCATGGGGTACCTCACTTGATTCCTCAAGGAGTACCTCATCGCGTCGACTATCCAATGGCAAACCCTTTTCCAAGAACACTGTGTTTCGTGAGACAAAAACCTTTTGCTCGGAGGGATCATAGAAATAATACCCCGCAGTTTCTTTCGGATAGCCGATGAACATGCATAAACTAGACCTTGAGTCCAGTTTATCTCCCACTAATCTCTTGACATATGCGGGCAACCCCACACTTTCAAGTATTTGTAGGAGGCAGGCTTGCCATGCCATATCTCATATGGCTTCTGGGATACCTTTTTAGATGGCACCAAGTTCAAACCTTTGGCCGCTGTCTCCAGAGCGTATCCCCATAAGGAAAGGGGGAGTTCGGTAAAATTCATCATGGATCGGACCATGTCCAACAAGGTCCGATTCCTCCTTTCAGACACACCATTAAGATGTGGTGTTCCAGGAGGGGTCCACTGAGAGAATCCCATTATCTTTTAGATAATCAGTAAACTCACCACTCAAATACTCTTCACCTCGGTCCGACCGAAGGGCTTTGATCTTTCGACCGGTTTGGTTCTCTACTTCAAGTCTGTATTCTTTAAACCTTCCAAAGGCTTCAAAGTTGTACCTCATCAGGTAAACATAACCATACCGTGAGTGATCATCAGTAAAGGTTATGAAGTACGAGTACCCAGCTCTAGCCTGAGTATTTAGTGGGCCACAGACATCCGTATGGATAAAATCCAACAGACCATTGGCTAGCGTGCTTTGTCCAACAAAGGGTTTCTTGATCATCTTTCCCTTCAGAGGATTCGCAGGTCGGTAGGTTGTCCAAATCGTCTATTTCTAGACTCTTTGAGTCCACCAACCTTCTTATCCTATCTTTAGAGATATGACCTAACCTCGCAAGCCATATCTGTGTGTTATTATGATCATCACATTTTCATTTATGTTCTGCAGTCATAATCCAATTAGACTGTTGAAGTATGTACAGACCATTGACCAATGTACCAAGCAGATGAGAAATACCATCTTTAATAATGAAAAAGCCGTTTTTATTGATCGTAAATTCATATCCCTCCTTATCAAGGACCGGGATGGAAACAATGTTTTTAATCATGCTAGGTACATAGAAACAGTCGTTCAGTACAATCCTAACATGACTACTAATGGCTAACTTTAGTGATCCTACGACCTCCACAGCAACGGCCTTGCCATCGCCTAGCCTCAGGATCATCTCATCCTTGGTTAGCCTTCTGCTTCTTTGCAGTGCCGGCAAATCATTGCAAATGTGAGCACCACACCCGGTATCCAACACCCATGAAGAAGAATTAGTAATCATATTTACTTCAACCACAAACATACCTGGGTTGGAGAGGAGTTGTGGGCCTTCACTCTTCCAATGCCCCTTCCCTTGGCAATGCATGCAGACATCATTTGCCTTTGACCGCTGAGAACCATGGGCCTTCCCTTTCCCTTTGCTCGGTCAAACCGGAGCAACAGGGACGCCCGGAGCGCGAGTAGGGGCCGCAACCGTCTTTCCTATGCCCTTCTTCCTCTTCCAACGTCCGGCCCTCTTGCCATTCGCCTTGGAGGTCGAAACCTTTTCTATCAATACCGCTGGCGTCGACTTGAGGGTCGTTGCCTCGTATTGGACCAGCATGTTGATCAACTCATGAATAGACTTCTCAAGTCCGTTCATGTTGTAGTTCACAACAAACGGGTCATAGGATGGAGGAAGCGACTGGAGGATCACGTGAATGTACGTGTCATTGTTAAGCCCAACTTTAAGGTCCTCGAGTTTCTCCACTAGGGAGAGCATCTTGACCCCATGACTTTGTACAGACGCTCCTTCAGCAAGCTTGGTGCCAAAGAATGCTTTTGTGGTGGCATATCTAATATGCCTATCCGGAACCGCATAAACCTCGTTCATGCGGAGCATTATGGCGCAGACGTTGTCCAGCCTCTCATACTGCTTCTGGATGTCGTTAGACATCGAAGCCAGTATGATACTGTGTACTTTCCGGTTGTCCTCATGCATTTCTCGAACGCCAAACGTTCTTCAGGTGTGGACCCCTCCGTTCAGTCGCTCGGTGACAGCTCATCCAAGATGTAGCCTTGGTTCTTGAAACCGAGGACAATCCTCAGGTTTCTCAGCCAGTCCGAGTAGTTCATTCCATTGAATTTGTTAGTCTCGAGTATCATGGTTAATGGGTTCTTAGACATATCTACATTAATGAAAATGTAAAGCAGAAATTAGTAGATGATGGTAATATTATTGTTCAAGTTGAAGACTTGGTCTTTTAGTCTTTAACCCTCCTACTATTTATACGGAGTTTCGGGAAACCATTTCCTAGTGGGATCGGGATCCACAAGCGTAATCTCCATGCTCCGCTTTTATGATTCACATGAAGAAGACCTCGTGGGAGATATCCAATATCATTCTCATCCAATGAGATTCCCAAGATATTTTGCCTAACCTATTCGCATGGTTCCGGGGATTCCAAGCGAACCATGTTACTCAGTATTGGGCCCGACCCATCAACCAAATCATGCCTCGAACTGTCGCCCCCCACAACTTGTGAGACAGAAAAACAGCGAGCGCAGTCTTTTTGTTCACAACAATGGTGCAACTTGCCCCTAGTCCAAGTGTGCCACGACTCGTGAGACCACACTTGGGTAGTGGTAGCTTCCTCACCACATTGCTGTGGATGGAAGGCTCGGACAGATCAAAATACAATTTTGATCCAAGTCCGTTCTGGGCCTAATATTTAATTTGGTCCCACCAAATGAGAGTTTGTTTGTGACCGAGACCTCATCACAATATGGTGTTTTAGCATGCATAAATATCCAATATTTAAAGCAATAAATAAATACGCCGCATGCAGAAAATATAGCATACCCCTGTTAGGATGATCACAAGATCAACCTATGCGACCCACTGAGCCCGCAGTGAGCCTATGGTCTGTCTAGGGTGGTCCTAAATTATTACAATAATAATATACTCATTGTCATTCCAATGGGCCTTGTAGTAATCTTGTTTCACGCCTTGATGCTCCTTCTTGGGGTCTCCGACTCCAAATGCTTGTTAAAATTAAAACCTCACCAATCCTATCTAATCTCATTACAACTGAAAGTAATACATTGGTAATAAAGAAAACAAGCCTTAACATCATGAGGCTGAAAATACGGGAGATGATAGTCCCAAAAACAAGAGGCACACAGGCCCCAACCCAACAGAAAATAAATGATCATACATTCATCCATACATAAGGTCTAGGGCTCTTGTGATCATCCCATGTTGATTCCATCAACTCACATAACATAATTATTCCAAATAATCATGCATAAAACCAATGGATATTCCAAATACCCAAGTGATGTCCAACATCACAAAAGCATAAACATACAAATAATATGCAAAATTCAAATTTCAAATTTAATGGACATTTTAAACAATGCATCCAATTCATGTATTAATCCCAAATTAATTAAGCAAATTTAATCTAAGGAATAATCTAATTATTCCAAAATCAAATATGCAAAATTAACATATTTTCAGAATATTGTGCAGAAAATACAGAAAATCAAATTTTCCAGAAAACGTCGAAAAACAGCACAAAACGTCCCAGCCATTGTGCCTGCCGGCCACCCACGCGCACAGGGCAGCGCGCGCGCGCTCTGTGCTGCACGCTGGCCCTCAGCCAGCAGCAGCCGTCTGCGCGCTCGCCAGTGCGCAGCATTCGCGCGCATGGCGCGCGCGCAGGCACCCGCCTGCGCATGGCCACTGCCGTCCGATCCATTTTTTTGTTTCAACATCCTTTTCAGCACAATAACAGTAACAATTATTCTGAGAATAAACATGCAATATTAGATCCAATCTAATAAAATAAGCATGCCAAAAAGTCCATCAAATTCAAACAATTGAATCATCATATTATTCATACATTTATATAATCTAACGTGCCAATAAAGCCATAAAAGCAAGTAGATCATGCCAAGCACCTAGATCTATGCCCCTTACATCGAACCGGGCTCTGATACCACTTGAAAGGACAAGCGGATCCGCCCGGGAGCACGAGTGGAAGCGAGAAAGCGAGAAAAGGAGCGTAAATTTAAATCTAATTTAAATAAATGAATCCCAAGGGGTGTACCGTTGGGTGCTCAACCAGGCGTTCGATGTAGGATGTGTAAATATTAGATATGTATATTAAACACATAGGGCATAGATGTATACATAAAATCAATCAAAGCGTAATAAAACCGTTACCTTTGATTGTATAGCGTGTGCTCCCGGCTACTTGCGTTGTTCCTTCTCCAGAATGCTCACGAAATCCAAATGTATGGATTCTCCAAAGGTGATCCACACCACACCGGAAGAAACGCACGTTCTTCTTGCTAGAAAAGAACGGGTTTAAGAAGGAATCGGTTTAAGAGAAGAACACTATGAATTAGTACTCTCTTAAACCTACTTTGTTCTTCCTCTTGATTACAAACCAAGTGAAGAACACAAGTGAAAGGGGGAGGAGGAAACCGAGAGTTAGAGAGGGAGAGGAGATCCGATTTTTCTCTTCTTCTTTTTCCTAGAAAAAGATGAATAATGAATCACTTATGCTTGGTGTTGTATATTCTAATATATATACATAATTAATGTGATTATTGGAATGTGTCTAGGTTCATCCAAGGATGTCTAGATTCATTCCAATCAATCACCATCAATTCTTCAATCAAGCCTACCAAAATTTATGGTATGATCAAATCATACCAAAAGGGAAGAGCTTGATTGGAGTTGATTTGTCTCTTTCCAAAAGAGATAAGTCAACATACCACCTAGCATGAAACATGGCTGATTTTGCTTCCTCCAAGGGAGCATCTCGGCATGTTTAATTAAGGGAAGAAGTCCAACTTCTTTCTATTCCAAAATAGGAATTATTTCTCCTCTTGGGTAAAATATAACGGACCGGGTCTTATCGTAATCCAATTACGATGAACCCAACAGTAAATCTAATTTAATGTCCATTTAAATTATTCCCGTTGATCTTTTAATCCAATTAAAAGATCCAACGTCTCAACGTCTCAACTTTGCATATTTAATCGAAACTCCAATTTACCGATTAAACGAAGGCCCGATACAATATCGGCCTGTCCATCCAATGGACTTTCCCTTAAGGAATCCAATTACTTATTTATCCTTCGAGATCGACTCCAAGTCGATCTCTCAACCTCCTCGATGATTTGTGTGTGACCCTAAAGGGTCACCCTCAGTTAGACTTGGGCCCATGTCCCATAAGGGCCCGTTACTATGGGTGGCCGTCTAGCAGCAGTCCATGGCACTAGAGACTAGGTGAATTAGCGTTAACATTTAGGCGCCGATTCCGTACGGGTACGATCCTTCCGTCTACCGTCACCCGGCCTCAGTCTAGGGTATGGAATTGGGCGTCGGTTCCCATCCTTGACTAGACATCTATACTTAATTCTCGAGACCACGTATGCTTCATTGCGTCGGTTAGAATAGGTGACCAGAAAGCCAATAGGTTTAGCGATTTGTAACCTATCTGACAACTTGATGTAAATGTAATATTATTATGTGATGAATAAAATGAATATTCATCACTTCTGGTGCTTACTTTGTTGCGCTCATTTCACATTTGTTAAAATGGTGTTTAACTCATATCACAACAAAGCCCACAGACCATGGATAACAACTCGTGCAGTTGGGCCACGCATTGGATGGTGGTCATGAAACCAACTGATTAAGAGTTGGGTCTGAAACGTTCCAAGTCAAGGACCTCGAGACAGGGCATCGAGAGTCCTATTGAGACTTGCGTCAGGAGTCGTGTTCATTGGATGAGTGCCGAGTTTCATCGGCGACAGGCGTGGGACACCTACACGATCTTGATGGGTTAGTCGACTAGGGTTGAGCCGACTGGACTGACTCGCGGGGATCATCATATGGAAGCCTTGGAGGCTTGGTCGGTATGATTGGTTTCCCCGGTTCCGATAGTACGGGAGTAATCCTCAGACTTGAGGAATCACGACAGTCGCGTGCACAGGACGGCTGTATCTTGGATCTGGCGAGAGGTGATCATTCTGTAAGATGATCATCATAAGCCTTGTCCATTGCAGTCAAAATGTGTAGCGAGGACGGTGGATTCCAAGAAGAGGATCCGTCCCCTGTCAGTATGTGACAGAGGTATCTCCTATGCACTCGGAGACACGTTCATGCTGTTTAAAGCTGTGGCCACAGTAGTTGGTCGAACAGGGAATAGTCTCATGTGTGGACGCTGAAGGACAATCGGATCCGCCCGGGAGCGCGAGCGGAAGCAAGAAAAGGTGCGTAAATTAAATCAAATCTAATTAAACGAATCCCAAGGGGTGTACCCTTGGGTGCTCAACCGAGCGTTCGATGTAGGATGTGTAAATATTGGAAACATATATTTAAAATACATAGGGCATAGATATATACAATAAATCAATCAAAGCGTAAGGAGACCGTTACCTTCAATTGTTTAGCGTATGCTCCCGGCTACTTGCGTTGTTCCTTCTCCGGAATGCTCACGAAATCCAAACGTATGGATTCTCCAAAGGTGATCCACACCACACCGGAAGAAACACATGTTCTTCTTGCTAGAAAAGAACGGGTTTAAGAAGGACGATGATGATCATCTTACAGAATGATGATGATCATCCTCTTCTTGGAATCCACCGTCCTCGCTACACATTCCGACTGCACTGGACAAGGCTTATGATGATCATCTTACAGAATGATCACCTCTCGCCAGATCCAAGATACAACTGTCCTGTGCACGTGACTGCCATGATCCGTCAAGTTTGAGGATTACTCCCATACTATCGGAACCGGGGAAAACCAATCATACCGACCAAGCCTCCAAGACTTCCATATGATGATCCCCGCAAGTCAGTCCAGTCGGCTCGACCCCAGTCGACTAACCCATCTAGATCATGCAGACGTCCCACGCCTGTCGCCGATGAAACACGATACTCATCCAATGAACACGACTCTTGACTCAAGTCTCAATAGGACTCTTGATACCCTGTCTCGAGGTTCTCGACTTGGAACATTTCAGACCCAACTCTTAATCAGTTGGTTTCATGACCACCATCCAATGTGTGGCCCAACTGCACGAGTTGTTATCCATGGTCTGTGGGCTTTGTTGTGATATAACTTAAACACCATTTTAACAAATGTGAAATGAGCGCAACAAGGTAAGCACCAGAAGTGAAGAATACTCATTTTATTCATCACATAATAATATTACATTTACATCAAGTTGTCGAATAGGTTACAAATTGGCAAACCTATTGGCTTTCTGGTTACCTATTCCAACAATTCTGACAGGTGACGGATCCTATCTTGGAATCTACCATCCTCAATACATACTCCGACTACACTGGATAAGACTTATGATAAACGTATCCCAGATACGAACATCTCTTGCCAGACCCTAGATACAGCCTTCATATGCATGTGACTGCCATGATTCCTCAAATCCAAGGACTAATCTCGTACTATCGCAGCCGAGAATTCCAGTCATACCGACCAAGCCTCCAAGGCTTCCATATAACGATTCCCGCGAGTCAGTTTAGTCAGCTGACACCCTTGTCAACTAACCCACTAATATTGCATAGACGTCCAACGTCTATCGCCGATGAAACACGACACTCATCCAATGAATGCAATCCTTAGCGCAAGTCTCTATAGGACCCTCGATGCCCTATCTCGAGGTCCTCGACTTGGAACATTTCAGTCCAACCCTCAGAAGTTGGTTTCGTAGCTGCCATCTAATGCGCAGCCCAACTACATGGGTTATACAATTAGTCCGTGGGCATTTGTTGTGACGTAAAAACGCCGTTTAACGTAATTAGTAAGCACAACAAACACATACTGCCAAGGATGAATACTTAATATATTCATCGAGTCAATATTACTTTAATAAAGATTGCTAAATAGAACCCAAAACTGCCAATCCAATTGGCTTTCTGGTAACTTATTCTAACAGTATTTCAGCCTCATGATGTTAAGGCTTGTTATTATTTCCTATGTATTACTTTCAGTTGTAATGAGAGTAGATAGGATTGGTGAGATTTTTTTATTTTAACAAGCATATGGAATCGGAAACCCCAAGGAGGAGCATCAAAGGCGTGAAACAAGAGATTACAAGGCCCATTGGAATGACAATGGGTATATTACTGTGTAATAATTTAGAACCACCCTAGACAGACCATAGACTCACTGTGGGCTCAGTGGGTCGCATAGGTTGGGCTTGTGATCATCCTAACAGGGGTATGCTATGTTTTCTGTATGCAGCGTATTTATTTATCGCTTTAAATATTGGATATTTATGCATGTTAAAACACCATAATGTGATGAGGTCTCGGTCGTACATTAAACTCTCATTTGGTTGGACCAAATTAAATATTAGGCCCAGAATGGACTTGGATCAAAATGATATTTTGATCTGTCAGAGCCTTCCATCCACAACAATGTGGTGAGGAAGCTACCACTACCCAAGTGTAGTCTCACGAGTCGTGGCACATTTGGACTAGGGGAAAGTTGCACTATTGCTGTGAACAAAGAGACTGAACTCGTTGTTTTCCTCTCTCACGAGTCGTGGGGGGCGACAGTTTGAGGCATTATTTGGTTGATGGTTCGGGCCCAACATGGAGTAACATGGTTCGCTTGGAGTTCTCGGAACCATGCGAATAGATGAGGCAAAACATCTTGGGAATCTCATGGGATGAGAATGATATTGGATATCTCCCACGAGGTTTTCTTCATGTGAATCGTAAAGCGGGGCATGGAGATTACGCTTGTGGATCATAAGCCCACTAGGAAATGGTTTTCCGAAACTCCACTTGAGAGTGATGGACTTTCGTATAAATAGTGGGAGGGTTAAAGACTAAAGACCAAGTCTTCAACTTGAACAATAATATTACCATCATCTACTGATTTCTGCTTTACATTTTTATTAATGTAGATATGTCTAAGAATCTATTAACCATGGTACTTGAGACTAATAAATTCAACGAAATGAACTACTCGGACTGGCTGAGAAACCAGAGGATTGTCCTAGGTTTCGAGAACCAAGGCTACGTCTTGGACGAGCCGCCGTCGAGCGACTTACCTGAGGGGTCCACGCCAGAAGAACGTTTGACGTTTGAGAAATGGCATGAGGACAACTGGAAAGTACGCTCTATCATACTGGCTTTGATATCTAACGACATCCAGAAGCAGTATGAGAGGCTGGACAACGTCTCCGCCATAATGCTCCGCATGAACGAGGTTTATGCGGTTCCGGATAGGCATATTAGATATGCCGCCATAAAGATATATTCTTTGGTACCAAGCTTGCTGAAGGATCGTCTGTACAAAGTCATGGGGTTAAGATGCTCTCCCTAGTGGAGAAACTCAAGGACCTTAAAGCTGGGCTTAACAATGACACGTACATTGACGTGATCCTCTAGTCGCTTCCTCCGTCCCATGACCCATTTGTTGTAAACTACAACATGAATGGACTTGAAAAGTCTATTCATGAGTTGATCAACATGCTAGTCCAATACGAGGCAACGACCCACAACTCGGCGCCGGCGGTATTGATAGGAGAGGCTTCAACCTCCAAGGCGAATGGCAAGAGGGCCGGACGCTGGAAGAGGAAGAAGGGAAAAGGGAAGACGGTTGCGGCCCCTGCTCGTGCTCCAGGCGCCCCTGTCGCCCCAGTTGCACTGGGCAAAGGAAAAGAGAATGCGATCCGTGGTTCTCAGCGGTCCAAGGCAAATGATGTCTGCATGCACTGCCAAGTGAAGGGGCATTGGAAGAGGGAGTGCCCACAACTCCTCTCCAACCCAGGTATGTTTGTGGTTGAAGTAAACATGATAACTAATTCTGCTTCATGGGTATTGGATACCGGGTTTGGTGCTCACATCTGCAATGATTTGCAGGCACTGCAAGCAGAAGGCTACCCAAGGATGAGATGATCCTAAGGCTAGGCGATGGCAAGGTCGTTGCTGAGGAAGCCGTAGGATCAATGGAGTTAGCCATTAGTAGTCATGTTAGGATTGTACTAAACGACTGTTTCTATGTACCTAGCATGATTAAAAACATTATTTCTATCCCGGTACTTGACATGGAGGGATTTCATTTACCATCAATAAAAATGGTTTTTTCATTATTAAAGATGGTATTTCTCATCTGCTTGGTACATTGGTAAACGGTTTGTACATACTTCAACAGTCTAATTGGATTATGACTGCAGAACACAAACAAAAACGTGATGATCACAATAACGCACAGATATGGCATGCGAGATTAGGTCATATTTCTAAAGATAGGATAAGAAGGTTGTTGGACTCAAAGAGTCTAGAAATAGACGATTTGGACAACCTACTTACTTACGATCCTGTCTGAAGGGAAAAATGACCAAGAAAACCTTTGTTGGACAAAGTACGCTAGCCAATGGTGTGTTGGATTTTATCCATATGGATGTCTGTGGCCCACTAAATACTTAGCTAGAGGTGGGTACTCGTACTTCATAACCTTTACCGATGATCACTCACGGTATGGTTATGTTTACTTTATGAGGTACAAGTCTGAAGCCATTGGAAGGTTTAAGGAATACAGACTTGAAGTAGAGAACCAAACAGGTCGAAAGATCAAAGTCCTTCGGTCGGACCGAGGTGGAGAGAATTTGAGTGGTTAGTTGACTGATTATCTAAAAGAGAATGAGATTCTCTCTCAGTGGACCCCTTCTGGAACACCACAGCTTAATGGTGTGTCTAAAAGGAGGAATTGGACCTTGTTGGACATGGTCCGATCCATGATGAGTTTTACCGAACTTCCCTTATCCTTCTGGGTATACGCTCTTTGAGTCGGCGGCCAAAGTTTTGAACTTGGCGCCATCTAAGAAGATATCTCAGACGCCATATGAGATATGGCATGGCAAGCCTGTCTCCTATAAATACTTAAAAGTGTGGGGTTGCCCCGCATATGTCAAGAGATTAGAGGGAGATAAACTGGACTTGAGGTCTAGTTTATGCAGGTTCATTGGTTATCCGAAAGAAACTGCGGGGTATTATTTCTATGATCCCTCCGAGCAAAACGTTTTTATCTCGAGAAACGCAATGTTCTCGGAAAAGGGTTTTCCATCGGATAGTCGACGCGATGAGGTACTCCTTGAGGAATCAAGTGAGGTACCCCATGAGGCGGCAGTGACATCTGAGCTGGTAGTTATCATTGATATTATTCCAGTCCTCTGTAGGTCGGCCAGAGTATCCCATGCACCTGATAGGTATGGATGTTTTGGCCAGACCGGTCAGTTGGATAATGATCCAAAGACGTACGGAGAAGCGATATCGGACATCGATTCGGATAAGTGGCTTGAGGCCATGAAATCCGAGATGGACTCGATGGGTACAAACCGGGTTTGGACCCTAGTGGACCCACCTAAAGGGGTAAAACCCGTAGGGTGTAAATGGGTCTACAAACGTAAGCTTGGAGCTGACGGGGAGGTTACAACCTTCAAAGGCAGGCTTGTGGCAAAGGGTTACACTCAACGACCTGGGGTCGACTTTGAGGAAACCTACTCGCCCGTATCAATGGCTAAGTCCATTCGGATACTGCTTGCCATAGCAGTATGGTATGACAATAAAATATGCAGATGGACGTGCAAACGGCCTTCCTCAACGGTTTCGTAGAGGAAGAGATCTATATAGATCAGCCGGAAGGTTTCACAACTGTTGGAGAATAGCAGAAGGTCCGCCGTCTCCAAAGGTCCATCTATGGCCTTAAACAAGCTTCCCGAAGCTGGAACATAGGTTTTGATGAAGTGATACGGGTATATGATTTCATCAAGAATGAGTCCGATCCTTGTGTATACAAGAAGATCAGTGGGAGCTCGGTTGCATTTCTGGTGCTTTACATGGATGACATCTTGCTCATTGGGAATGATGCTAAGATGTTGGGTACCACTAAAGCATGGTTGTCAATGCAATTCTCCACGAAGGATATGGGCGAGGCATCCTACATCCTTGGCATCAAGATCTACAGGGATAGATCTACAAGGAAGTTAGGAATGGCCCAGTCCTCGTGTATTGAGAAAGTCTTGAAGAGATTCAAGATGGAGAACTCAAAACGAGGATTCCTTCCTATGAGGCATGGAATTAAGTTATCCAAGAAGCAGTCTCCTAAGACTAATGAGGAACTTAAACGGATGTTGGACATCCCTTATGCTTCAGCCGTTGGCAGCATACAGTATGATGTTCAGTGCATTAGACCTGATATGTCTTTCGCTTTGAGCATAACTAGTGTGCCTCCCCAGTGCGGTCAAGACTATCTTGAAGTACTTGAAAAGGACTAAGGACATGCTCTTGATCTACGGCGGTGGAGAGTTGATACTGGAAGGCTATAGCGAAGCTAGCTTCCAGTCAGATGACGATGATGCCAAGTCTCAGTTTGGTTATGTGTTCAGACTTAATGGTGGCGTGCTTGCCTGGAAGAGTTCCAAGCAGGCTACCACGGTGGACTCCACCACAAAGTCTGAATACATAGCGGCTTTGGAAGCTGCTAAGGAAACGGTTTGGTTGATGAGCTACATCCAAGGGTTGGGTGTAGTACCTAGCATTGCTAAGCCTGTAGTTGTCTTCTACGACAACAGCGGGGCGATAGCGCTAGTAAAGGAACCGAGATCTCATCACGATCCAATCATATTCTTAGATGCTACCATCAACATAGAGAGATGGATAGCAGGCGTGACGTTCGGTTGGACCGAGTCAGCTCCGTAGAAAACATAGCAGATCCACTTGCTAAGCCCATGTCGCAAGTTGCCTATACTCACCATCTGGATAAGAGGATAAAGGTCAATAGGTGATTAGCTTTAGATCAAGTGGGAGATTGTTAGAATAGGTGACAAGAAAGCCAATAGGTTTGGCGATTTGTAACCTATCTGACAACTTCATATTAATGGAATATTATTATGTGATGAATAAAATGAGTGTTCGTCACTATTGGTGTTTACTTTGTTGCGCTCATTTCACATATGTTAAAATGGTGTTTTACTTATATTGCAACAAAGCCCACAGACCACGGTTAACAACTCATGCAATTGGGCCACGCATTGG
Organism: Sesamum alatum; assembly: GCA_034509735.1. Lineage (NCBI taxonomy): Eukaryota > Viridiplantae > Streptophyta > Magnoliopsida > Lamiales > Pedaliaceae > Sesamum > Sesamum alatum. The sequence goes on from JACGWO010000013.1 coordinate 5,746,463, forward strand.
ATGGTGGTCATGAAACCAACTGATTGAGAGTTGGGTCTAAAACGTTCCAAGTCGAGGACCTCGAGACAGGGCATCGAGAGTCCTATTGAGACTTGCATCAAGAGTCGTGTTCATTGAATGAGTGTCGTGTTTCATCGGCGACAGGCGTGGGACGCCTACACGATCTTGATGGGTTGGTCGACTGGGGTCGAGCCGACTAGACTTACTCGCGGGGATCATCATATGAAAGCCTTGGAGGCTTGATCGGTATGATTGGATTTCTCTGGTTCCGATAGTACGGGAGTAGTCCTCAGACTTGAGGAATCATGGCAGTCGCGTGCACAGGACGGCTGTATCTTCGATCTGGCGAGAGGTGATCATTCTGTAAGATGATTATTATAATCGTTGTCCAGTGTAGTCGGAATGTGTAGCGAGGATGGCGGATTCCAAGAAAAGGATCCGTCGCCTGTTAGTATGTGATAGAGGTATCTCCTATGCACTCGGAGACACGTATCCAAGGTCCTTAGACTTGTGAACCCTCTTCTGGTGTTGTGTACTCAGTAACCTACGAATGTCTAAATGGATCCAATCCGATAGACTTTTGGCAAGCCCACTTTGTCCAACAAAGAAGCCTTACAGTCTTTCCATCTCAGAGAGGACTTGTAAGCTAGTCGACTCAAATTGTCTATCGCTAGACTCTTTGAATCTTCCAACTTCCTCGTCCTTAACTAAAGGAAAAACCATCCTAGCTTATGGATGCCAAATTCGTAAGTTTATCTTGATTATCCATTTTAATTATTTGATTTGAGTACTCATAATCCAATTATGGGATAATGTTTAAGGATAATTATGTATCCCACCTAGCAGACAAGAATAGTCATTCTTTGTCAAATAAAGTAATTTTATTGATCAAACATATGTAATTAAAATCTGTCCAACAGTATATAAAAACATACTTCGATCATGCTAGGTTACATATTTCCTTTCAAACTCTATCCTAACATGATCACTGCTATGCTATGCCTAACTAGTCCCTAGTCTTTGCAGCAATGGCCCTGCCATCGCTAAGCCTTAGGACCTGTCTAGGCTTTCTACTCATAACCATCTGTAAACCATTCGCAGATTATGATTAACTGATATCCAATATCAAAGAGTAGAACAATAATCATGTTGGTACTCAATTCAAATGTACCTTCATTGGAGAGGAGCTTGGGACACTCCCTCTTCCAATGTCCCTTTTTGCGGCAGTTAATGCACACATCGTTTGGAATCTATGACTTTGACTGTCGAACCCTCTTCCTCTTTCCTTTACCTCCGCCAAGCGGTGTAACAGGATCACTCGAAGTGCTAGCAGCGGCTGATGTTGTCTTAGCTTTCTTCCTCTTCCAGCGTCCGACACCCTTGCCTTTCGCTTCTGAGGTCAAAGACTCTCCCACTAGTACCGCCGACGCAGATTTTTCAATCATTGCCTCGTACCGGACCAACATATTTATCAAGTCGACAATAAATTGGTCGAAGGAGGTCGAAAGAGACTGAAGGATCACATCGATGTACATCTCCTTTTCAAGATTAGCTTGGAGGTCTTTGAGCATTTCTACAAGGGATAGCATCATCACTCCATGCTCTCGTACAGACGACCCTTTTGTCATCTTAGCTCCGAAGAATGCCTTCGTTGCAGCGTATCTAACTTGCTGGTCCGAGACCGCATAGATATCATGCAAATGAAGCATAATCGAGCCAACATCATCTAGCCTATCGTACTGCTACTGGATCTCGTTAGTCATCGAGGCCAGTACGATGCTGCGGACCTACCGATGGTCAACATGCATATTCTCGAACGCCAAGCGTTCTTGAGACATTAACCCATCCGGCAAGGCCTGAGGAAGATCCTTATTCAGAATGTAAGTCTGGTTCTCGAAATCTAAGACTATCTTAAGATTTCACAGCCAGTCGTTGTAGTTTGTTCCATTAAAAAATATTAGCCTCTAGTATTGGCGTTAGTGGATTCTTAGACATATACATTCAAAATGTAAACAGAAAAAACATTAAGTAGATTATAGTAATATTATGTTCAAGTTAAGACTTGGTCTTTAGTCATTAACCCTCCCACTATTTTTGCGAAAAGCCCATCACTCTCAAATGAGGTTTCGGGAAACTATTTCCTAGTGGGCTTGAGGTCCACAAACGCAATTCTCCATGCCCCGCTTTTTACGATTCACACGGAAAAAAAGCTTTGTGGGAGGTAACCTATACCATTCTCATCCAATGAGATCCCCAAGTTATTTTGCCTCGCCTCTTCACATGATCCCGAGGACTCCAAGCGAATCATGTTACTCAGCGTTAGGCCCGACCCATCAACCAAATGAATATCTCAACTATCGCCCCCCACGACTCGTGAGACAGGGAAATAGGAGCATATTCCTTTGTTCATAACAATAGCGCAGCTTTCTTCCATTCCAAACGTGCCACGACTCGTGAGACCACGAATGGGTGAAAGTAGCTTCCTCACTACATTGCTATGGATGGAAGGCTTGGATTTAAATCAAACCATTTGACTTTTTAATCCATTAATGGGCCTAATATTTACTTGGACCATCCAAGTGAGAGTTAAGTTTATTAGCGACCGAGACCTCATCATTAAGAAAGTTTTGCATGCTCTAGTTTTAACATTGAATATAAAGGATGCATTCAAAACACATCATACATCAAATATTAAAACATACACCACCTGCAAAATAAGCCTAGCACGCCCCTGTTGGATGATCACAAGCCCAATCCTATGTGATCCACTGAGCCCGCAGTGGATCTGTGGTCAATCTAGGGTGGCCTACACTATTACAAAATTATAACCCATTATCATTCTAATGGGCCTTGTAACGCCTCTCCATTCTTTAGGACTCTCCATCGTGGGCTCCATCCAACGGGCCTCTTCTTGGGCCTCCATCACCATGGAAATGCTTCCTTACAATTTATTACAAAAAATAAATCCTCACCAACCTAACTACACTCATTACAACTTAAATAAGAAACCCCAATCAGAAGTTGGGGGGAGTACAAAAGGAGGAAGAAAGCAAGCCTTATTATTTCAAGGCTAAAAACGAGAGAGAGAAAGAGAATAATAAAACAAAGAGGCACGCAGGCCTCACCCAACAAAAATTAAACCATACATAAGGGCCATGGGCTTTGTGATCATCCCCATTGTTTATCCAATAAACATTTAATACACATTTATATCAAATATAAATATGCCTATTAAATAAATACATCCAATGCATTTATAAAAATGATATCCAATATCATAAACAACAACATAATTATATGCAGAAATATATATATATATATATATTAATAATGCAATTAAAAATGGATATCAAGTATCATACATCCAATGCACCAAAAAATATATTTTTTTTTTTTGTTTGGAAACCATTTCCAAATTAATCTAAGGCACAATTAAATTTTAGAAAAATCCAATTTAACTAAAATTCAAATTAGCCAAAATTAATCATTTCAGAAAATATGCAGAAATGTGGAAAATCCAATTTTCCGGGTAAAAATAGCAAAAACGGCCCAGCCGTTCGAAACCGGCCGGCCGGCAGCACTACCTGCCGCGCGCGCGCGCGCAGGCCCCCTTGCCTGCGCGCGCGCCCTGCAGTGCTGTGCGCGCGCGCGCGCGGGCGCTGGCACTGTGCGGCCGGCAGCTGCTGCCGGCTGCACTGTTTTGAACCCAATTTTTTTTTTTAAAAAATATCTGCATTAAAACTGAAACTAAAACATGCATTTACAGAAAATCCAATTTTCAAAAAATGCATGGATATCCATAATTAAAAGCAAAATTAACACATATTCTTCTAAACACATAATCATGCTTAAAACCGTAAAACATGCTTTCCAAAAGCAAATTAAACATGTTGAACATGCTCATCACATAAAAAACATGTCATTCCTAAAGCCACAACACCGAACCGGGCTCTGATACCACTGAAAGAATCGGTACGGCCCGGGAACGCGGCGGAAGCATAAAATAAAAGAAATTTAAAACGATTTCAAAGGGGTGTTCCCTTTGAATTCCCGGGCGTTCGGTGTATTCAAAAGCATAATAACATACATAAAAATATGCTTGAACATGTGGCTAGAGGAGGAAACAAAAAGGTACAATAATTTAAATAGAAACATACCTTTTTCGTTTCACATGTACAACGGCAACAAGCTTTGATTCTCTTTTCGTTCCTTTTCCGTTCACCTTAGGATTCAAATTAGAACCCCTCTAATTTGTCCACACCACAGCAATGGAAGTAAATCTAGATCTACTGCTAGGTAGAAGCTAGATCAAGGAAGAAACGAAAAACGTATTACACTATTGATTAGTGTATACGTATTTCTCATGTTCTCATTTTGAATCCAATTCAAAGAGAACTCAAAAGAAGGAGAAAAGGCTGAAAATTTTCGTGGTTTTTGTGCTAGGGAGTTCAATTTAGGAAGATGAAAAGTGTATACATGTGTTGTGTAGTTGTAGGTAGTTTCCAAAACCACCTACACACTAATGCACAACTTATGCTCAACCTCTAACCATGTTAGCACAATATGTGGACCACCTAGCCATCATGGCAAAACAAATCATTGCTTACATGGAGCCACATCATTTCTTACATGGAGGACTTTCAACTCCTCTTTAACTTGCATCAAACCTTTGAGCTTTGATTTCAAGTCATGGACCGGTTTTGACCGGTCTTGATTTAATCAAATTAAATCAAGTGATCCATGGGTTTTAAATTAATCCAATTAATTTTAAACCTTATTGAAATCCAAAAGTTCATTTAATCCAATTAAATAAACATAAGCTCAAACACTAATTAATTGATCCAATCAATTAATTAAACGAAACCCAATAAATTAATCCAATTAATTTAAAGGTATTGAGCCCAAAATTAATTAATCCAATTAATTAATTCTTGGGCCATCCATCAAATGGATTTTTCCAATAAATGATCCCATCATTTATATTCTCCTTGATTTAATTTAATCCAATTAAATTAATTCACTTCTTCCAGAATTAATTCCAATTAATTCCACTACTTCCATAGTGATTTGTGTGTGACTCTTTAGGTTCACCCTCAGCTAGACTTGGGCTTGTGTCCAACACAATTGATTAATTAAGTCTAATTTAATTAATTATTTCTAATTTACCATTAATCAGAAATGCCCGTTACCATGGGTGGCCGTCTAGCAACGGTCCATGCCACTAGAGACTAGGTGAATGTTGGCGTGAACATTTAGGCTCCGAATTCCATACAGGTACAGTCCTTTGTCAACCATCTCCCGGCCTTAGTCTAGGGCATGGAATTGAGTGTCGGTTCCCATCCTGGACTAGGCAACTATGCTACAAACTCGAGACGCGTTTACTCTATTGATCGACCTAGGGAACCATTCCCTACTCGACCAATCGCTACGGCCGTAGACTTAATGAGTCGAAACCATCTCAGAGCGCATAGAAGACATACCTGTCAAATACTGACAGGGGACAGATTCTATCTTGGAATCCACCGTCCTCACTACATACTCCGACTGCCCTGGACAAGGCTTATAATGACCATATCAAAGACATGGTCACCTCTCGCCAAATCCAAGATACAACCTTCATATGCAAGCGACTGCCATGATTCCTCAAGTCCGAGGACTAATCCCGTACTATCGGAACCGAGAATTCCAGTCATACCGACCAAGCCTCCAAGGCTTCCATATGACGATTCTCGCGAGTCAGTTCAGACAGTCGACTACTTTGCCAACTAACCCACTAAAATTGCATAGACGACCCACGTCTGGCACCGGTGAAACTCGACATTCACCCAGTGAATGCAATACTTAGTGCAAGTCTCTATAGGACACCCGAGGCCCAGTATCGAGGTCCTCGACTTGGAACGTTTCAGACCGACCCTCAAGGAGTTGGTTTCATAGCCGCCAACCTATGCGCAGCTCAACTCAATGGGTTTTACCAATCGGTCTGTGGGCATTTGTTGTGACATTGAAACACCATTCAAATGTAAGTAGTAAGCACAACAAACACATTTTGCCAATGATGAATACTTACTTTATCCATCAGTATAATATTACTTTGATAAAGATCGATGAATAGTTCCCAGAACAAGCAATCCAATTGACTTTCTGGTCACTTATTCTAACAGCGGGGCATGGAGAATTGCGTTTGTGGACCTCAAGCCCACTAGGAAATAGTTTCCCGAAACCTCATTTGAGAGTGATGGGCTTTCGCAAAAATAGTGGGAGGGGTTAATGACTAAAGACCAAGTCTTAACTTGAACATAATATTACTATAATCTACTTAATGTTTTTTCTGTTTACATTTTGAATGTATATGTCTAAGAATCCACTAAGCCAATACTAGAGGCTAATATTTTTTAATGGAACAAACTACAACGACTGGCTGTGAAATCTTAAGATAGTCTTAGATTTCGAGAACCAGACTTACATTCTAGATAAGGATCTTCCTCAGGCCTTGCCGGATGGGTTAATGCCTCAAGAACGCTTGGTGTTCGAGAAGATGCATGTTGACCACCGGCAGGTCCGCAGCATCGTACTGGCCTTGATGACTAACGAGATCCAGAAGCAGTACGATAGGCTAGATGATGTTGGCTAGATTATGCTTCGTTTGCAAGATATCTATGCGGTGTCGGACCGGTATGTTAGATACGCTGCAACGAAGGCATTCTTCGGAGCTAAGATGACAGAAGGATCGTCTGTACGAGAGCATGGAGTGATGATGCTATCCCTTGTGGAAATGCTCAAAGACCTCCAAGCTAATCTTGAAAAAAGAGACGTACATCGATGTGATCCTTCAGTTTGTTTCTACCTCCTTCGACCAATTTATTGATGACTTGATAAATATTTTGGTCCGGTATGAGGCAATGATTGAAAAATCTGCGCCGGCGGTACTAGTGGGAGAGTCTTTGACCTCAAAAGCGAAAGGCAAGGGTGCCGGACGCTGGAAGAGGAAGAAAGCTAAGACAACATCAGCCGCTGCTAGCACTTCGAGTGATCCTGTTACACCGCTTGGCGGAGGTAAAGGAAAGAGGAAGAGGGTTCGACAGTCAAAGTCATAGATTCCAAACGATGTGTGCATTAACTGCCGCAAAAAGGGACATTGGAAGAGGGAGTGTCCCAAGCTCCTCTCCAATGAAGGTAAATTTGAATTGAGTACCAACATGATTATTGTTCTACTCTTTGGTATTGGATATCACTTAATCATATTCTGCGAATGGTTTACAGATGGTTATGAGTAGAAAGCCTAGACAGGTCCTAAGGCTTAGCGATGGCAGGGCCATTGCTGCAAAGACTAGGGACTAGTTAGGCATAGCATAGCAGTGATCATGTTAGGATAGAGTTTGAAAGGAAATATGTAACCTAGCATGATCGAAGTATGTTTTTATATACTGTTGGACAGATTTTAATTACATACTTTTGATCAATAAAATTACTTTATTTGACAAAGAATGACTATTCTTGTCTGCTAGGTGGGATACATAATTATTCTTAAACATTATCCCATAATTGGATTATGAGTACTCAAATCAAATGATTAAAATGGATAATCAAGATAAACTTACGAATTTGGCATCCATAAGCTAGGATGGTTTTTCCTTTAGTTAAGGACGAGGAAGTTGGAAGATTCAAAGAGTCTAGCGATAGACAATTTGAGTCGACTAGCTTACAAGTCCTCTCTGAGATGGAAAGACTGTAAGGCTTCTTTGTTGGACAAAGTGGGCTTGCCAAAAGTCTATCGGATTGGATCTATTTAGACATTCGTAGGTTACTGAGTACACAACACCAGAAGAGGGTTCACAAGTCTAAGGATCTTGGATAGGTTCGGGGAATTAGACTTGGAGTGGTGAACCAAGTTGATTGCAAAATTAAACCTCTCGATTAGATCGAAGGGGCGTGTATTTAGTAGGAGTTCTTGAATATCCACATGAGAATGGAATTCTCACTCAGTGGAATTCTTCCTGTAAGGACCATGGTTGAACGGTCTCTGATAAGGGAGAAACCGAACCTTGTTAGACTTGGTTCGATCGAGGTTTCACTGGATTACCTTAAACCTTCTAGACATGGGCTTGAAAGGTTGCCAGGTTGAGAAACATGGCATTTTCTAATAGTCATGATCTAGTTGCCATATAGGTTATGGTTTGGCAAGCCTGCATCCTACAAAGTTCTTGAGTACATGGGATGGTCCCACATACGTCAAGGGACTAGTGGGAGACAAATTAGACTAGGTGTTTGATTTGTGCAGGTTTAATGCAGAATAATGCAAACATCATTTGTAATTATATTATTCCACTGACTATATTCCAGTCCTCCTAGGGAGAACCAGAATACCTTAGTTACTTGAGAGGTAAAGGTTTCTGGGCCTGTTCGATCAATTGGATTATCATCCAAAAGATACAAGGAGAAGCGATGTTGGACATCGGGTTTGGATCAATGGCTTAGAGCTATTGGATCCATCATGAAAATTCAAACTGGGTTTGAAATTTTGTATAACTAGAATATTCGTTTTGACGAGTTCGGTAACAGGCTTTAGAGTCAGTGGGAGGATAGTTTTATTCCAAGTGTTTAGTGTGTAACGTCTTATTCATTTGGAATGAATTTAAGATGTTAGAAAACACTGAAACACGAGCGTTGTTCACCCAATTTTCCGTGATAGGAATTGGATTCCTTTATACAGGGTTAAGCTGTTAAAGAATCAGTCACGCTAGACTGATGAGAAAGCTTAGATGTTTGACATCCCCTACGTCTTTGCTTTAGGCAGCATGAATGTTGTTCGTGCATTGGGCCTGATGTTGTGTATGCTTTGTGCATAACAATGGTTATTGGGCTTGTGCCGAGAAGGCAGTAGACAACTGTTGAGAATATCTTTAATACCTGAATAAGGATTAAAGAAGTGTTCTTGATGCACATTTTGTGGAGGGTTGATTCTAGAAGGCTATAGTGATACTAGCTTCCAGAATCATGTGAATAATGTTTAGTCCCATTATGTATATACATTTGGACTTAATGGTGAGTGTGGTAGCTTGGAAAGGTTTCAAGCAGGATACCATGACATGTCATTATGAAAGTCGAATGTATGGCGACTTTGGAAGTCGTTTCTGGAAAGTGGTTTGGATTGAAAACCGCATCCATAGGATGGATGTGGTGCCTAGCACGGCCGAGCCAGTAGTTGCCTTGGAGGCCAACAACTAGGCTTTGGCAAAAGCTTTTGGGCTCAAGATCTCATCACAGATCCACGGAAAATTCTTAGACAACCACCATTTGCAGGCAGCAATGGTAGGAAGCGCTGACACGGTTGGACCGTGTCACTTCGGCAGAGAAATATGGTAGACCCACGAGACCGAGCCGGTATCGTAGATTGCTCATGCTCAGAAGGCTCTGAGCAACATGGGTAATTGGCTTTGTGGTCAAGTGGGAGATTGTTAGAATAAGTGACCAGAAAGTCAATTGGATTGGTTATTTTGGGAACTATTCGTCGATCTTTATCAAAGTAATACTATACTGATGGACAAAGTAAGTATTCATCATTGGCAAAATGTGTTTGTTGTGCTTACTACTTACATTTGAATGGTGTTTCAATGTCACAACAAATGCCCACAGACCGATTGGTAAAACCCATTGAGTTGAGTTGTGCATAGGTTGGCGGCAATGAAACCAACTCCTTGAGGGTCGGTCTGAAACATTCCAAGTCGAGGACCTCGAGACTGGGCCTGGAGTGTCCTATAGAGACTTGCACTAAGTATTGCATTCACTGGGTGAGTGCCGAGTTTCATCGGTGCCAGACGTAGGTCGTCTATGCAATTTTAGTGGGTTAGTTGGCAAAGTAGTCGACTGACTGAACTGACTCGCGGGAATCGTCATATGGAAGCCTTGGAGGCTTGGTCGATATGACTGGAATTCCCGGTTCCGATAGTACGGGATTAGTCCTCGGACTTGAGGAATCATGGCAGTCGCTTGCATATGAAGGTTGTATCTTGGATTTGGCGAGAGGTGACCGTGTCTTTGATATGGACATTATAAGCCTTGTCCAGGGAAATCGGAGTATGTAGTGAGGATGGTGGATTCCAAGATAGAATCTGTCCCCTGTCAGTATTTGACAGCTATGTCTCCTATGTGCTCTGAGATGGTTTCGACTCATTAAGTCTACAGCCGTAGCGATTGGTCGAGTAGGGAATGGTTCCCTAGGTCGATCAATAGAGTAAACGCGTCTCGAGTTTGTAGCATAATTGCCTAGTCCAGGATGGAACCGACACCCAATTCCATGCCCTAGACTAAGGCCGGGAGATGGTTGATAAAGGACTGTACCTGTATGGAATTCGGAGCCTAAATGTTCACGCCAACATTCACCTAGTCTCTAGTGCCATGGACCGTTCCTACACGGCCACCATGGTAACGGGCATTTCTGATTAATGGTTAATCAGAAATAATTAATTAAATTGGATTTAATTAATTAATTATGTTGGACACAAGCCTAAGTCTAGCTGAGGGTGAACCTAAAGAGTCACACACAAATCACTATGGAAGTAGTGGAATTAATTTGGAATTAATTCTGGAAGAAGTGAATTAATTTAATTGGATTAAATTAATTCAAGGAGAATATAAATGATGGGATCATTTATTGGGAAAATCCATTAGATGGATGGCCCGAGAATTAATTAATTGGATTAATTAATTTTTGGCTCAATACCTTTAAATTAATTGGATTAATTTATTGGGTTTCGTTTAATTAATTGATTGGATCAATTAATTAGTGTTTGAGCTTATGTTTATTTAATTGGATTAAATGAACTTTTGGATTTCAATAAGGTTTAAAATTAATTGGATTAATTTAAAACCCATGGATCACTTGATTTAATTTGATTAAATCAAGACCGGTCAAAACCGGTCCATGACTTGAAATCAAAGCTCAAAGGTTTGATGCAAGTTTAAGAGGAGTTGAAAGTCCTCCATGTAAGCAATGATGTGGCTTGCCATGATGGCTAGGTGGTCCACATATTGTGCTAACATGGTTGGAGGTTGAGCATAAGTTGTGCATTAGTGTGTAGGTGGTTTTGAAAACTACTTACAACTACACAACACATGTATACACTTTTCATCTTCCTAACTTGCTCTCCCTAGCATACAAGCCACGAAAATTTCCAGCCTTTTCTCCTTCTTTTGAGTTCTCTTTGAATTGGATTCAAAATTAGAACACGAGAAATACGTATACACTAATCAATAGTGTAATACGTTTTCGTTTCTTCCTTGATCTAGCTTCTACCTAGCAGTAGATCTAGATTTACTTCCATTGCTGTGGTGTGGACAAATTAGAGGGGTTTTAATTTGAATCCTAAGGTGAACGGAAAAGGAACGAAAAGAGAATCAAAGATTGTTGCCGTTGTACATGTGAAACGAAAAAGGTATGTTTCTATTTAAATTATTGTACCTTTTTGTTTCCTCCTCTAGCCACATGTAAGCATATTTTTATGTATGTTATTATGCTTTTGAAAACACCGAATGCCCGGGAATTCAAAGGGAACACCCCTTTGAAATCGTTTTAAATTTTTTTTATTTTACGCTTCCGCCGCGTTCCCGGGCCGTACCGATTCTTTCATGGTTTCGAGTATTAAGCATAGAGGCCTAGTCAAGGATGGGAACCGACGCTTAATTCCATACCCTAGACTAAGGTCGGGAGAGGGTAGACGGAAGGACCGTACCCGTACGGAATCGGCGCCTAAATGTTCGCGCCAACATTCACCTAGCCTCTAGTGCCATGGACCGTTGCTGGACGGCCATCTATGGTAACGGGCTCCTATTGGACACGGGCCCAAGTCTAGCTGAGGGTGAACCTATAGGGTCACACCATAACACCGAGAAGGTGAATAAATTGACTTGGAGTCAATTTCGGAGGATAATAAGTAATTGGATTACTTATGGGATTGTCCATTGGATGGACGGGCCGATATTGTATCGGGCCTTCGTTTAATCGGTAAATGGGATTTATCGGTTAATGTAGAGAGTCGGAAAATTGAGTCTTTTAATTGGACTAAAAGATCAATGGAAATTATTTAAGTGGACCTTGAATTAAATGAGATTTAATTTCGGGTTCGTTGTAATTGGATTACAGTAGAACTCGGTCCGTTAAATTTTGGCCCAAGAGGTGTGTTAATTTTGATTTTGGAATGAGAAGAAGTTGGACTTCTTCCCAATATAGGTATGGCCGAAAATTACCACTTTTGGAGAGGGAAGAATCAACCATACATGGCCTTGGTGAAGTTGTCTTGTCCCTTTTAGTAAGGGACAAATAAATTCCAATCATGCCTCTCTTATCTGGTATGATCAGATCATACCTTATGATATGGTAGGCTTGATTGATGAATTAGTAGAATTGATTGGGATGTATCTAGACATTATTGGATGAACCTAGACACATTCCCATAATCACATTAATTTTGTATATACATGAGTATATACAATCATCAAAGAAAGAGAATTACTTTCATGTCTGTCTAGGAAAAAGAAGAAAAACAGACTTCACTTTTCTCTCACAATTTTTGGCCCTCTCTCTACTATTCCCCTGTGTTCTTCATTTGATCTTGGATCATTTTGAAGAACAAAGCAAGTTCAAGAAAAGACACTAATTTAATAGTGTTCTAGTTTTTTGAACCGAGTCCTCTAGATCCGTTTTCTTCTAGCAAGAAAAACGTGCATATCTTCCGGTGTGGTGTGGACTACTTTAGAGAGTTCATACATTTGAACTAGGTGAACATTAGAGAGGAACAATGCTCGTAGCCGTGCAAGCAAATCAAACTACAAAGGTAATTTCGGTTTTATGCTTATGTAGTTCTTTTTAAAATCTATGCTCTATGTGAAATATACGTTTATGATATTGTCACATCCTACATCGAACGTCCGGTTGAACACTTCAGGGTACACCCCTTGGGATTTTGTGATCATTGCTTTAATTTATGAAATTTTAACTTTCTCACACTTCCGCTCGCGCTCTCGAACGGATCCGCTTGTCCCTTCACCGACTACCAACCCATTTGTATGATTGGTGGCCCATTTGTGTGGAGGGTAATGATATGACTATTTAATAACAAGGATTAATCTTGAATAAAAAATAATACATGAAAAGAAAATTAATATTTCTTACGATTAGAGGGACATTTTGATAAATTAATTTCTAGTACGGATCCCACATTACACAAATCAGAACAATAAGGAGGTGAGTTTGATGTCACTGCGATGAAACAATTTTTTTTTAAATTGTTATGAGAAAAAAGATAGCATCTTGCGGATTCGGCGCAGATTGTTGAGCTGGACAATGGAGTTCTGTTTCCAAGTGTTTGTGAATATGCCTGAAAAGGAGAAATTAGTCGATTACTGACAGCAGCTTTTACCATCGAATATTTTAGTTCCCAACTTCGAATGCAAGCTTAGCAAGTGATGTTTGTTCGTCGAGTTACATCGAAACTTAGCAGTCATGATTTTTCCAAAGTTATCGCGTAGCTAAATCGGTGGCATATTGCGGTCCTTGATTGTGTTATGCTTCATTTGTTCAGTTGTTCAGTTTGATAAAGAGAAAACAGGGTTTCTTCCCTCGATTGTTGCATTTGTCTTTTGTGTCTTTCTTGTGCTACTATTTTCATGAACCACTTAGCTTTAGATACAGTTGCGAATAGTAGAAGGAGAACAAGATCACTAGGAAACAAAAAAAATGACATTGAAAATGGATATTTAAATGGTTCAAAGAAGAACAATGGTTGAAAACCGAGGCTTCAACCTTTAGAAGCTTCAGTATTAGTTCTAGTCAGCGGTACCATTTTGAATAGAGAAAGTCGGGGCGCAAGTAGCGGTGATTGAGCAGAGCAGAGAGCGGAAATGGGGGCATGCACATTTGCATGCGGATGCCGCCTAAGCCTAAAATGTTTACTCTACTTCAAAGGATAACATTACATAACTCATTTTGTTCCTAGATTCATAATTCATGTTATCCATGTGGCAGTAATGCTATTGTGGCCCGTGGGTTTAGTATCCCATGTGGCCTACCCCATTCCATGTGCAAATTGCCCCACAACACGATTCACGCCCGCACACATACTCATCACCCGTTCCCGTAATATCATCAACCCAATTTGTCATATATTATTCTTTATATATGTTTTATATTTACCAATAAGACATGTGAGATTACAACTTTAATATGTATGTATGTTCCCATGACAAAACAACCCAAGAAATGCTCCTGTTTATTAGCTGTCAAAAAGATATTCCCACGGTTATAACCCATGAGAATCCACCCCTATGGTACTAATTAAACCCATATATAATCCACGGTTATATGTTTTTTCTTTTCAAAATTAAATAATGTTTTTATAATAAATTGCACTATAGAGAAATTTTTAAGCAAAAAAAAGCTTTAATATTTAATAGATAAAAATTGGCACTTTGAAAATTTCATCTATTTTATGATCATTATTTGATAATGGTACGTATGCCACATATTTCAACCTACCAAACGAAAATGTAAATATTGTACTACGCTTTTAGAGTTGAGCCCAATTGGACAGAGTCTAGATATGGGAGTAGGATTTAGCCCAAGAACAGCCCAAACTCCATCAGCACTTAGCCTAGCCTAGGTGATCTTCTATGTCAACCAAAACAAAACTAGTGGGTCCTTTCTCTGAATCTCATCCACACAAACAAACTATGATATTACATGAACCGCCATGGAGTTGGAGGCTTCTTCCATTGACTTTTACCAAAATCTACACACAAAGCCGGGAAGAGAAAGCAAACGGACATTATTATAATAATAACAGATCAGAAAAATGGAGGAGGGAGAAAGAGGGAAGTTGGTGGTGTTCCTTTCAATTGAGGAAACCGCCAATTCTACGGCCGCCGAGGTGGATCCCCGTCTCCTCAAGGCCATTAAATCCACGTTTTGTTACTCCGACTCCCACCTCCGCTTAGCCACCCAAACCCTATTGTCGCTCATGAAGCGTGACCATTCTCAGGTGTCTCGCTCTACCCGATTTCATCCCTTTCTGAAAGTGTGAATTGGCCCAGGAGACACGCGGCGGAAGCGTAAAAAAGATGAAAATAAAAGCATAAAATAGAATCAAAATGATGATAAATCCAAATCAAGGGGTATTTTCTTGATTCCTCCCGGGCGTTCGATTTATTATGTGTAAAAACAAAACAAGAATTATATGGAATTATATATAAACGAGATACAATAAAACATAAAGAGAAAACATTACCCTCGTAATATTTTTCGTTCAGCTACACACTTTGTTCCAGACTCACGCCTCCAAGACATCAACGTAAAGATCCTCAAAGTCGTCCACGCAATTCACCAGATTACCACGTCTCTCGTGCTAGCAAGAAAACGTCGGGGGTAGAGACATCAACACGACGCTTCAATTAAGGCGGTCGATGCCCCGTTGTTCTTCCTTGATCTAATAAAGAAGAAGGAGTTTCTTGAAGAGAGAGAGAGAGAGAGGATGGACGAGAGAGATGGAGAAGGGAAGAGGCGCCAGCGTTGGGAATGTTGTGTAGAGATTAGCGTGTGTATGTGTGTGTTAATAGGTATTTATAAGTAACTAGGATACTTAACTTACATGAACTCCTTCAAAACAGGCACACAATACACATACTCTAGAGATTTGACCTAGTCCAAACTACTCTAGGACTAATCTCGTCCATCCATCTCAATTCTCCAAGATCAAATCTCGTCCGTGCATCTTTCTTGGGCTTTATGAACTGGACCTATTTAAATCTAATTTAAATAGTCCAAAGGTCCGATGGACTCTATACTAAATCAAATTTAATATTTAAGCCCAACACAAAATCCACCCTTTTAATAAAATTAAAAGAGAAGCCCAATCTCATTAATTCATAAATTCAATTTATGAATCAAGCCCAATAAATTAATCTAATTAATTTAAAGGCTTAAACCTCAAAACTAATTAATCCAATTAATTAATCTTTGGGAAAATCCAACCCATGTGATTTTTTTTATATAAATTATCCAATCATATATTCTCTCCAAAAAATTAATTTACTCCAATTAAATTAATCTCTACCTTCCAAAATTAATTCTAAATTAATTCTGTCATGTTCCGATGAATCGAGTGTGACTCTTTAGGTTCATCCTCAGCTAGACTTAGGCGTATTTCCTCAACACAATTACTTCCAATCATCCCATAACCACAATTGCCCATTACCATGAGTAGTCGTCTAGCAACGGTCCATGGCACTAGAGACCAGGTGAATATGCGGCGTGAAAATTTAGGCTCCAAATGTTCATACAAGTATGGTCCTACAGTCGACCGTCTCCTGGCCTTAGTCTAGGGCATGGAGTGGAGCATCAGTTCCCATGTTTGACGAGGTATCTGTGCTTCAAACTCAAGACAGGTTTAACTCTACTATGGATGTAGCAGGCCTTTCTGAATAAAATGTTATGGCCATAGACTTTGAGAGTCTAAACCATCTCAAAGCTAATAGGAGATCTCGTTCAATCTTGACAGGGGACAGATTCTATCTTGAAATCCACCATCCTCACTACGTACTCCGACTGCAGTGGACAAGGATTACAATGACCATGTCTCATGACATGATCATCGTTCTCCAGATCCAAGATACAGTCTTCGTACGCAAGCGACTACCGTGAGAGTGACCAGAAAGTCAATGGTATTGGCTGTTCTGAGAACCATTCGTCAATCTGTGAACAAGTAATATTATGTTAATGAATGTAGTAAGGATTCATAGGCATGAGTTTGTTGTACTTACTGCTTGCATCGTTACGATGTCACAACAAACGCCCACAGACTGAAATAACATTTCGGGAAATTGGAACTACGCTTGGAGGTAGGTTCATGAAATCAGTTTCGCCGAATCAGTCTGAAATACTCAAAGTCAAAGGAATCTCGAGACAGGGCATCGAGAATCTATTTGAGACTTGCACTAAGCATCTGCTGTCGTGTTTCATCGACGGGTGACAGGGATCGTCTAAGCAGTGTTAGTGGGTCGGCCTGCTGGGGAGCGGCCGACTGAGGTGACTCGCGGGAATCGTCATATGGAAGCCACTCGGGCTTGGTCGGTATGACTCGTATTCTCGGCTCCGATAGTACGGGATTACTCCTCGGACTTGAGGATCACGGCAGTCCCCTACATACTAAGGCTGTATCTTGGATATGGTGAAATTTGACCGGTTATATTACATGGTCATCATAAACCTTGTCCAGTGCAGTCGGAGTATGTAAGAACGGTGTATTCCAACATAGGATCTATCCCCTGTCAAAGGATATGACAGCGAGATCTCCTATGCGCTCGGAGATAGTTTAGACTCACAAAGTCTATGGCCGTAGCACTTGATGTAGTGGGAAAGGATTTCCTACGTCGAGTTAAACCTATCTCGAGCATTATGCATAGTTGCCTATGAAGGACAAGCGGATCCGCCCGAGAGCGCGAGCGGAAGCGAGAAAGGCAAGAAAAGTGCGTAAATTTAAATCAAATTCAAAATACGCGAATCCCAAGGGGTGTACCCTTGGGTGCTCAACCGGGCATTCGATGTAGGATGTGTAAATATTAAAACATATATTTAAACACATAGGGTATAGATATACAAATGAAATCAATCAAAGCGTAATAAACCGTTACCTTTGATTGTTTAGCGTATGCTCCCGGCTACTAGCGTTGTTCCTTCTCCGGAATGCTCACGAAATCCAAACGTATGGATTCTCCAAAGGTGATCCACACCACACCGGAAGAAACACACGTTCTTCTTGCTAGAAAAGAACGGGTTTAGGAAGGAATCGGTTAAGAGAAGAACACTATGAATTAGTGTTCCCTTAAACTTACTTTGTTCTTCTTCTTGATTCCAAATCAAGTGAAGAACACAAGTGTAAGAGAGGGAGGGAGCACGAAATTTTGAGAGAGAGGAGAGGATTTTTGTCTTCTCTTTTTCCTAGAAAAAGATGAATAATGAATCACTTATGCTAGGTGTTGTATATTCTAATATATATACATAATTAATGTGATTATTGGAATGTGTCTAGGTTCATCCAAGGATGTCTAGATTCATTCCAATCAATCACCATCAATTCTTCAATCAAGCCTACCAAAATTTATGGTATGATCAAATCATACCAAAAGGGAAGAGCTTGATTGGAGTTGATTTGTCTCTTTCCAAAAGAGACAAGTCAACATACCACCTAGCATGCAACATGGTTGATTTTGCTTCCTCCAAGGGAGCATGTCGGCTATGTTTAATTAACGGAAGAAGTCCAACTTCTTCCTATTCCAAATTAGGAATTATTTCTCCTCTCGGGTATAATTTAACGGACCGGGTTTTATCGTAATCCAATTACGATGAATCCAACATTAAATCCAATTTAATGTCCATTTAAATTATTCCTGTTGATCTTTTAATCCAATTAAAAGATCCAACGTCTCAACGTCTCAACTTTCCATATTTAATCGAAAATCCAATTTACCGATTAAATGAAAGCCCGATACAATATCGGCCCGTCCATCCAATGGACTTTCCCTTAAGTAATCCAATTACTTATTTTATCCTTCGAGATTGACTCCAAGTCGATCTCTCAACCTCCTCGGTGATTTGTTTGTGACCCTTTAGGTTCACCCTCAGCTAGATTTGGGCCCGTGTCCCACAAGGGCCCGTTACCATGGGTGGCCGTCTAGCAACGGTCCATGGCACTAGAGACTAGGTGAATTGGCGTGAACATTTAGGCGCCGATTCCGTACGGGTACGATCCTTCCGTCTACCGTCTCCCGGCCTTAGTCTAGGGTATGGAATTGGGCGTCGGTTCCCATCCTTGACTAGGCATCTATGCTTAATACTCGAGACCACGTATGCTTCATTGCGTCGACACAGGAAACCATTCCCTGTTCGACCAACCACTGTGGCCACAGCTTTAAACAGAATGAACGTGTCTCCGAGTGCATAGGAGATACCTCTGTCACATACTGACAGGGGACGGATCCTCTTCTTGGAATCCACCGTCCTCGCTACACATTCCGACTGCACTGGACAAGGCTTATAATAATCATCTTACAGAATGATTACCTCTCGCCAGATCCAAGATACAGCCGTCCTGTGCACGCGACTGCCATAATCCCTCAAGTCTGAGGATTACTCCCGTACTATCGGAACCGGGGAAAACCAATCATACCGACCAAGCCTCCAAGGCTTCCATATGATGATCCCCGCGAGTCAGTCCAGTCAGCTCGACCCCAGTCGACCAACCCATAAAGATCGTGTAGGCGTCCCACGCCTGTCGCCGATGAAACACGGCACTCATCCAATGAACACGACTCTTGACGCAAGTCTCAATAGGACTCTCGATGCCCTGTCTCGAGGTCCTCGACTTGGAACGTTTCAAACCCAACTCTTAATCAGTTGGTTTCATGACCACCATCCAATGCGTGGCCCAACTGCACGAGTTGTTATCCATGGTCTGTGGGCTTTGTTGCGATATAAGTTAAATACCATTTTAACAAATGTAAGATGAGCACAACAAAGAAGGTACCATTGGTGACAAATACTCATCTTATTCATCACATAATAATATTACATTCACATCAAGTTGTCGGATAGGTTACAAATTGCCAAACCTATTGGCTTTCTGGTCACCTATTCCAACAATCTCCCACTTGACCTAAAGCCAATCACCCAATGACCTCGAACCTCTTATTCAGATGGTGAGTATGGGCAACTTGTGACATGGGCTTAGCAAGTGGATCTGCTATGTTTTCTGCGGAGCTGACTCGGTCCAACCGAACGTCACTCCTGCTATCCATCTCTCTACGTAGATGGTAGCGTCTAAGAATATGCTTGGATCGTGATGAGATCTCGGTTCTTTTGCTAGCGCTATCGTCCCGTTGTTATCATAAAAGATAATTACAGGCTTAGCAATGCTAGGTACTACATCCAACCCTTGGATGTAGCTCATCAACCAAACCACTCCTTAGCAGCTTCCAAAGCCGCTATGTATTCAAAAACTCTATGGTGGAGTCCGCCGTGGTAGCCTACTTGGAACCCTTCCAAGTAACCACGCCACCATTTAGTCTAAATACAAAAACCAAATTAAGACTTGGCATCTTCGTCATCCGACTGGAAGCTAGCGTCGCTATAGCCTTCCAGTATCAACTCTCCACCACCGTAGATCAAGAACATGTCCTTAGTCCTTTTTCAGGTACTTCAGGATATTCTTGACTGCACTCCAGTGATATCGGCTAGTTACGCTCAAAGCGAAAGCCACATCAGGTCTAGTGCACTGAACAACATACTGTATGCTGCCTACGGCTGAAGCATAGGGATGTCCTACATCCGTTTAAGTTCCTCATCAGTCTTAGGAGACTGCTTCTTGGATAACTTAATTTCATGCCTCATATACGAGGACTGGGCCATTCCTAACATCCTTCTAGATCTATCCCTGTAGATCTTGATGCCAAGGATGTAGTATGCCTCGCCCATATCCTTCATAGAGAATTGCGTTGACAACCAAGCTTTAGTGGTACCTTGTTAGAATAGGTGACCATGTAAGCCAATTTTGGCAGGAATATGTAACCTATGTCTAGACAATTTCAGGTGTTTGATAAATCATTAATGAATAAAGAAGTGAATTTCATTTGGCATCACTTTGTTTGTGTTCACTTATATTTGTTTTCCATATATGTTCACTACGCAAACAAAGCCCACGGACTGAGAATCAATTTCGGGGACTGGGACTACGCCTGGAGGTAGGTCCATGGAATCAGTCTTCCCGAATCAGTCTGGAAATCTCCAAGTCAAGGAATCCCGAAAATGGGTACCAGGATTCCATTTGAGACTTGCACTAAGCACCTGCTGTCGTGTTTCATCGACGGGTGACGAGGGTCGTCTAAGCAGTGTTAGTGGGTTAGCATGCTAGGACGCAGCTGACTGAGGTGATTCGCGGGAACCGTCTTACGGAGGACCTTGAGTATGGTCAGCAAGGTATGACGTGTATTCCCGGTTCCAACGGTACAGGCCAAGTCCTTTGACTTGAGGAATTGCTCAGTTTACCTGTACGTTAGGGCTGTATCTTAGATATAGTGAGAGATTGCCAGAATTCTCTTTGGTAGTCATAAGCCATGTCTAGTACAGTTCTGGTGTACAAAGTGACAGTAGTTTCCAAGAAAGGATCTGTCTCCTGCCAATAGGTATTGACAGTTGAGTCTCATGTATACTCTGTGTCTTGTCGCTAAAATCTGTGGCCACAGTAACTGAACAGAAGGGAAGGATTCCCTTGCGGCGTTTAGTGAGGACAGACCGACACTTAGGTCCAAAATGGGTACCTGCGTTATCCGTGCCCTAGACTCTAAGTGATGAGACCGAAGAAAGAAGGACAAGTGTACTGTTAGAGCTTAAATGTTCATCCCTGAATATTTCACCTAGTCTCTAGTGCCATGGACCGTTGCTAGATGGCCACCCATGGTAACGGAAGGATTCTAGGAATCCGACCAAGTCTAGCTGAAAGGTGAACCTAAAGAGTCACACACTATCCACACACATTTAGATATTTAATTAGGAATTAAATATTGGAGTGAAGGAATGATTAAATTGGATTTAATCGGGTCCTTTATTTTTTTTCTTGGAGAAATAATTCCTTCTATTAGATATAAGGAATTAAATTGATAAATTAGATTTATCAAAGGGATTTATTTAATGGGCTTAAATAATATTTATATTTATTTTAGCCTCTTGGAAATATTTAAATAGGTTTTAAATATTCCATTAAATTAAATTAAATCAACGGTGAGATGAATGGGAGAGATGGATGGCTAGGATTGTTTTGACTAGGTCAAAACACTACTTTGACTAGGACTTTGACTAGATCAAAATCCTAGTCAAAATAGAGTTCTTGAAAGAGGAGTTTAAAGAGGATTAGACTCCTCTTCTATATAAACCCCTAGCATCCTACAAGTTGAATGATGATGAAACTCCAACACACACACTACAACACACACACACGGATTCTCTCTCCCTCTCTCTCGTCCGATTCTCTCTCCCTCTCCAAGAAATATTTTCTTGGTTCTTTTTGTTCTTGGAACATTAAGAACTTGATGAATCAATACCATTAATCAATAATGTGTTATTGATTCATCCACTCCAAAAACATAAACTTGTTCGTTGCTAGCACGACGTGCAAGATACGTGGGTGGATCGTGTGTCACGATTTAGAGGGTCTCAAAGACGAGATCTTGGTGCAAAACGGGGAACAACGCTTGTAGCCGTTGAAGACGAAAACGACAACGGGTAGGTCTCGTTTTAATTTTTTCATCCTCTCTTTAATTTCCAACCCTATGGCCTCCATGATTTATTTTGTGTTATTCGTTCATGAGATACACCGAACGCCCGGGGAAATTTCAAAGGCACACCCTTTGAAACGTGTTTTAATTTAAAAGCATGTTTAAATTCCGTTTTAATTTTAATTATACCGCGCTTCCGCATTCGCGCTTTTCCCGGGACGATCCACAATTTCTTTCAGTGGTATCAGAGCCCGGTTCGGTGTATAGGCCTAGGGTTTATGTGCGTTTTAAGCATGAAACGTGATTTAGCATGTTTTAATTGAATCTTGAATTTCTTGATTATTAAAGCATGTTATTTTATTGCTTTTAATTCGTGTGAATTTATGAATGTTGGTGCTTTTCTATTTTTCTTGGGAAACGAGATGGGAAATTAATCTGAAAAACGAGAGAAAACGCCACAGCCGGCCAGCCGGGAAGGCTGGCCGCGCGCAGCCGAGCACTGCCGGTAGGGCGGACGCGCGCAGGCATGGGAAGCCTGCGCGCGCGCGCACTGCCGACCGCGCAGGGGCAGCGCGCAGCCAGGATGGCTGCGCGCGGGCGTGCGCGCATGGAAGCGCCTCCAGGCGCGCGCGCGGGTAGACAAAGGAGTCTGCGCGCGCGCGCCCGGCAGGCACGCCCATGCGCGCGCGCGTGCAAGGCTGACGGGCGGGAGCCCGCGCGCGGACGGGCACCAGGCGCGCCGCCAGGCAGGCACGCAGACAGAGGCGTCTGCGCGCGCGCGCCCGGCAGGCACGCCCAGTGCGCGTCTGCGCGCGCGCTCTGCGCACAGCGCAGGCACACGGCCGGCGGCCAGCAAGCCAGCGCGCGCAAGGAAGAGGAGCCTGCGCGCGCGTCGGCCTGCCGATGTGCTAGGCCGTGCAGTGCGCTGCCGGTCAGGCGCGCGCGCAAGCAGGCAGGGGCCTGCGCGCGCGCGCGCCCGGCCAGGCAGCACCTGCGCGCGCGGCCGGCCGGCTGGCTGCCGCAGGCGGCGGCGGCCGGTGGCTGTGAAGCTAGGGTTTTGAAACCCTAGTGTTATTTTATTTTAAATTAATTTTCAGTTTTAATTTTGAATTAATTTTGAAAAATCGTTTTTTGGGTTCAATTTTTCCTAAGTTCCTAAAGACATTATTTTAGGAGTAAAATAAATTGGATTTGGAATCCCGGGGTTATTTTACTTAAGATAATGAGGAAAGGTTTTCCTAAAACGAGAAAAAAGATTAATATTACCAATATTTATATTTTTTATTTTCACACGTTGCGCACATGTTCATTTATTTTCATCTTGGATTTAATATGATTGGAAATCATGTGTTGTTGGAATATTATGATTATGTGATTGGATCATGTAATTACGTGTGTTGGATGGAAATGGATGATCACGAGCCCTAGACCGAATGTATGGTTTAATTTTCTGTTGGGCCTGTGTGCCTCTTTAACTGCTTTCTCCTTCTCTCTTTCTAGTGCCTTGGAATAATAAGGCTTTCTACCTCCCTCCTTATGTACTCCCCCCGGGTTTTCGCTGGGGTTTCTATTTTTTAATATGTAATGAGAGTAGACTAGGAGTGAGGTTTCTTTTTGTAATTGGTGGAGAAGAAGGAAGGACCACATGGAGAGCCCAGACCGGAGGTCCCTTGGCGTTTTCCATGAAGTGAAGAAAGAGGAAAAGAGACCAAGGCCCATCAGCATGATGATTGGGTTACTATTATTGTAATAGTATAGGACCAACCCTAGATTGACCATAGATCCACTGCGGGCTCAGTGGGTCGCATAGGATTTGGGCTCGTGATCATCCAACAGGGGCGTGCTAGGCTTTAATTTTTGCATGTGGTTATTATGATGGATGAATGGCTTTTATTTATCATATAACTGCTGTGGATGGATTTTATTTATGCATTATGGATGAATGTATGCATATATATTATGAGATCTCGGTCATTCACTACTCTCACATTGGTTGGACCAATGTTGAAATATTAGACCCTACATAAAGTAGACATGAACTCTAGGAGTTCGTCCATGCCTTCCAATCCGTGGCATAGTGAGGAAGCTGTTTTAGGTCAATAGTGTGGTCTCACGAGTCGTGGCACGTTATTGTACTTAAAAGAAGCTGCACTGTCTCATGAACGAAAAATGGGCTGCTGTTACCCGTCTCACGAGTCGTGGGGGTACTAGTGGGTCCATGGCTCGGTCGATTGGGTCAGGTCTAACGCCCAATTAGCATGATTCGCTTGGAGTCCTCGGGATCATGCGAAAGGGTGAGGCAATAATCTTGGGAATCTCGTGGAACGAGAATGGTATGGAATACCTCCCACAGGATCTTTCCATGCGAATCGTAAAAGCGGGGTATGGGAAAAATCGCTGTGGATCCAAGCCCACTAGGAAAGGATTTCCCGAAAATCACGTTTGAGAGTACCGTGTTTTCGTATAAATAGTGGGAGGATTAAATGACTAAAGACCAAGCATTTAATTATTTCATCAAACCACCGTCTTTATTTTCTGCTGATCGCGACCGTTGTTTTCTAAATGTAGATTTAAAATGTCTAAGAACCCACTATCAACCATTCTTGAGACAAACAAATTTAATGGAACCAACTACAACGACTGGTTGCGCAATCTCAGGATAGTCCTAGATTACGAGAACCAAGGCTACGTCATGGACGAGCCTCTCCCTAGGACCTTACCGGAAGGATCCACGCCAGAAGAACGTGAGACGTTCGAGACTTGGCATAAGGATAACCGGAAGGTTCGTAGCGTCATACTTGCTTCGATGACCAATGAGATTCAGAAGCAATATGAAAGGCTAGACGATGTCCCTTCCATTATGGCTCGCCTTAAGGATTGCTATGCAGTCCCGGACCGGCATACTAGGTGTGTCGCGACCAAGGCGTTCTTTGGAACTAAAATGACAGAAGGATCCTCTGTACAAGAGCATGGGGTTAAAATGCTTACCCTAGTGGAAAAGCTCGAGGACCTAAAGGCAGGTCTCGATAACGAAACGTACATAGATGTGATCCTTCAGTCACTCCCACCCTCCTTCGACCAATTTATCGTCAACTATAACATGAATGCACTTGAGAAGGGCATTCATGAGTTGATCAATATGTTGGTGCAATACGAGGCAACGACTAAGAAGTCCACGCCTTCGGTATTGTTTGGAGGTGCTTCAACTTCCAAGACGAAAGGCAAGGGTGCCGGACGTTGGAAAAAGAAGAAGGGGAAGGGAAAAGCCGTCATAGCAGCTACGAACACTCAGAGTGTTCCCATTGCCAAAGAGGGGAAAGGCAAAGGAAAGGGAAAGGTTGTCTCCAAACAACAGTCAAAGGCTTATGACATATGTATCAACTGCCGTGAGAAAGGGCATTGGAAGAGAGAGTGCCCCAAACTCTTCTCAAACCAAGGTATATATGTGATTGAGGTTAATATGGTCGCTAATTCTGCCTCTTGGGTATTGGATACCGGCTGTGGAGCTCACATTTGCAATGATTTGCAGGTGCTGAAAAGAAGCAGAAAACTAAGTAGTGGGGACATGATCCTGAAGCTTGGAAATGGCAAGGCCATCTCGGCAGAAGCAGTAGGTACCGCCACTTTAGTGATTAGTGATACCATTAGCATAGAATTAGAGCAGATTTATTTTGTACCTAGTATGATTAAGAACATCGTTTCCATTCCATTGTTGGACAATAGTGGTTATGAGTTCAGAATCAATAAAAATTGCTTTTATTTGATGAGGTGTGGGATTGCTCATCTACTTGGTACATTGCACAACGGGCTCTATATCTTGCAACAAAAGAATTTCGTTCTTAACGCTCAACACAAACGGAAATTAGATAATAACGGGAACGCACGTCTGTGGCACGCTAGGCTAGGTCACATATCCCAAGATAGGATGAAAAGGTTGGTAGACTCAAAGAACCTAGAGGTTGGGGACTTGAGCGATCTACCAACTTGTGAATCTTGTCTAAGAGGGAAAATGACCAAGAAGCCCTTTGTAGGTCAAAGCAAGCTTGCCACGGGTCTGTTGGACTTGGTCCATACAGACGTATGTGGACCACTAAGGACGCAGGCTCGAGGTGGGTTCTCCTACTTCATAACCTTCACTGATGATCATTCACGGTATGGTTATGTTTACCTAATGAGGTACAAGTCTGAAGCTCTTGAGAGGTTTAAAGAATTCAGACTTGAAGTGGGGAACCAGACCAACTGCAAAATTAAAGTCCTACGGTCAGACCGAGGTGGTGAATACCTTAGTGCCGAATTCCTTGATTATCTAAAAGAACATGGTATAATATCAGAATGGACACCTCCCGGAACACCACAGTTAAATGGCGTCTCTGAAAGGAGGAACCGAACCCTGTTGGACATGGTTCGGTCCATGATGAGTTTTACCAAACTGCCCTTATCGTTTTGGGGTTATGCATTAGAAACGGCAGCCAAGTTGTTGAATTTGGCGCCTACCAGTGCATTGACCCAAACGCCATATGAGATATGGCACGGCAAGCCTGCGTCCTACAATTACTTGAAAGTGTGGGGTAGCCCCGCATACGTCAAGAGGTTAGTGGGAGATAAGCTAGAATCCAGGTCTAGCCTATGCAGGTTCGTTGGATACCCTAGAGAAACTGCGGGTTATTACTTTTATGACCCTTTGGAACAAAAGGTATTTGTTTCAAGGAATGCAGTATTCTTGGAGCAAGGCTTCCCGGAGGATATCCAACCTGATGAGCTGATCCTTGAGGAATCAAGTGATGGAACTCAGCCATCAGAAATAGCCGCGGAAACCTCACCAAGAGGATTTAGGATTAACGCACGGAGGGCTGACCAACCTAGAGAAGTCCAACATGCTAGGCATGAAGGACAACCTCAAGAAAGGCCAGTCCCGGCCCCTGAACCGCCGGCTCCGATACAGTCAGCGCCCACAGTCACCACTGACGTTCCCGTCCTCCGTAGGTCCACTAGAGAATCTAGACCTCCAGTGAGATATGGGTTTCTAGGTGCGACCGATCTTCTGGATAACGATCCTAAGACATACGGGGAAGCGATGTCTGACATCGACTCCAGGAAATGGCTTGAGGCCATGAAGACCAAAATGGACTCCATGAGCGAGAACCAAGTTTGGAGACTTGTATATCCACCGAAAGGTGTTAAGCCAGTGGGCTGTAAGTGGGTCTACAAGCGCAAACTCGGCGTTGATGGAGAAGTCACAACCTTTAAGGCTAGGCTTGTAGCTAAGGGATACACTCAACGACCCGGGGTCGATTTTGAGGATACCTACTCGCCAGTAGCCATGGCTAAGTCCATTCGGATCCTGCTTGCCATAGCAGCATGGTATGACTATGAAATATGGCAGATGGACGTGAAAACGGCCTTCCTCAACGGTTTCGTTGAAGAAGAGATCTATATGGATCAGCCGGAGGGTTTCACGGTCACTGGAGAAGAACAGAAGGTCTGTCGTCTCCAGAAGTCCATCTATGGCCTCAAACAAGCATCCCGAAGTTGGAACATTCGATTTGATGAAGTAATACGGGGATATGACTTCATCAAAAACGAATCCGACCCTTGTGTATACAAGAAGGTCAGTGGGAGCTCTATAGTGTTCCTAGTGCTTTACGTGGATGACATTCTGCTCATTGGTAATGACGTCAGAATGTTAGGAAACACAAAAGCATGGTTGTCAACCAAGTTTTCCATGAAGGACTTGGGTGAAGCCTCCTACATCCTAGGCATCCAGATTGTCAGGGACAGATCTAAAAGGATGTTAGGGCTCACCCAAAACTCGTATATGGAGAAAGTCCTAAAGAGATATCGAATGGACAACTCCAAACGAGGATTCCTTCCAATGAGGCATGGGATCAAGTTGTCCAAGAAGCAGTCCCCGTAGACTGATGAGGAACTTGAAAAAGATTAAAGTCATCCCCTATGCTTCTGCCGTAGGTATCATCCAATGTGCGGTCCATTGCACCAGGCCTGACATTGCATACGCTTTGAGCGTGACAAGCAGATATCAGTCCTGTGCAGGAGAGGCACATTGGAATGCCGTTAAGGGCATCCTTAAGTACCTTAGGAGGACTAAGGAAATGTTCTTGGTCTATGGCAATGGAGAACTAATTCTGGAAGGCTTTAGCGACGCTAGCTTCCAGTCTGATGACGATGATGCCAAGTCTCAATCGGGGTATATATTCAAGCTCAACGGAGGAGTAGTGGCTTGGAAAAGTTCCAAGCAAGCAACCACTGCTGACTCCACCACTGAGGCTGAATACATAGCAGCTTCAGAAGCTGCTAAGGAAGCGGTTTGGATGAGAAACTACATCCAAGAGTTGGGTGTGGTGCCTAGCATCGCCGAGCCTGTTGTCATCTTCTGTGATAACAACGGTGCAATAGCGCAAGTAAAGGAACCGAGATCTCATCACCGTTCCAAACACATTCTTAGACGCTACCATCTTCTTAGAGAAATGGTAGGAAGAGGTGACGTTCGGATGGACCGAGTCAACTCAGCAGACAACACAGCAGACCCGCTGACAAAGCCTATGTCGCAGAGTGCTCATACGCAACATCTTGAGAAGATGGGGATTAGGCATATGGGTGATTGGCTTTAAAGGTCAAGTGGGAGATTGTTAGAATAGGTGACCATGTAAGCCAATTTTGGCAGGAATATGTAACCTATGTCTAGACAATTTCAGGTGTTTGATAAATCATTAATGAATAAAGAAGTGAATTTCATTTGGCATCACTTTGTTTGTGTTCACTTATATTTGTTTTCCATATCTGTTCACTACGCAAACAAAGCCCACGGACTGAGAATCAATTTCGGGGACTGGGACTACGCTTGGAGGTAGGTCCATGGAATCAGTCTTCCCGAATCAGTCCGGAAATCTCCAAGTCAAGGAATCCCGAAAATGGGTACCGGGATTCCATTTGAGACTTGCACTAAGCACCTGCTGTCGTGTTTCATCGACGGGTGACGAGGGTCGTCTAAGCAGTGTTAGTGGGTTAGCATGCTAGGACGCAGCTGACTGAGGTGACTCGCGGGAACCGTCTTACGGAGGACCTTGAGTATGGTCAGCAAGGTATGACGTGTATTCCCGGTTCTAACGGTACAGGCCAAGTCCTTTGACTTGAGGAATTGCTCAGTTTACCTGTACGTTAGGGCTGTATCTTAGATATGGTGAGAGATTGCCAGAATTCTCTTTGGTAGTCATAAGCCATGTCTAGTACAGTTCTGGTGTACAAAGTGACAGTAGTTTCCAAGAAAGGATCTGTCTCCTGCCAATAGGTATTGACAGTTGAGTCTCATGTATACTCTGTGTCTTGTCCCTAAAATCTGTGGCCACAGTAACTGAACAGAAGGGAAGGATTCCCTTGCGGCGTTTAGTGAGGACAGACCGATACTTAGGTCCAAAATGGGTACCTGCGTTATCCGTGCCCTAGACTCTAAGTGATGAGACCGAAGACAGAAGGACAAGTGTACTGTTAGAGCCTAAATGTTCATCCCTGAATATTTCACCTAGTCTCTAGTGCCATGGACCGTTGCTAGATGGCCACCCATGGTAACGGAAGGATTCTAGGAATCCGACCAAGTCTAGCTGAAAGGTGAACCTAAAGAGTCACACACTATCCACACACATTTGGTTATTTAATTAGGAATTAAATATTGGAGTAAAGGAATGATTAAATTGGATTTAATCGGGTCCTTTATTTTTCTTGGAGAAATAATTCCTTCTATTAGATATAAGGAATTAAATTGATAAATTAGATTTATCAAAGGGATTTATTTAATGGGCTTAAATAATATTTTATATTTATTTTAGCCTCTTGGAAATATTTAAATAGGTTTTAAATATTCCATTAAATTAAATTAAATCAACGGTGAGATGAATGGGAGAGATGGATGGCTAGGATTGTTTTGACTAGGTCAAAACACTACTTTGACTAGGACTTTGACTAGATCAAAATCCTAGTCAAAATAGAGTTCTTGAAAGAGGAGTTTAAAGAGGATTAGACTCCTCTTCTATATAAACCCCTAGCATCCTACAAGTTGAATGATGATGAAACTCCAACACACACACTACAATACACACACACGGATTCTCTCTCCCTCTCTCTCGTCCGATTCTCTCTCCCTCTCCAAGAAATATTTTCTTGGTTCTTTTTGTTCTTGGAACATTAAGAACTTGATGAATCAATACCATTAATCAATAATGTGTTATTGATTCATCCACTCCAAAAAACATAAACTTGTTCGTTGCTAGCACGACGTGCAAGATACGTGGGTGGATCGTGTGTCACGATTTAGAGGGTCTCAAAGACGAGATCTTGGTGCAAAACGGAGAACAACGCTTGTAGCCGTTGAAGACGAAAACGACAACGGGTAGGTCTCGTTTTAATTTTTTCGTCCTCTCTTTAATTTCCAACCCTATGGCCTCCATGATTTATTTTGTGTTATTCGTTCATGAGATACACCGAACGCCCGGGAAATTTCAAAGGCACACCCTTTGAAACGTGTTTTAATTTAAAAGCATGTTTAAATTCCGTTTTAATTTTAATTATACCGCGCTTCCGCATTCGCGCTTTTCCCGGGACGATCCATAATTTCTTTCATACCTAACATCTTAGCATCATTCCCAATGAGCAAGATGTCATCCACGTAAAGCACCAGAAACGCAACTGAGCTCCCACTGATCTTCTTGTATACACAAGGATCGGACTCGTTCTTGATGAAATCATATCCCCGTATGACTTCATCACAACGTATGGTCCAGCTTCGGATTTAACCCCTTTTGGTGGATCTGCTAGGGTCCAAATCTTGTTTGTACCCATCGAGTCCATCTCGGATTTCATGGCCTCAAGCCACTTGTCCGAATCGATGTCCGACATCGCTTCTCCGTACGTCTTTGGATCATTATCCAACTGACCGGTCAGGCCCATAAATCCATACCTATCAGGTGCATGGGATACTCTGGCCGACCTACGGAGGACTGGAACAAATATCAGTGGGAACTTCAGGCTCAGATGTCACTACCGCCTTTTGGGGTTCCTCACTTGATTCCTCAAGGAGCACCTCATCGCGTCGACTATCCGATGGAAAACCTTTTCCAAGAACACTGCGTTTTGCGAGACAAAAACCTTTTGCTCGGAGGGATCATAGAAAATAATACCCCGCAGTTTCTTTCAGATAGCCAATGAACCTGCATAAACTAGACCTCGAGTCCAGTTTATCTCCCACTAATCTCTTGACATATGCGGGGCAACCCCACACTTTCAAGTATTTGTAGGAGGCAGGCTTGCCATGCCATATCTCATGTGGCGTCTGGGATACCCTTTTAGATGGCGCCAAGTTCAAAACTTTGGCCGCCGTCTCAAGAGTGTATCCCCAGAAGGAAAGGGGTAGTTCGGTAAAACTCATCATGGATCGGACCATGTCTAACAAGGTCCGATTCCTCCTTTCAGACACACCATTAAGCTGCGGTGTTCCAGGAGGGGTCCATTGAGAGAGAATCCCATTCTCTTTTAGATAATCAATAAACTCACCACTCAAATACTCTCCACCTCGGTCCGATCGAAGGGCTTTGATCTTTCGACCGGTTTGGTTCTCTACTTCAAGTATGTATTCCTTAAACCTTCCAAAGGCTTCAGACTTGTACCTCATCAGGTAAACATAACCATACCGTGAGTGATCATCGGTAAAGGTTATGAAGTACGAGTACCCACCTCTAGCCTGAGTATTTAGTGGACCACAGACATCTGTATGGATCAAATCCAACAGACCACTGGCTAGCGTACTTTGTCCAACAAAGGGTTTCTTGGTCATCTTTCCCTTTAGACAGGATTCGCAGGTAGGTAGGTTGTCCAAATCGTCTATTTCTAGACTCTTTGAGTCCACCAACCTTCTTATCCTATCTTTTAGAGATATGACCTAACCTCGCATGCCATATCTGTGCGTTATTATGATCATCACGTTTTCGTTTGTGTTCTGCAGTTATAATCCAATTAGACTGTTGAAGTATGTACAGACCGTTGACCAAATGTACCAAGCAAATGAGAAATATCATCTTTGATAATGCAAAAACTGTTTTTATTGATGGTAAATTCATATCCCTCCTTATCAAGGACCGGGATGGAAACAATGTTTTTTAATCATGTTAGGTACATAGAAACAGTCGTTCAGTACAATCCTAACATGACTACTAATGGTTAACTCTAGTGATCCTACGGCTTCCGCAGCAA
Organism: Sesamum alatum; assembly: GCA_034509735.1. Taxonomy (NCBI): domain Eukaryota; kingdom Viridiplantae; phylum Streptophyta; class Magnoliopsida; order Lamiales; family Pedaliaceae; genus Sesamum; species Sesamum alatum. The sequence continues at coordinate 5,779,034 of JACGWO010000013.1, forward strand.
CGGCCTTGCCATCGCCTAGCCTCAGGATCATCTCATCCTTGGTTAGCCTTCTGCTTCTTTGCAGTGCCTGCAAAATCATTGCAGATGTGAGCACCACACTCGGTATCCAATACCCATGAAGCAGAATTAGTAATCATATTAACTTCAATCACAAACACACCTGGGTTGGAGAGGAGTTGTGGGCACTCCCTCTTCCAATGCCCTTTCCCTTGGCAATGCATGCAGACATCATTTGCCTTGGACCGCTGAGAACCATGGCCTTTCCCTTTCCCTTTGCTCGGTCCAACCGGAGCAACAGGGACGCTCAGAACGTGAGCAGGGGCCACAACCGTCTTCCCTTTGCCATTCTTCCTCTTCCAGCGTCCGGCCCTCTTTGCCATTCGCCTTGGAGGTCGAAGCCTCTCCTATTAATACCGCCGACGCCGACTTTGTGGGTCGTTGCCTCGTATTGGACCAGCATGTTGATCAACTCATGAATAGACTTCTCAAGTCCGTTCATGTTATAGTTTACAACAAACGGGTCATAGGATGGAGGAAGCGACTGGAGGATCACGTCAATGTACGTGTCATTGTTAAGCCCAGCTTTAAGGTCTTCGAGTTTCTCCACTAGGGAGAGCATCTTGACCCCATGACTCTGTACAGACGCTCCTTCAGCGAGCTTGGTGCCAAAGAATGCTTTTGTGGCGCATATCTAATATGCCTATCCGGAACCGCATAAACCTCGTTCATGCGGAGCATTATGGCGGAGACATTGTCCAGCCTCTCATACTGCTTCTGGATGTCGTTAGACATCGAAGCCAGTATGATACTGCGTACTTTCCGGTTGTCCTCATGCTATTTCTCGAACGTCAAACGTTCTTTCAGGCGTGGACCCCTCCGGTAAGTCGCTCGGTGGCGGCTCGTCCAAGACGTAGCCTTGGTTCTCGAAACCGAGGACAATCCTCAGGTTTCTCAGCCAGTCCGAGTAGTTTGTTCCGTTGAATTTGTTAGTCTCAAGAATCATGGTTAACGGGTTCTTAGACATATCTACATTATTAAAAAACGTAAAGCAGAAATTAGCAGATGATGGTAATATTATTGTTCAAGTTGAAGACTTGGTCTTTTAGTCTTTAACCCTCCCACTATTTATACGAAAGTCCGCCACTCTCAAGCGGAGTTTCGGGAAACAATTTCCTAGTGGGCTTGGGATCCACAAGCGTAATCTCCATGCCCCGCTTTTACGATTCACATGAAGAAGACCTCGTGGGAGATATCCAATATCATTCTCATCCAATGAGATTCCCAAGATATTTTGCCTCACCTATTCGCATGGTTCCGAGGACTCCAAGCGAACCATGTTACTCAGTGTTAGGCCCGACCCATCAACCAAATCATACCTCAAACTGTCGCCCCCCACGACTCGTGAGACAGGGAAACAACGAGCGCAGTCTTTTGTTCACAACAATAGTGCAGCTTTCCCCTATTCCAAGTGTGCCACGACTCGTGAGACCACACTTGGGTAGTGGTAGCTTCCTCACCACATTGCTGTGGATGGAAGGCTCGGACAGACAAAAGTACCATTTTGATCCAAGTCCGTTCTGGGCCTAATATTTAATTTGGTCCAACCAAATGAGAGTTTGTGTATGACCGAGACCTCATCACATTATTGTGTTTTAGCATGCATAAATATCCAATATTTAAAGCGATAAATAAAAAAAACGTCGCATGCATAAAACATAGCATACCCCTGTTAGGATGATCACAAGCCCAACCTATGCGACCCACTGAGCCCGCAGTGAGCTATGGTCTGTCTAGGGTGGTCCTAAATTATTACAATAGTAATATACCCATTGTCATTCCAATGGGCCTTGTAGTGCTTCTTGTTTCACGCCTTGATGCTCCTCCTTGGGGTCTCCGACTCCAATTGCTTGTTAAAATTGAAACCTCACCAATCCTATCTACTCTCATTACAACTGAAAGTAATACATCGGTAATAAAAGAAACAAGCCTTAACATCATGAGGCTGAAAATACGGGAGATGATAGTCCCAAAAACAAGAGGCACGCAGGCCCCACCCAACAGAAAATAAATAAACATTCATTCATCCATACACAAGGTCTAGGGCTTTTTGATCATCCCATGTTGATTCCATCAACTCACATAACATAATTATTCCAAATAATCATGCATAAATAACCAATGGATATTCCAAATACCCAAGTGATGTCCAACATCACAAAAGCATAAATATACAAATAATATGCAAAATTCAAATTTGAAATTTAGTGGACATTTTAAACAATGCATCTAATGCATGTATTAATTCCAAATTAATTAAGCAAATTTAATTCAAGGAATAATCCAATTATCCCAAAATCAAAAATGAAAAATTAACATATTTTCAGAATATTGTGCAGAAAATACAGAAAATCGAATTTTCCGAAAAAAGTCGAAAAAAACGGCACAAAACGGCCCAGCCGTTGTGCTGGTCGGCCGCCCGCGCGGGCGCGCAGGCAGCAAGCCTGCGCGCCCTGCGCGCGCGCGCGCTGTGCCGCGCGCTGGCCCTCGGCCAGCAGCGGCCGGCTGCGCACAGCACGCGCGCGCGCATGGCCCGCGCTGGCCGAAGCTCAGTGCGCGCAGGCGCCCGCCTGCGCGCGGCCACTGCCGGCCCGACCAAAATTTTTTTTTTTTTTTGTTGTGTTTTTCAAAACTGTTTCAGCACAATAACATTAATATTATTCTGAAAATAAAGCATGCAATTTTAGATCCAATCTAACAAAATTAAGCATGCCAAAAGTCCATTAAATCCAAACAATTGAATCATCATATTATTCATATATTTATGTAATCTAACATGCCAATAAAAGCCATTTAAATGCAAGTCGATCATGCCAAACACATAGATCTATGCCCCTTACATCGAACCGGGCTCTGATACCACTTGAAGGACAAGCGGATCCGCCCGGGAGCGCGAGCGGAAGCCGAGAAAGGCGAGAAAAGTGCGTAATTTAAATCAAATTCAAAATACGCGAATCCCAAGGGGTGTACCCTTGGGTGCTCAACCCGGCATTCGATGTAGGATGTGTAAATATTAAAACATATATTTAAACACATAGGGCATAGATATACAAATGAAATCAAACAAAGCGTAATAAACCGTTACCTTTGATTGTTTAGCGTATGCTCCCGGCTACTAGCGTTGTTCCTTCTCCGGAATGCTCACGAAATCCAAACGTATGGATTCTCCAAAGGTGATCCACACCACACCGGAAGAAACACACGTTCTTCTTGCTAGAAAAAGAACGGGTTTAGGAAGGAATCGGTTTAAGAGAAGAACACTATGAATTAGTGTTTCTCTTAAACTTACTTTGTTCTTCTTCTTGATTCAAAATCAAATGAAGAACACAAGTGGTAAGAGAGGGAGGGAACACGAAATTTTGAGAGAGAGGAGAGGATTTTGTCTTCTCTTTTTCCTAGAAAAAGATGAATAATGAATCACTTATGCTAGGTGTTGTATATTCTAATATATATACATAATTAATGTGATTATTGGAATGTGTCTAGGTTCATCCAAGGATGTCTAGATTCATTCCAATCAATCACCATCAATTCTTCAATCAAGTCTACCAAAATTTATGGTATGATCAAATCATACCAAAAGGAAGAAGCTTGATTGGAGTTGATTTGTCTCTTTCCAAAAGAGACAAGTCAACATACCACCTAGCATGCAACATGGCTGATTTTGCTTCCTCCAAGGGAGCATGTCGGCTATGTTTAATTAAGGGAAGAAGTCCAACTTCTTCCTATTCCAAATTAGGAATTATTTCTCTTCTCGGGTATAATTTAACGGACCGGGTTTTATCGTAATCCAATTACGATGAATCCAACATTAAATTCAATTTAATGACCATTTAAATTATTCCTGTTGATCTTTTAATCCAATTAAAAGATCCAACGTCTCAACGTCTCAACTTTCCATATTTAATCGAAAATCCAAATTTACCGATTAAATGAAAGCCCGATACAATATCGGCCCGTCCTCCTTCGAGATTGACTCCAAGTCGATCTCTCAACCTCCTCGGTGATTTGTGTGTGACCCTTTAGGTTCACCCTCAGCTAGACTTGGGCCGTGTCCCACAAGGGCCCGTTACCATGGGTGGCCGTCTAGCAACGGTCCATGGCACTAGAGACTAGGTGAATTGGCGTGAACATTTTGAAAGAAATTGTGGATCGTCCCGGGAAAAGCGCGAATGCGGAAGCGCGGTATAATTAAAATTAAAACGGAATTTAAACATGCTTTTAAATTAAAACACGTTTCAAAGGGTGTGCCTTTGAAATTTCCCGGGCGTTCGGTGTATCTCATGAACGAATAACACAAAATAAATCATGGAGGCCATAGGGTTGGAAATTAAAGAGAGGACGAAAAATTAAAACGAGACCTACCCGTTGTCGTTTTCGTCTTCAACGGCTACGAGCGTTGTTCCCCGTTTTGCACCAAGATCTCGTCTTTGAGACCCTCTAAATCGTGACACACGATCCACCCACGTATCTTGCACGTCGTGCTAGCAACGAACAAGTTTATGTTTTGGAGTGGATGAATCAATAACACATTATTGATTAATGGTATTGATTCATCAAGTTCTTAATGTTCCAAGAACAAAAAGAACCAAGAAAATATTTCTTGGAGAGGGAGAGAGAATCGGACGAGAGAGAGGGAGAGAGAATCCGTGTGTGTGTGTTGTAGTGTGTGTGTTGGAGTTTCATCATCCTTCAACTTGTAGGATGCTAGGGTTATATAGAAGAGGAGTCTAATCCTCCTTAAACTCCTCTTTCAAGAACTCTATTTTGACTAGGATTTTGACCTAGTCAAAGTCCTAGTCAAAGTAGTGTTTTGACCTAGTCAAAACAATCCTAGCCATCCATCTCTCCCATTCATCTCACCGTTGATTTAATTTAATTTAATGGAATATTTAAAACCTATTTAAATATTTCCAAGAGGCTAAAATAAATATAAATATTATTTAAGCCCATTAAATAAATCCCTTTGATAAATCTAATTTATCAATTTAATTCCTTATATCTAATAGAAGGAATTATTTCTCCAAGAAAAAAAATAAAGGACCCGATTAAATCCAATTTAATCATTCCTTCACTCCAATATTTAATTCCTAATTAAATATCTAAATGTGTGTGGATAGTGTGTGACTCTTTAGGTTCACCTTTCAGCTAGACTTGGCGTCGGATTCCTAGAATCCTTCCGTTACCATGGGTGGCCATCTAGCAACGGTCCATGGCACTAGAGACTAGGTGAAATATTCAGGGGTGAACATTTAGGCTCTAACAGTACACTTGTCCTTCTGTCTTCGGTCTCATCACTTAGAGTCTAGGGCACGGATAACGCAGGTACCCATTTTGGACCTAAGTGTCGGTCTGTCCTCACTAAAACGCCGCAAGGGAATCCTTCCCTTCTGTTCAGTTACTGTGGCCACAGATTTTAGGGACAAGACACAGAGTTATACATGAGACTCAACTGTCAATACCTATTGGCAGGAGAACAGATCCTTTCTTGGAAACTACTGTCACTTTGTACACCAGAACTGTACTAGACATGGCTTATGACTACCAAAGAGAATTCTGGCAATCTCTCACCATATCTAAGATACAGCCCTAACGTACAGGTAAACTGAGCAATTCCTCAAGTCAAAGGACTTGGCCTGTACCGTTGGAACCGGGAATACACGTCATACCTTGCTGACCATACTCAAGGTCCTCCGTAAGACGGTTCCGCGAGTCACCCTCAGTCAGCTGCGTCCTAGCATGCTAACCCACTAACACTGCTTAGACGACCCTCGTCACCCGTCGATGAAACACGACAGCAGGTGCTTAGTGCAAGTCTCAAATGGAATCCCGGTACCATTTTCGGGATTCCTGACTTGGAAATTTCCGGACTGATTCGGGAAGACTGATTCCATGGACCTACCTCCAAGCGTAGTCCCAGTCCCCGAAATTGATTCTCAGTCCGTGGGCTTTGTTTGCGTAGTGAACAAGATATGGGAAAACAAATATAAGTGAACACAAACAAAGTGATGCCAAATGAAATTCCACTCCTTTATTCATTAATGATTTATCAAACACCTGAAATTGCTCTAGACATAGGTTACATATTCCTGCCAAAAATTGGCTTACATGGTCACCTATTCTAACACATTTTTAGGCGCGATTCCGTGCGGGTACGATCAATTCCATCTACCATCTCCCGGCCTGGCCTTCAGTTAGGTATGGGGAATTGAGGGCGTCTTAGTTCCCATCCTTGACTATGGAGTCCCATACTATGTTGAATACCTCGAGACCACGGTAGTGCTTCATTGCGTCGACACTGAAACCATTCCCTGTTCGACCAACCACTTGGTTGCCACAGCTTCAAACAGCAATGAAGCGGTTGTTCTCCGAGAGCCGTAGAGTATACACCTCTGTCATCACATCACTGACATGAGGTTCACATGGATCCTCTTCTGGGAGGATCGACACCGTGGCCTACAGCTGCTTGTACACATTCGCCGACTGCACTGCAGACAAGCTGAGTTCTGATTTACCTATTAGATGGGTGCTCCGGGGGATTATATTATACTATGAGGTCACAATGCATTCCCATACAGGTAATTCAGATGATACCTCTTCTCCTCGAGTTGACTTTTCCAATGATTCTGACGTATCGCCTTCTTTTTCCGTGTAGGTGCTCACTTTTGTATGGCGCTATATATATAGCGTGATATATAAGATATATATTACACTTGGACGTAAGTGCTGTAGTTGGCATACATAACCCTTAATTGAATCCATCGCTTTGTGGACTCATATATTACGGAATAAATTAAAGTGCTCTGCTACAATTCGGGGGAAACCAATCAACCCCGACCAGCGGCCTCCAAGGCTTCGAGCTCCATGATGCACCCCGCGAGTCAGTCCAAAGTCTGGTCTCGATCCCCAGGAGCATTTGTGTACTCGACCAACCTATCATAGATCGTGTAGCGTCCCACGCCTGTCCCGATGAAACACGCACCAGATCAGATGGAAACACGACTCATGAACGGCAGAGTCTCACAAGAGGTGACTCTCGAATGCGCCTTTCTCCAGGAGATAACGACCGTCCTCGGACTACTCGGAACTCGGTGCGATTCAGACCCAACTCTTAGAGTCGAGGATGGTCAATTACCACCATGCCATCACCACAATGCGACATGGAAAAATAGGGCGTTCTATCCCTAAACTGCATACGATTGAGTTATCCACGACAATGTCTGAAGGAGTAGAGTTGCGATTAAATGATTATTGCATACCATTATTAACAAATGTAAGATGAGCACAACAAAGGAATGTACCATTGGTGACGATACTTCATCCTATTCATCACATAATAATATTACATTTCACATCAGTTGTTCGATAGTACAAATTACCAAACCTATTGGCTTTCGCGTCACCTATTCCAGGCCAAACCTAGTCAAAGGAATTGGAAACCGACCCCTAGACTAAAGGCCCGGGAGACAGGCGACAGTAGGGCACCGTTGCCCGTACGTATCGAGCGTTCAATAGGACCGCACCTGGCGTTATTAACTCGGAGCCAAATGTCACACCATAAATTCACCTAGTTTCTAGTGCCCATGGACCGTTGCTAGATGTCACCCATTTGTTAATGCGACTACTTTGTTTATGAAATAACAAGAAGTAGGTCCCCAAGTCTAGCTGAAAGGTGTGAACCTAAAGAGTCACACCCGCTACCACTTAAATGAAAGGGAATAAATTTTAAGAATTAATTGCAGGAGAAGGTTTATTTAATGGAATTTAAATTTATACTTTCTTAGAGATTCAAGCCTTTGATGGATTATTTGGATAATCGGGCTGAGTTCATAAATTAGTTTATGAAATTTATAAAGCATGCGGCTTTCCTTTTAATAGATTTAAAAAAGGGTGAATAATTAATTAGTGTGGCTTGGGTATATTAAATAGGATTAATATAAAGTCCATGGGGACTATTTAATTTTAGAATTAAATAATCCCATCTATGGAAAATTTAATTAAATGGGCTTGGTATATTAAATAGGTTTATATAAAAGTCCATGGGACTATTTAATTTAGAAATTAAATAAGTCCTTTCATTAATAATTAATGGGTTTAGTATATTAAATATGATTTAATATAAAGTCCATGGGAATATTAATTTAGAATTAAAATAGGCCCATTTCCATTAAAGCCATCAAAATGGATGGGGACAAGATTTGATCTAGAGAAATGATGAGAGAAGAGCCAATGATTAATTTGCACTTAATTCAAAAGCCTAATTGACTAGTATTTGACTGAGCTCAAAATCCTAAGTCAAAGTGTTTGTCTCTTTGAAAGAGTTTGAGAAGAATAGGAAATTCCATCTTCTATAAATTACTCAAAAAAAACCACACACTCACACCAACTAATCTCTACAACTCTCATTCTTCTCTTCTCCTCAAATTTTCGCTTCCATCCCTATTCACTCTCCAAGAATTACTTACTTTGTTCTTCTTATTTATTCAAGTTTAAAACAAGCGAGACATTTGATTGCGTAATTCATAGCCGTGTAATCGATGTCTCTTCTTCCCAAATAATTTCTTGCTGCACAAGGTTGTTTGCTTCTGGTGGACGCGCAAAGTTGAGAATGATTTTTAGAGCGATCTCTTCTTGAGAATCTTGCGTGCAAAAATGGGGGGACAATGCATTAGCCGAAACGAAGACAAAAACTACAACCGGGTAGGTTCTTTAATTATGTTTTTCAAGTTCTAATTCTATGGCCTCCATGTTGTTTTGTTGAAACATAGATACACCGAAACGCCGGGGAGAATCAAGGGCACCACCCTTGATTCGTTGTGTTTGTTATGCACAATTTAAATTCCTTTTAATTATGCTTTGCAATTTTTTATTATGCAATCGTTTTCGCGCCTTCCGCTATTCTTCGTTCATCTCCTCAAGTTCGAGGATAATCCCACACAATTCTTTCATGTCTTCGTACGCAAGTGACTACCGTGATTCCTCAAGTTTCGAGGACTAATCCCATACTATCAGAACTGGGAAAACTAATCATACCGACCAAGACCGTGTGGCTTTCATATGACGATTCCCCCGAGTCACTTCAGTCAATTGGACCATCTGCCAACTAACCTAACTTGAAATTGCACAAAACGACCTACGTCATCTATCGATGAACACCTGACCGCAATACTCAGATGCAAGTCTCTATAGGACACTCGATGCCCGTTCTCGAGGTCCTCAACTTGAAACATTTCAGAACCGGCCCTCAGGGGTTGGACTCATAGCTTACCAACCTATGCGCATCCAACGCCAGGGTTATCCTTTTGGTTTCGGAAGCAACGTTAGTTGCTGACATTGAAAAAACCCCATTCAATGTTAGCAGTAAGCACAACAAACTCGTTATTTTCATTTGATGAATTTCTTAACTTATATTCATCAATTTAATATTACTTTTGTTTCAAAGAAATTTGGCGAATGATTCCCCCAAAACAAATCAACTTTATGACTTTCTGGTCACCTATTCCAACAATTCTCCCACTTAATCAATCCAAGCAATACCCACCTTGCTCAGATCCTTCTGAGTGTGGAGTAATCTACAATTACTGACTGAGGTCGGTCTGAGACGTTCCAAGTCGAGGACCTCAAGACTGGGTCCTCGAGTTGCCCATAGGAGACTTGCAAACTTAGTTATTGCATTCATTGGGTGAGTGCTGATGGTTTCAATCGGTGCAAGACGTAGGCCCGTCCTATGCAATTTAGTGGGTTAGTTGTCTAGGT